>PIJE02000333.1:50625-68131 GCA_002895965.2 Coryphaenoides rupestris
TGAAGCGGGGGGGGGGGGGGGGGGGGGGGGGGGGGGGGGGGGGGGGGGGGGGGGGGGGGGGATGGTGGAACTTTTGGTCACAAGGACGTGGTGGTGGGGGTGATGGTGATGGAGGTGGTGGGGATGGTGTTGGTGTGGTGGAGGTGATAGTGTTAGTGTGGAGGTAATGTTGGTGGTGGTTGTGGTTGTGGTGGTGGTGGAGGCGGTGGTGGTGGTGGTGTAGGGGTGATACTGGTAGTGTGGAGGCAATGTTGGTGGTGGTGCTGATGGTGGTGGTGGTGATGGTGGAGGCAGTGGTGGTGGTGTAGGGGTGATACTGGTAGTGTGGAGGCAATATTGGTGGTGGCGGCGGCGGTGATGGGGGTGATGGAGGGCGGTGGTGAGATGGTGGTGGCAGTGGTGGTCATGTGGTGGTGGTGGTGGTGATGGAGGTGGAGGTGGGTGGTGGTGGTGGGGATGGTGGGGGTGATGGTGATGGTGAAGGTGGGGAGGTGACGCCGGTGGAGGTGGAGGTGGAGGTGGGTGGGTACAGACTCCATGAAGCCATTTTCAATGTATGACACCAAAGCCTTTCTGGGCAGAACTATGGCTTTGCTCTTTTCTGTTTTATTCTATTCTTAGACATGAGCCTCTTGTATGCTGCTGATAAACAGTATTATATGTGATGGATATTACTATTGAATTACCAATACCAATACGAGTAGCATTTTTGTTTTCTTATGTCTCCCTTGGCGTTTGTTTTGTGCTATGGGCTTGGAGCTGTAAACAGAACCAACTGCTGTAGTGATGCTTGGGGAATTGAAATAGAGTAGGATCCAATTAGAGATAGGGCTCAGAGAGAGAGGGAGAGAGAGAGAGAGAGAGAGAGAGAGAGAGAGAGAGGGAAGGCATGGCACACATACCTTATTATTAAACACCATTCCCCTGGAGATAAACGTGGACGGACAGTAGAGACGATAGAAGAAGTAAGCCATTGAGATGTGATATCCTCTGAAAGAGAGACTCTGACAGGTCCTGCATTACCTGCATTATGGTACCAACAAGTCCTTGTGGAGGGAGAAGCCATCCTCTAAGGAATGCTATAGGGGACCATTTGTATTTCAAATACATATAGAAATAAAGAGAAAAAAGGACGAGGTGATAGGTCGAGACGATATATATCGTCCAATCACATGACGGAAAAAAAAAATCACGTGATCACGTTTGCTCATACCATTTGCTGAGGGTATACATACAGTATAGTCTTGGACCATAAGCATCTTCTATATATAAATATATATGATATACTGTAAATAAGTTTTAATCAAACCGTATTCTGCTCCTTTACCATGGCGTGTGGCTGGCTGGAGGATCCTGAGCCCCATGAAGCGCCGTGTAGCCCGCAGATTGTTTCAATTACCAACACAGACGAGGACGCATGCTTTGTTACGGCGCGTTATTAAAGCCACACCACCGTGACCATGACAAAGGCCTGGCTCCCTTTGTTTGCTGTTTGAGCACCTCTCCGTCTCTCTCTCTCTCTCTTTCTCTCTCTCTCTCTCTCTCTCTCTCTCTCTCTCTCTCTCTCTCTGATGGTAAGCAGACCTGTCTTCTGGGCATCAGACAGGAACGAGGGATAAATAACGTGGTCTTTACCGAGCAGCGGCTCACAGGGCGACAGAGAGGAAATAGCAATCACGTCTCACCTTCTCACTCGCTCACTCTCTCTCTCTCTTATTCTTACTTTTTGTCATTCTTTCTTTCTTTCTTTCTCTTTCTTTTTTCATCGCTATTTTCTCTTTCCAGCCTCCATCTCCCTCTCACCCGTAGCTGCGGCGTCCCCTGTGTTTCTGTCTCTCCCCCCTCTCTCGCCTTCTCTCCCCGTCTCCCTCTCTATTTCCCTCTCTATCTCCCTATCTCTCTCTCCCCCCCTTCCCCTCTCTTTCTCCCCCCCCTCTCTCTCCCTCTCTTTCGCTCCTCCCTCTCTCTCTCTCGCCCCCTCCTCTCTCTCTTCCCCCCCCCCGCCTCCTCTCTCCTCCCCACAACCACGGTGCTTTAACAGAGAAGCCATTTGAAACTTTTAAACGGTTTCACTGCGACTCTTGTATATTCTCTAATTGTTATTCATAGATCTGTCTGCAGAAGGGTGTGGGAGGAAGGAGGGGTGGGGGCGGGGGCGGGGGGTGGGGGGTGAGGTGAGAATGAGATGACAGACATCGGATGGAAAGAGCGGAAGCAGAGGAGGAGAGGTGAGGATAGTAGGAGCACCGGCAGGTGGGCCAGAGAGACAACGAATATAGAAA
Source organism: Coryphaenoides rupestris (assembly GCA_002895965.2). Classification (NCBI taxonomy): domain Eukaryota; kingdom Metazoa; phylum Chordata; class Actinopteri; order Gadiformes; family Macrouridae; genus Coryphaenoides; species Coryphaenoides rupestris. The sequence continues at coordinate 52,908 of PIJE02000333.1, forward strand.
TATATGTGTTAGATACCCACTTTCTAGCACTTAATTTAGATATATACACACACACACACACACACACACACACACACACACACATACATCATTGTAGTACATGCCAAAGTAATAACTTTACTTCTGTATCAGCAAAGTGGTTTTGAATGAGAGACATTGCTCGATAAAATGAATTAAAAGCTTCTCATGATGTCAGGAAAACAAATTGATACAACGGTGTAATCCTAACAGGGGCCGTACACACGTCCCACATGTCTGACTAAAGAGTTTATCTTCGTCTTAAGAGCTTACGATGTATAACAGTGAAAAACAAGTTAATTCCATAGATATTGGTGTTTGTACTCGTGTCCCGACACAGGAGGTTTCATTCCAAAATAAAAGCCTTTTGGAAAATGATTAGATCTTTGAAGATCCAACAAATGGCGGCAGAGAATTTAACATTCATATGGGGACACAGTGGCTTCACAGTGAACACTTTAACATTCATATGGGGACACAGTGGCTTCACAGTGAACACTGTAACATTCATATGGGGACACAGTGGCTTCACAGTGAACACTGTAACATTCATATGGGGACACAGTGGCTTCATAGTGAACACTGTAACATTCATATGGGGACACAGTGGCTTCATAGTGAACACTTGAACATTCATATGGGGACACAGTGGCTTCATAGTGAACACTGTAACATTCATATGGGGACACAGTGGCTTCATAGTGAACACTTAACATTCATATGGGGACACAGTGGCTTCATAGTGAACACTGTAACATTCATATGGGGACACAGTGGCTTCACAGTGAACACTTAACATTCATATGGGGACACAGTGGCTTCACAGTGAACACTGTAACATTCATATGGGGACACAGTGGCTTCACAGTGAACACTGTAACATTCATATGGGGACACAGTGGCTTCACAGTGAACACTGTAACATTCATATGGGGACACAGTGGCTTCATAGTGAACACTGTAACATTCATATGGTGACAGAGTGGCTACCTAGTGAACGCTGCTGGCAGTGTGAAGGTTCAACCCTAGTCTCACAAATCAGACTTCAAATTCATTTCTGAAGATTAACATCTCAAGTCTGATGGCAGACGAGCTCAAATCTGTGTGCGTTTTACTTTCTTTCGCTTCAAATTCGTTTTTAGTCCAATCATGTTCCTTGATATGGCTGACCATCGTTTGCAAGAGAGTAAAAATATATGTTGATTATGCTGTCATGACTTTTTCCAAAAAGGAAATCTTGGACGTGAATCCAGTCTACACGCTCACTTTAGAAGAGTTAATGGAGGCTGTTTGCATAAGCAAAGCTCTGTGTAGTCTCCCCACCAGACATTAGTTCAGCCGAGATGCACTGCAACTGAGATGCGCTGGGGGCCCTCTGCATGTGGAGTCGTATGTTAGTTACATGTCCCCATATACATGTCCCCTTGGTATCCACTAGTTTCTGCCTGTGTGTATTCTATGTGTTAGTGAGTGCTGCTGAAGAAAATCACTTGCAAATGAAGTGAGACTGAATGAACATGCACAAGACACCTGGGCAGCGTAAATTGACCCAGAGGAACACATACGACCACAACCTCAACATCCAAAAAATGGATTAGCCTTCTCCGTCGATAACTAATTTCCTCGCCACATGCCGTGGCCCGGGTGTCGGGTCTTCCCGATGCTAAATAATGCATTTTCTTTCTAATTCTGAAGTTGCTTCCCAGAGTCAAATCAATTATAGGCGTTAACTGCTCTTAACAGTTGGCCCAGGGTTTCATTTAGACGCTCGCAAATTAACTTGTCACCCGGACCTCTCCGGAGACGTGTTTCAATTAATCGTTCAGACTGACAGCCTGATGCCTTCTTCCTCCTCTTCATCTTATTTGAAGATTCACCATACGTTAGTTAAAGGTGATAATAACGTTATAACCACAGACACAGGCTTTTTTTTTTTAAAGGTGCTGTATGTAAGAATAATGAATCCATTCAGGATGTAGGATTTTACAGCACAAATCGCTTTAAATTGCCAGTTTGTGAGCAGGTTGTGGTTGAAGGTAAAACACGAGAGCTTCCCCGACTCTCTCTGTTGCGTAGAACATCTTTTGGGATGATTTCTCTTATATTTGAGTCGGGTCGGATTTTGTGGGAAAAGGGAACGAAGTGACATGTAAGTGTGGATAATTAAAGATATATATATTTCATAGCTTTTTTAAATGTGTACAAGGTTAATTAATTATAATTAATTATGATTAGAACTAACATTATTTTCTGATTGTTATTGTCTCAACCCACGGAGCTCAGAATGCACTGATTCTTACATATAGTACCTTTAACAATGGATCAACAGAAAACTAAATGAAAAAAACATTCAAAATGTAAAGTTTTAACAATGAAGAAGTTTACATTTTCTCAAAACGATGATGGGTGCCACACAGAAAATGGCATCGCTGGCGACGGCATTGCTTGCAGAAAGAGCCATGGCATTCATTTAACTGATATAAAGGGGGCGCAGAGTGGCAATCTATTCCTTGCAGAACTTGATTGACAGTTTGCGTAATCCAATCTAAGTCATAGTACTCTCCATTCATGGAGAATGGCCAAAGAGATTGGAACCTCCTGCCGGTGTGAATGGTATCGGCATGTGGAGAGGGAGAGGATGCAGACGACACCAGAATCACAGACAGGATACTGTAGGTAGCAGGGCTGTCTCTCAACACACACGAGTGGCTTGGCTTACAAAAAATGCTCTAGCCTATTCCGTCTGTACTTTACAGAGTCACCAGATGCAGAAGTTACTCGAAATGATCTTAACGACCACAACACATTTCCATTTAGCAGGGCATTTGCGCTTTTGACCAAAGAGATTTACAGAAATTACATTCGTCCAAAGAGAGCGTAACAACAATCAATCACTGCCAGTTATTAATTGGTTGGAATACTTTGCATCCAGTTCGGGATTCTCCTCACTTCCCGGTTGCTGGCTAGCGCTGCTGTCTAATTGAAATCGGCGACGTTTAATTTGGCCCCCCCAGGCTGGCCCGGGGCTCCTGCCCGTGATAAATGACGGAGGATGAGCGTAATTGAACTTTGGAGACAAGGAGGAAGGAAGGAAGGAAGGAAGCAGCAGGAGGAGGAGGAGGAGGAGGAGGAGGAGGAGGAGGAGGAGGACACATAAATTAAAACAACCTGACTAACCCGGCTGGTCACTTCATTCATCAGCAGGCCCCGGGCCGGGAATAGCAGTACAGTAGAATATAGTAGAGACTAGCAGAATACAAGTACAATAGACTAGAGTAGAGTAGATAAGGGTAGAGTAGAACAGAGTAAAATTAAGCAGAATAGAAAGTAGAATATAATAGAGCACAATATAATAGAGTAGAATACTGACATGGAGTACAGTAGAATACAATAAAGTAGACTACACTAGTCTACGAGTAGAAGGAAGTAGAGTAGAATATAGTTGCATATAATAGAATAGAATAGAATGGATTAGAGTAGAATAGAATAGAGTACAATACAATATAGTAGCCTAGAGTATATCATTAAATATAATAGAGAGAGAATAAAATCCAGTAAAGTAGAATAGAACAGACAAGAGTGCAATAGAGTAGAATACAATATAGTTGAGTAGAATAGAGTAAAGTAGAATATCGTACAGTGGAATATAATGGTGTAGAAAAGAATAGAGTAAAATCTCTATATAATAGGTGGTAGAATAGGTAGAATAGAACAGAGTAGAATGAAGTAGTGCAGTATATTCTACTCTACTCCATTCTACTGTACAACATTATACTCTACTGAATTGTATTATACTCAATTGTACTCTAGTCTATTATATCTATAGTCGCATGGAGTAGAGTAAAGTAGTAGTAGAATACAATAAAATAGAGTAGAATAAGGTAGAGTAGAGTAGGATAGAGTAGATAGGATGGTATAGTAGAGGCTGTCTACTTCACGCGTGACCTTTCCCATAAGGCCTGTAGGTTCAGGCTGAGTTCTTAACTTTATTAAACTGTGAACTCTGGCATCCGGCTACCAAGGAAGGAGGTCTGAGTCTCATATTTTATTAAAATCACTAAATCCTTTCTTTCCCGGCCACCTATCATCTCCTGGCCGTTTCTCCAGGTGTTACAGTCTCCAACAGTTGGACTGGTATTATTTTAGAAAGGGCAGCAAGCAAAATTGCACAGCTTTAGGCTGTTCTCAGAGTATATACACACACCGTATATATAGAACAGTGTGTGTGTGTGTGTGTGTGTTTGGTGTGTGCGTGTGTGTGTGTGTGTGTGTGTGTGTGTGTGTGTGTGTGTGTGTGTGTGTGTGTGTGTGAGATAATAATCTTCATCGTAATAACTTGATGCAGCCTATCTGCCTCTTTGTCAGATCTGCCGTATCCTGCTGCTAGAAGACAAACCAGTAATCCAACGCATGTTTTATTCTTGTGCATTGTACTCTGGTGACTTCCCAGTAAGTCATATCCCAGTTCCTAGCCAAGGTTTAGCTTGGCATGGGATTACATTAAAACACGACGGTTTTTATTAAAACCCACAAACCCACAAACTGACTGGTATTGATGGATTCTTAAAAAATAAATATCCTTGCCAATAGTTGGTCGTAGTTTCACTGTACAAATAGTGGACCAGATCCAAGAATTGATCCAGTTCCAGGTACTGATCTAGATCCACATACTGATCCAGTTCCAGGTACTGATCCAGTTAAAGTTACTGATCCGGATACTGATCCAGCTCCGGTTACTGGTCCAGATCCAGATACTGATCCTGGACCAGTTACTGATCTAGTACCAGTTGCTGATCCAGATACCGACCCACTTCCAGTTACTGATCCAGTTCCAGTTACTGGTCCAGATCCAGATACTTTTCCAGACACTGATCCAAATCCAGTTACTGATCTAGTTCCAGTTGTTGATCCACACACTGACCTAATTCCAGTTACTGATCTAGTTCCAGCTACTGACCTAGTTTCCAGTTACTAATCCACATCCAGATACTGATCCACATCCAGTTACTGATCCAGTTCCAGTTACTGATGCAGATACTGATCCACATCCAGTTACCGATCCAGTTCCAGTCACTGATCCAGATACCGATCCAGTTCCAGTTACCGATCCGGATACTGATCCACATCCAGGTACTGATGCAGTTCCATGTATTGATCCAGATCCAGTCACTGATCCAGTTCCAGTCACTGGTCCAGGTACCGATCCACATTTTGAGTAAATAGATTGAGAAATCCCGAACTGGATGCAAAGTATTCCAACCAATTAATAACTGGCAGTGATTGATTGTTGTTACGCTCTCTTTGGACGAATGTAATTTCTGTAAATCTCTTTGGTCAAAAGCGCAAATGCCCTGCTAAATGGAAATGTGTTGTGGTCGTTAAGATCATTTCGAGTAACTTCTGCATCTGGTGACTCTGTAAAGTACAGACGGAATAGGCTAGAGCATTTTTTGTAAGCCAAGCCACTCGTGTGTGTTGAGAGACAGCCCTGCTACCTACAGTATCCTGTCTGTGATTCTGGTGTCATCCGCATCCTCTCTCTCTCCACATGCCGATACCATTCACACCGGCAGGAGGTTCCAATCTCTTTGGTCATTCTCCATGAATGGAGAGTACTATGATTTAGATTGGATTACGCAAACTGTCAATCAAGTTCTGCAAGGAATAGATTGCCACTCTGCGCCCCCTTTATATCAGTTAAATGAATGCCATGGCTCTTTCTGCAAGCAATGCCGTCGCCAGCGATGCCATTTTCTGTGTGGCACCCATCATCGTTTTGAGAAAATGTAAACTTCTTCATTGTTAAAACTTTACATTTTGAATGTTTTTTTCATTTAGTTTTCTGTTGATCCATTGTTAAAGGTACTATATGTAAGAATCAGTGCATTCTGAGCTCCGTGGGTTGAGACAATAACAATCAGAAATAATGTTAGTTCTAATCATAATTAAAACCTTGTACACATTTAAAAAAGCTATGAAATATGTATATTTTTTAATTATCCACGCTTACATGTCACTTCGTTCCTTTTTCCCGTGAAATCCGACCCGACTCAAATATAAGAGAAATCACCCAAAAGCTGTTCTACCAACAGAGAGAGTCGGGGAAGCTCTCATGTTTTAACTTCAACCACAACCTGCTCACAAACTGGCAATTAAAAGCGATTTGTGCTGTAAAATCCTACATGTAGTCCCTGAACGGATTAATTATTCTTACATACAGGACCTTTAAACACTGTGTCTGTGGTTATAACGTTATTATCACCTTTAACTAACGTATGGTGAATCTTCAAATAAGATGAAGAGGAGGAAGAAGGCATCAGGCTGTCAGTCTGAACGATTAATTGAAACACGTCTCCGGAGAGGTCCGGGTGACAAGTTAATTTGCGAGCGTCTAAATGAAACCCTGGGCCAACTGTTAAGAGCAGTTAACGCCTATAATTGATTTGACTCTGGGAAGCAACTTCAGAATTAGAAAGAAAATGCATTATTTAGCATCGGGAAGACCCGACACCCGGGCCACGGCATGTGGCGAGGAAATTAGTTATCGACGGAGAAGGCTAATCCATTTTTTGGATGTTGAGGTTGTGGTCGTATGTGTTCCTCTGGGTCAATTTACGCTGCCCAGGTGTCTTGTGCATGTTCATTCAGTCTCACTTCATTTGCAAGTGATTTTCTTCAGCAGCACTCACTAACACATAGAATACACACAGGCAGAAACTAGTGGATACCAAGGGGACATGTATATGGGGACATGTAACTAACATACGACTCCACATGCAGAGGGCCCCCAGCGCATCTCAGTTGCAGTGCATCTCGGCTGAACTAATGTCTGGTGGGGAGACTACACAGAGCTTTGCTTATGCAAACAGCCTCCATTAACTCTTCTAAAGTGAGCGTGTAGACTGGATTCACGTCCAAGATTTCCTTTTTGGAAAAAGTCATGACAGCATAATCAACATATATTTTTACTCTCTTGCAAACGATGGTCAGCCATATCAAGGAACATGATTGGACTAAAAACGAATTTGAAGCGAAAGAAAGTAAAACGCACACAGATTTGAGCTCGTCTGCCATCAGACTTGAGATGTTAATCTTCAGAAATGAATTTGAAGTCTGATTTGTGAGACTAGGGTTGAACCTTCACATGCCAGTGTTCACTATGAAGCCACTGTGTCCCCATATGAATGTAAAATGTTCACTATGAAGCCACTGTGTCCCCATATGAATGTTAAAGTGTTCACTATGAAGCCACTGTGTCCCCATATGAATGTTACAGTGTTCACTATGAAGCCACTGTGTCCCCATATGAATGTTACAGTGTTCACTATGAAGCCACTGTGTCCCCATATGAATGTTACAGTGTTCACTGTGAAGCCACTGTGTCCCCATATGAATGTTACAGTGTTCACTATGAAGCCACTGTGTCCCCATATGAATGTTCAAGTGTTCACTATGAAGCCACTGTGTCCCCATATGAATGTTACAGTGTTCACTATGAAGCCACTGTGTCCCCATATGAATGTTACAGTGTTCACTATGAAGCCACTGTGTCCCCATATGAATGTAAAATGTTCACTATGAAGCCACTGTGTCCCCATATGAATGTTCAAGTGTTCACTGTGAAGCCACTGTGTCCCCATATGAATGTTACAGTGTTCACTGTGAAGCCACTGTGTCCCCATATGAATGTTAAAGTGTTCACTGTGAAGCCACTGTGTCCCCATATGAATGTTAAATTCTCTGCCGCCATTTGTTGGATCTTCAAAGATCTAATCATTTTCCCAAAGGCTTTTATTTTGGAATGAAACCTCCTGTGTCGGGACACGAGTACAAACACCAATATCTATGGAATTAACTTGTTTTTCACTGTTATACATCGTAAGCTCTTAAGACGAAGATAAACTCTTTAGTCAGACATGTGGGACGTGTGTACGGCCCCTGTTAGGATTACACCGTTGTATCAATTTGTTTTCCTGACATCATGAGAAGCTTTTAATTCATTTTATCGAGCAATGTCTCTCATTCAAAACCACTTTGCTGATACAGAAGTAAAGTTATTACTTTGGCATGTACTACAATGATGCATGTGTGTGTGTGTGTGTGTGTGTGTGTGTGTGTGTGTGTGTATATATCTAAATTAAGTGCTAGAAAGTGGGTATCTAACACATATATTTCTATATTCGTTGTCTCTCTGGCCCACCTGCCGGTGCTCCTACTATCCTCACCTCTCCTCCTCTGCTTCCGCTCTTTCCATCCGATGTCTGTCATCTCATTCTCACCTCACCCCCCCCCCCCGCCCCCACCCCTCCTTCCTCCCACACCCTTCTGCAGACAGATCTATGAATAACAATTAGAGAATATACAAGAGTCGCAGTGAAACCGTTTAAAAGTTTCAAATGGCTTCTCTGTTAAAGCACCGTGGTTGTGGGAGGAGAGAGAGGAGGAGGGGGGGGAGAGAGAGAGAGGGGGGAGAGAGAGAGAGGGGGAGGAGAGAGAGAGAGAGGGAGAGAGAGAGAGGGGGGGAGAGAGAGAGAGATAAAAGGGAAGGGGGGGGAGAGAGAGATAGGGAGATAGAGAGGGAAATAGAGAGGGAGACGGGGAGAGAAGGCGAGAGAGGGGGGAGAGACAGAAACACAGGGGACGCCGCAGCTACGGGTGAGAGGGAGATGGAGGCTGGAAAGAGAAAATAGCGATGAAAAAAGAAGAGAAAGAAAGAAAGAAAGAAAGATGACAAAAAGTAAGAATAAGACGAGAGAAGAGAGAGTGAGCGAGTGAGAAGGTGAGACGTGATTGCTATTTCCTCTCTGTCGCCCTGTGAGCCGCTGCTCGGTAAAGACCACGTTATTTATCCCTCGTTCCTGTCTGATGCCCAGAAGACAGGTCTGACTTACCATCAGAAGAGAGAGAGAAGAGAGAGAGAGAGATGAGAGAGAGAGAGAGAGGAGATGAGAGAGAGAGCAGAGGTGCTCAAACAGCAAACAAGGGAGCCAGGCCTTTGTCATGCGTCACGGTGGGTGTGGCTTTAATAACGCGCCGTAACAAAGCATGCGTCCTCTCCTGTGTTGGTAATTGAAACAATCTGCGGGCTACACGGCGCTTATGGGGCTCAGGATCCTCCAGCCAGCACACGCCATGGTAAAGGAGCAGAATACGGTTTGATTAAAACTTATTTACAGTATATCATATATATTTATATATAGAGAGATGCTTATGGTCCAAGACTATACTGTATGTATACCCTCAGCAAATGGTATGAGCAAACGTGATCACGTGATTTTTTTTTTTCCGTCATGTGATTGGACGATATATATCGTCTCGACCTATACCTCGTCCTTTTCTCTCTTCTATTCTATATGTATTTGAAATACAAATGGTCCCCTATGCATTCCTTAGAGGATGGCTTCTCCCTCCACAAGGACTTGTTGGTACCATAATGCAGGTAATGCAGGACCTGTCAGAGTCTCTCTTTCAGAGGATATCACATCTCAATGGCTTACTTCTTCTATACGTCTCTACTGTCCCCGTCACGTTTATCTCCAGGGGAATGGTGTTTAATATAAGGTATGTGTGCCATGCCTTCCCTCTCTCTCTCTCATCTCTTTTCTCTCTCTCTCTTCCCTCTCTCTCTTGAGCCCCTATCTTCTAATTGGATCCTACCTCTATTTCAATTCCCCAAGCATCACTACAGCAGTTGGTTCTGTTTACAGCTCCAAGCCCATAGCACAAAACAAACGCCAAGGGAGACATAAGAAAACAAAAATGCTACTCGTATTGGTATTGGTAATTCAATAGTAATATCCATCACATATAATACTGTTTATCAGCAGCATACAAGAGGCTCATGTCTAAGAATAGAATAAAACAGAAAAGAGCAAAGACATTGTTCTGCCCAGAAAGGCTTTGGTGTCATACATTGAAAATGGCTTCATGGAGTCTGTACCCACCCACCTCCACCTCCACCCTCCACGCTCCACCTCCACCGGCGCCACCTCCCCACCTTCACCATCACCATCACCCCCACCATCCCCCACCACCACCACACCACCATCCACACCTCCATCACCACCACCACCACCAAACATGACCACCACTGCCACCACCATCTCACCACCGCCCTCCATCACCCCCATCACCGCCGCCGCCACCACCAATATTGCCTCCACACTACCAGTATCACCCCTACACCACCACCACTGCCTCCACCATCACACCACCACATCAGCACCACACCAACATTGCCTCCACATACCAGTATCACCCCTACACCACCACCCACTGCCTCCACCACACCACAACAAACCACCACCAACATTACCTCCACACTAACACTATCACCTCCACCACGACCAACACCATCCCCACCACTCCATCACCATCACGCCCCACCACCACGTCCTTGTGGACCAAAAGTTTCGACCTCATCCCCCCCCCCCCCCCCCCCTGCCCCCCCCCCCACCCAGCCCCCGTCGCCGTACACTCATCTCCCGCCCCTGTCACCCGCAGCTTCCCCGGTTGCTGGCTAGCGCTGCTGTCTAATTGAAATCGGCGACGTTTAATTTGGCCCCCCCAGGCTGGCCCGGGGCTCCTGCCCGTGATAAATGACGGAGGATGAGCGTAATTGAACTTTGGAGACAAGGAGGAAGGAAGGAAGGAAGGAAGCAGCAGGAGGAGGAGGAGGAGGAGGAGAGGCGAGGAGGCGGAGGAGAGGAGGAGGAGGAGACACATCAATTAAAACAACCTGACTAACCGGCTGGTCACTTCATTCATCAGCAGGCCCCGGGCCGGGAAATAGCAGTACAGTAGAACATAGTAGAGACTAGCAGAATACAGTACAATAGACTAGAGTAGAGTAGATAAGGGTAGAGTAAAACAGAGTAAAATTAAGCAGAATAGAAAGTAGAATATAATAGAGCAGAATATAATAGAGTAGAATACTGACATGGAGTACAGTAGAATACAATAAAGTAGACTACACTAGTCTACGAGTAGAGGAAGTAGAGTAGAATATTGTTGCATATAATAGAATAGAATAGAATTGGATTAGAGGGGTTAGAATAGAATAGAGTAAATACAATATAGTAGCCTAGAGTATATCATTAAATATAATAGAGAGAGAATAAAATCCAGTAAAGTAGAATAGAACAGACAAGAGTGCAATAGAGTGAATACAATATAGTTGAGTAGAATAGGTAGAGTAGAATATCGTACAGCGGAATATAATGGTGTAGAAAAGAATAGAGTAAGAATCTCTATATAATAGGTGGTAGAATAGAACAGAGTAGAATGAAGTAGTGCAGTATATTCTACTCTACTCCATCTACTGTACAACATTATACTCTACTGAATTGTATTATCTCAATTATACTCTAGTCTATTATATCTATAGTCGCATGGAGTAGAGTAAAATTGATGTAGAGTAGAATACAATAAATAGAGTAGAATAGGTAAGTAGAGTAGGAATAGAGTAGATAGGATGGTATAGTAGAGGCTGTCTACTTCACGCGTGACCTTTCCCATAAGGCCTGTAGGTTCAGGCTGAGTTTCTTAACTTTATTAAACTGTGAACTCTGGCATCCGGCTACCAAGGAAGGAGGTCTGAGTCTGATATTTTATTAAAATCACTAAATCCTTTCTTTCCCGGCCACCTATCATCTCCTGGCCGTTTCTCCAGGTGTTACAGTCTCCAACAGTTGGACTGGTATTATTTTAGAAAGGGCAGCAAGCAAAATTGCACAGCTTTAGGCTGTTCTCAGAGTATATACACACACCGTATATATAGAACAGTGTGTGTGTGTGTGTGTTTGGTGTGTGCGTGTGTGTGTGTGTGTGTGTGTGTGGTGTGTGTGTGTGTGTGTGTGTGTGTGTGTGTGTGCGTGCACAATCGCAGGCATATGTGAACGTGTTCGTATATTTTTTCATTGCTCAACTGCACTGACTTGAATTTATCATATGATGACATTTATACACCGAGGAGAGGAATGAACAATGAACACTGACCGGGGAATGAATCTCGCTTAATCAAAGACTTAAAAACATCATACAATACGAAACTAACACTTCCAATATACTTGGACCTTGGACTTTGTAAGACAAAGTCTGTTTGTAATATACAGAAGAACGGAAGATGGAAGAAAGATGCAAAAATAACTTATTAAAGCACTTTATTGTATTTTAAGGGTTTTTTTCATTTTCACCAGAGGCATTAACCTTTTAAAGCAATATGATATGAACACACACTCACTCACACACTCCCGCAGACATGTGTTACGACCTCTGAAATCTCTTAGAATTTCTCAGTTCTTCTTCTACTCTCCTGTGTGTGCATGTCAATATCTCTCTTTTCCCGTCTCTCAATCCATCTGCATCTCTCTGCTTCCCATGTCCACCCCTCTGCCCATCCTGCTAATCATGTAATCATCTCATGGTCCCTTCTTATACCCCCCCTCTCTCTCTCTCTCTCTCTCTCTCTCTTCTCTCTCTCTCTCTCTCTCTCTTCTCCCTCCCCCCTCTCTCTCTCGCTCTCTCTGTCTCTCCCCCTCCATCTCTATCTCCCTCTCTTTCTCTCTCTCTCCCTCTCTCCACCCTCTCACTCCCTCTCCACCCTCTCTCTGTCTCTGTCTCTGTCTCTGTCTCTCTCTCTCTTTCTATATATCTCGTCCCCCTGTGTTTCTGTCCACTCGTCCTCTCTTCCCGGGCTAATTGGATCAAGACGTATAGCGCCGGCGCCACACTTCTCTCCCCACAGAGCCGGTGAGGAGATATGAATAATTGAGAGGCAATTATCCCCCGCTATTACGCCCCGAACGGAACCACGGGCCGCTCTGCTCGGAGAACAGCCGACTGCTTGACAACAACAAGCACTGTCATTTGTCAGTTTTTATGTGCTTTTCGCTAATGAACAACAAGGTTGTTTGTGCTTCTTATTAACACAAGCAGCTCACAGCTCACAGTGACAGTAAAAAAAGGTAACATTACTCATCAAAGCATAACCTTAATGCCTTGAGTCGTCCGACCGACAACCGCGTTCCAATCTTGGGATAACGTGGGATATATCCTCGTTTTTTATCTACTCGTCATGAAACGGACGTTTAATGCTGCTGCTAGCTCAACAAGGTTCAAAGTGTCAGCAGTCGAGTCACAACTCCAGACGAACAAATGCTCGCAGAGAGTTTCCATTCTGCTCTTTGATCCGCGCCTCCTCATCAGCCAATCATCTCTCACCGCCGCTGGACGCCCCGGCTGATGTCCGACCTGTCAGCTCCTCCCAGGCTCTGAGATGACGGAAGCCACAGTCTAGATCAGTGCTTCTCAAAATATTTGTAAGATTTAAGATTTATTCAGCAAAGTACCCCTAAACAGTTAAACTGATATTGTGGTGGAACACAATTGAGACATTCACAAGAGACTGCTGTTGCCTTAAGGGTTGGGAGTTCAGGAAGCCAAACAGCAGATAGGAGATAGCTGGTTGGTAGATAACCAGGATGTAGTGTGGGGGGGCGTGGCCAAGCATTCAGATGAAGCATGGGGAGATTAGGCCGAGCTGCCGCTCTACCGCTTGTTCCCTTGTTGTGAGTAAAGAAAGACTCAACGCACCTTCGCCTCCCGTCTCGTCTTTTTTACGCACTCCCACATTGGTGACCCCGCACATTTCTAAAAGAAAATGCCGACCAACAACAACGCCGCCGGAGCCGCGCCAGAAGCTGATGCTAATACTAGCATCCACGCCACCAGTCAAGTTGCCCGAGTTCTGGCAGCACAGCCCCCGGCCGTGGTTTCAGCATGTCGAAGCCCAGTTTCAACTGAGGGGCATAACACAGGACATTACTAAATATTTCCATGTGGTGGCGGCATTAGACGCATCGACAACAGCCCAGGCGATGGGGTTGTTGGAAGACCGCGCTCAGAATATTCCTTCTGCAACTCTTCGAGCTGTCGGAGATGGAGAAGTCTGACCGGCTGCTGTCGCTCAATGGCCTTGGCAACAACAAGCCATCGGATTTGATGGAGAAGTTGTTGTCTGTTTTGGGCTCAGGGAATCCTTCTTTCCTTTTCACGCATGTTTTCCTGCGACAACTCCCAGCACCCGTGCGTACTGCGCTAGTAAGCTCCCCTCTGTCCTCCGCCAGGAACTACCGTGCACTGGCTGCAATTCACTCACGCACTGCTCCCCGCCCAGACCTCGCCCTCGCCCCTGGGGGACGCAGCAAGCACGGCCGCTGCCGCAACAAGCGCGGCTCTGTTATTACCATAGCAGGTTTGGAGCCAAGGCTAAGCAGTGTCGCCCGCCATGCAACTACGGCACTCAGGGAAACGCCGGGGCCGGCGCTCATTGGCAGCGGTGAGTGCCGGCCAAGGCAGCAAGCTGTTATTTATCGAGGATGCCTTATCGGGCCGGCGGCTGCTGGTCGAATCGGGCGCGCAGCGTAGCATCCTGTATGCATCTACGGTGGATACCATGTCCGGCGGACATGGCCCCCCCATGGACGCCGCCAATGGCATGCCCATATGTACCTACGGCACCAGGTACGTGGAGGTGTGTTTCGGCGGGCGGCGTTTCGGCTGGGACTTTGTGATGGCCACCGTGTCAGTTCCCCTCCTGGGTGCAGACTTTCTCTGCGCCGTCAACCTGCTAGTGGACGTCATGAACTAACGCTTGGTCGATGCTATCGATTTTTCCACATACCCGTGCTCACTGGGGGGGCCAGGGACGCTCGGCCTGTCTTACATGCTTGCCGCTGGGGATGAGTACCAACGCCTCCTCGCACAGTTCCCTGACCTCACCACACCTACATTCTCATCAGCGGTGGCCAAGCACAGCGTGGAGCACTACATTACCACCACCGGTCCCCCGGTCCACGCACGTGCTCGGCGCCTCAACTCAGTGAAGCTCGCCATTGCCAGGGGGGAGTTTGCCACCATGGAACGCCTCGGCATTGTGCGCCGCTCGGACAGCCCATGGGCCTCCCCCCTGCACATGGTCATGAAGGCGGATGGGGGTTGGTGCCCCTGTGGCGATTTTTGTCGCCTAAACAACGCCACAACCCCCGACCGGTACCCCGTGCCGCACATTCAGGATTTCTCTGACCACCTGGCTGGGGCCACCATTTTTTCGAAAGTGGACTTGGTGCGCGTTTACCACCAGGTGCCGGTTCATCCTCGGGGCGTCTGCAAGACGGCGGTGTCCGCGCACTTCGGACTCTTCGATT
>PIJE02000333.1:69668-87168 GCA_002895965.2 Coryphaenoides rupestris
CACTCACACCTCCGGCAGTTGTTCGAATGGCTCAGCGAGCACGGCCTCATCGAAAGTGCCACTTCGGCCTGTTGTCCATCGATTTCCTGGGGCACCGTGTCTCCCCAAAGGGGCCCGTTCCGCTTCCCACCAGAGTGGACGCCGTCGCCAGCTTTCCACGGCCCCACACCGTGAAGTCCCTGCAGGAGTTCCTGGGCATGGTGAACTTTTACAACAGGTTCATTCCCCACGCGGCTCACCTTATGCGGCCCTTGTATGGGGCCCTGAGGGGCGAGGACCCTAAGGGCGAGGTGGACTGGTCTCCTGAGATGGACAAGCTTTCGGCAACACTAAGGCTGCACTGGCCTGCTGGTGCACCCGTCTCCTGCTGCCCCGGTCACCCTCACAACGGACGGGGCAGTTTGTGAGCAGTGGGTGGGCGGAGCCTGGCAGCCGCTCTCTTTCTTCAGCAGACAGCTTGGCGACAATGAGAGGAAGTACAGTACATTCGACCAGGGGCTCCTGGGGCTTTTCCTCGCCACCCGCCACTTCAGGTTCCTGTTGGAGGGCCGCCGGTTCACCACCTTTGTGAACCACAAACCGCTGACATTCGCCATGGCCAAGACCTCCGTGCCGTGGTCTGGGCGCCAGCAGCGTCAGCTCTCCGCTATCTCGGAGTTCACCACGGACATCCACCACATGGCTGGAAAGGACAACTTAGTCGCCGACTGCCTCTCCCGGGCAGTGACAGGTTCCGTGCACTTGGGGGTCGACTACGCTGCTATGGCTGCAGACCAGGCTACTGACGCGGACGTTCAGGCCTACCGGACGGCCACCACCGGGCTGCAGTTGGAGGATGTGGTGGTTGATAATGCCACGCTCCTTTGTGACGTATCCACAGGACAACCCCGCCCCATGGTGCCCACGGACTGGCGGCGCCGCTTTTTCGACGCCATCCACGGCCTTTCCCACCCCGGTGTGAAAGCATCTACTAAGCTGGTGGGGGCCAAGTTTGTTTGGCCCGGTCTCAGGAAGGATGTCAAGGCCTGGGCTGGGTCCTGCGTGGCGTGTCAGCGCTCCAAGGTGCATCGCCATACCAAAGCCCCCCTGGCGCCTTTTCTGGTGCCCGAGAGGCATTTCAACCATGTGAACGTGGACCTGGTGCGCCCGCTGCCCCCCTCCCGTGGGTTCACTCACCTTCTCACTATGGTGGACAAGACCACTAGGTGGCCGGAAGCCATTCCCCTGTCATCAACTACGTCTGCTGAGGTGGCCCAGGCGTTCATCGGGTCCTGGGTGGCCCGTTTCGGCAGGCGTGCCGAAACGGGCGACGCAGTCGGACGTCGGAGCTCTGGACTGCGGTCGCTGAGGGCCTGGGGGTGAAGCTCCACCGCACCACAGCATACAACCCACAGGGCAACGGGCTTTGCGAGCGGTTCCATCGCTCAATGAAAGCCGCTCTTCGGGCCAGCCTCACGGACAGCAACTGGGTCGACCGCCTTCCGTGGGTCATGCTCGGCTTGCACTCCGCCCCTAAGGAAGACCTTCAGTCCTTGTCTGCCGAGCTGGTTTACAGTCAGCCACTGTGGGTCCCGGGTGAGTTTCCTCCGGTCGCCGCTGCTCCCTGGTCTGCCTCACATCGGATTAGGCCCCAGGACGGTGCCAACGCTTTCGCACCGGTCCCTACTCATCATTGCCTCCCTCAGTCCTACGTTCCCAAGGATCTTATGTCGGCTGGGTACGTTTTCATCCGTCACGACGGCCACCATACCCCCCTGCAGCCTCCCTACGACGGGCCCTTCCGCGTCCTGGAGGCGGGACCCAAGAACTTTGTGGTGGACATGGGGGGCAAGCCGGTGCGTGTCGCAGTGGACCGTCTCAAGCCTGCCCATTTGGACCTGGACAGACCCGTAGACCTGGCTGTGCCCCCACAGCGAGGTCGCCCCCCTGCACAGGCCTCTGGCCCGGCGACATCCCCAGCATCTGCCCCAGCCCTGTCCCCGTCCACTGCCCCGGTACCTGTGCCTGTTAAGCGCAGCCGCGCGGGCCGCATTATCCGCCCGCCGCCACGCTGAGTTCTACACTGTGGACTGTTGGCTGTGATAGTGCTGTTATATTTTTTTTCATTATGGTGAATTCTGGGGGGGCCTGTGTGGTGGAACACAATTGAGACATTCACAAGAGACTGTTGTTGCTTTAAGGGTTGGGAGTTCAGGGAGCCAACCAGCAGATAGGAGATAGCTGGTTGGTAGATAACCAGGATGTAGCGTGGGGGGGCGTGGCCAAGCATTCAGATGAAGCATGGGGAGATTAGACCGAGCTGCCGCTCTACCGCTTGTTCCCTTGTTCTTATTGTGAGAGTAAAGAAAGACTCAATGCACCTTCGCACTCCCACAATATGCTCTAATTGGAAAGATTTTCGTGTTACCATGTTTACTAAATTGTATGACGTATTGAAGTGTATTCATTAATTTTCTTAAGGTGTATTTTACAATTGTTCAGACATACCCCCATTTGAGAAACATTGGTCTAGAGAGCAATGTTTCAGGTTGTCTGTCTCCCCCTACAGACTGTCTCTCTCCCCCTACAGGCTGTCTGTCTCCCCCTACAGAGTGTCTGTCTCCTCTGACAGTGTGTCTGTCTCCCACTACAGGCTGTCTGTCTTCCCTCTACAGCAGGGGTGGGCAATTATTTTGGCTCAAGGGCCACTTTTGGTTTTTAACGTTGTCAGACGGGCCGGGCCATTAGTAGACGAGGATCACAGCGTGTAGCACCCCCCTCGGGAAACGCGCGACGGGCACCAAGTCAGTATTTCCCGACGGGGGGGGGGGGGGGTGCTAGACGCTGTGATCCTCATCTACTGATAGCCCGGCTCGCGCGTCTAGCTCCCATCGCGCGTCTACTCCCCCCCCCGGGAGTCGCTGACTCGGTACCGGTCGCGCGTCTCACGGTAGCGGTATTGCTCCGAATTAACGGTCTGCATATTAGTGTCCTCTGATCTAGTGGAACCCAATCAAGATATCAATTGCAGGATGAAAAAAAACAGCGAAATGAATACTACAAATGTAAATGTATTATAGGACTGTTGTTAATGTAAATGTATTATAGGACTGTTGTTAATGTAAATGCCCGACGGGCCGGATTAAACAACGCAACGGGCCGTATGTGGCCCGCGGGCCGTAGTTTGCCCAGGTCTGCTCTACAGGGTGTCTGTCTCCCCTCTACAGGGTGTCTGTCTCCGCCCTACAGGCTGTCTGTCTCCCCCCCTATAGGGTGTCTGTCTCCCCTCTACAGGGTGTCTGTCTCCTCTCTTCCAGGGTGTCTGTCTCCCCTCTACAGGCTGTCTGTCTCCCCCCCTATAGGGTTTCTGTCTCCTCCTACAGGGGACCTGTCTCCCACTACAGGCTGTCTGTCTCCCACTACAGGCTGTCTGTCTCGCCTGACAGGCTCTCTGTCTCCCCCCTACAGGGTGTCTGTCTCCCCCCTACAGGGTGTCTGTCTGCTCTGACAGGGTGTCTGTCTCCCCCCTACAGGATGTCTGTCTGCTCTGACAGGGTATCCGTCTCCCCCTACAGGGTATCTGTCTCCCCCTACAGGCTGTCTGTTTCCCAATACAGGCTGTCTGGCTCCCCCCCTACAGAGTATATGTCTCCCCCCCTACAGGGTATCTGTCTCCCCCCTACAGAGTGTTTGTCTCCCCCCCACAGAGTATATGTCTCCCCCCCCCCTACAGAGTATATGTCTCCCCCCCTACAGGGTGTCTGTCTCTCACTAAAGGGTGTCTGTCTCTCACTACAGGGTGTCTCACCTCCCTCTCCAGGGTGTCTGTCCTCTCCCTACGGGTGTCCCAGCAGCACGTGGACATCACAGACACGCTGTCACAGTCACTCCTCGTGTTGCCATCGACGACAGGGTGCTGGGTTGCCCCCAGTGACTTCAGACTATTAAAGTCTACTGTCATGAGACTCGGTTGCCAGGTCGGCGGAATTAGCTCAAGCACATGACCACGTAATGTTTCTCAGGTTCCGCTGAAGTTTCACACACTTCAACTCACACATTGGTGAGAGTCCATATCGGAACAAGCCACACCTGATTAAGACTGTGTCCATGAGAGCATGACTTGAGAGCTTGGGGAAATAATGTCAGGGCTCATCCCACCTCGATAGAGGAAGGGCTGTGATGGCTTCATAAATATTATTAGTCAAATTATTGTAAAGATTGCATTAACTATTAAAGTGTACTCACATCAATATTCATTGTAACGTTTGTTTTACTTGTGCCTTTGCCCATATCAAAATCCCCTTACAACTCTCCTCTAGCATTTAGTCTAATCATGCCTGTGTGCACTCACTGACCCACACTGCGGCCTCCCATAAATGGCCGCTTTAGAAATGTACGTGTTTTTCTTAGTTGTCAAAGTAGAATGTAATCACTGGTTTGCATTTAACCACTTAACATATGTATTTATTTTTTGCTGTGTGTGTGTGTGTCTGTGTGTGTGTGTGTGTGTGTGCATGCATGTGTGTATGTGTGTGCATCAGCATGTGTGTGTGTGTGTGTGCATGCATGTGTGTATGTGTGTGCATCAGCTCTGGCTATGGGAATGTGTGTGTGTGTGTGTGTGTGTGTGCGTGCGTGCGTGCGTGTGTGTGTGCGTGCGTGCGTGCATGTATGCATGTGCATCAAGTATGTGCATGTGTTGTGTAAAGAGCGTTTAGTATTCTGTTACTGTCGGGTGTGAGAGCATCCAGCCTCTCTTGGCAGCTTCATTCGCTAATAATCAGGATTATACAGACTCATTATTTCACAGAGGAGGGATTTGCTTTTTGTCAAGCTGGGAGATATGTGGCAGCTGAAACTACTTGTTTCATTATCGGAGTCTAGTATTTGTGGTTTATACCGCAGTGTACATACATATATATATATAAATAAATCCTGTAGAATTGCACTCTACAACATCCGCAGGATACAGTCCTTCCTCACACGTGAAGCAGCACAGATCCTGGTCCAAACGCTCGTCATCACTCGCCTCAACGACTGCAACTCTCTCCTGGCTGGACTCCCAGCCTCCACAATCAAACCCTTACAACGCATCCGGAACGCAGCAGCACGCCTCGTGTTCAACTTACCTAAATTCTCCCATGTGACCCCCCTCTTCCACGACCTCCACTGGCGCCCGGTAATCGCTCGCATTAGATTCAAGACACTGGTCCTGGCCTACATGGCTGGTAGTGGAACTGCCCCTACCTACCTACCTCCAAACATTAGTCCAGGCCTGACCAACCCGCGGCTCCCGAGCTGCATGCGGCTCTTTGCCTGGTTTCATGGCTCTTACGTTCATATCGAATTTTGTGGTTTTTTTAGGGCTGTCAAAGTTAACGCGTTATTAACACATTAACGCAATTACGTAGTTTGACCTTTTGATTCGTTTATCACCGAAGTACTTCAAGCAAGAGGACGTGTTGTTGTTTAGGACATTGGTGGACATCACAGATGTTGCGCCAAGGATGCGTGATGACGCTACCGTGAGGCGCGACGGGCTCCGAGTCAGCATCTCTGGGGGGGGGGGTCCGTTAATTTGCGGTTCTGATGGGGGGGGTGGTCCGTTAATTTGCGCTTCTGATGGGGGGGGGTCCGTTAATTCGCGGTTCTGATGGGGGGGGGGTCCGTTAATTTGCGGTTCTGATGGGGGGGGGGGTCCGTTAATTCGCGGTTCTGATGGGGAGGTCCGTTAATTTGCGGTTCTGATGGGGGGGGTCCGTTAATTCGGAGCACCCCCCGAATTAACTAGATAAGACTATGAAAATGTTATTGCCCTGGCAGTGGCTACAAATATTTTTGGTGTGTGTGAGAGGAAGAGATGGGGAGATGTTCATGTGTGTATGATGTGGCTCTTTGCAGTAACACAGTAAAAAAATTGGCTCTTCGTCTCTGACTGGTTGGCCACCCCTGCATTAGTCAGACCACACGCCTGAGTGCTCCGCTCAACAACTTCGGCTAGACAACTGGTACCACCTTCACTAAGAACAGGCAAACATCGCTCTGCTAAGTCTCAACTCTTCTCTGTTCTGGGACCACAGTGGTGGAATGAGCTCCCGGACAGCAGAGTCACTCACCAGCTTTCGACTAACGACCCAATCGTTCAGAATTCACCTGGACTCTGCATAGCTTCCCTCCTTAACCTCCCCGCTCCTCCTCCCTAGCCCATGCCCACCTAAACAAAGAATCGCCGTCCCTGTCCCAAAACCAGTAGTCACTTGCACGTTTGTACATCATGGCACAAAATAACAGTACATTGTTTAGCATAGTATGTTCTTAGATGATGGTTAGCACTCAGAATGGCACTTCTGCTCTTATTCCAGCTATTATGCAGGCAATCTAGCAATTATGAAACTTGTTGTATTTGCCTTGCGATTATGAATGCTTGAAACCTGTTCTATTCTTATCTTTATGTACCGACGCGATATATTGCTGTCTCTCTTTCGACAAATTATTCTTTGGATAAAAGCGTCAAATGCCAATTGCCCCTAGATGTACATGTAATATATATATGTAATTTATAAGTCATTACATACAGTCATTAGATTTTCTCAACAACTGTTCGTCCGATCGACTTCATACATGGTGAGGACCCATGGTAGTCCAGCATTAAGTTTTTTTTTTATGAGAAAGCTGCAAAGAATCGGCCCATTCTGAACAGGTATATTGCCCAAGGTAGTGCAGTGTGGAGTGTGTTGTTTTAGGTGAGCGGTCCTCGGAAAAGTCTCAAGGCTACGCAGTTGGTCTGTTTCAAACGGGCAGGCTAGTATACATAATTTAAGCTTTGTACTTTATGTGCAGCCCCACTCTCCAGAGATTGAAATTGATAAAATACCAGTAATGAATGAGCTTAATGTCACTACCTCTGAGGATAAAAAGACAGCATTTAATAATACACAGTACGTTCTTGTATATGGTATATGGTATGCCTTGCCACAATGCTAAGTTATCTTCTCAAATTGCTGTTGCATTCCAGTTTTAGAGTCATGATATCATTGCTTTTACAGACACAGTGAATATACTGTATGTGTTCACATATTGTTGCACAGTGTGGAGTCATTTCTGACACTGCAGGCCTGGAGCAAATTATAATTGTATGTGTTTGTTCATTTAGCCAACTGTTTGTACAACTCATTGGGCTGCTGAGATCTCATCTCTTCATTGCTGCAGTCAAATCAATTTAATTTCGACAACTCTTGACATGACGGTGTGATTGAGTGATTGTGATGCAGTGTGTGAATCAGATGGGTGAATATACAAACAATGATATTGAAACGAAATGGAACATTCAAAGTTCACACCTAATCTGTTTGTTTTGGTTGTTGTTTCTTTCTAAAAAAAAAAAATATTCCATCAAGTGAACATATCCAAATAAAAATAGCAAGATTATATCATTATTCTAAAGAAAACAAATCTATTTTTGTTTTGGGCTGCCAGATAGAATATACTTGGTCAGTTATCGAGACCTGTCGGGTACAAAACAAACACAATGCCAACATACGCGTAAGTAGGTCATCCATAATAGTCACACCTGGCTTTGACATTTCAGAATAAATTGCTTAAAATGCTTACAATTGCAGGTGATGGGGTTTTTTCTGTCAAACCACTAGAGAACTCCGGTAGGAAAACAATTAGTCTGAATTCTCCAGGTTTGATTAACGGTGCGCCTCGTCGCTCAACCCCCCGGGCCTGAATACCACCCAACACTGCCCTAATTAAAACATATACCCTCAGTCTCCACCAAGTGCGCTAATTAAAACATATAGCATCCTCCATCTTCAGAAATAAGCTAATTATATTGTGTAATAAACTCTCACGTAATGGCTGCCTAATTAAAACATACCTACCTACCTTCAGTTGTCATTGCCTGCTAATTATAACATATACCTTTTGGATCTCATATCTGGGTGATCTTAAGGCGATTGGTGTTTTTAAATCCCACAGCGTGCCAGATTTAACCCTCCTTCTCCTCCTAGGGGACCCAGCTGTACGTCACTAAGAGAGAGTCATACCAGAAGAACAACGTCTCTGTTCTGTACGATCCCAGCTCAATTGAAAATGTACATTCTTGCAAAACAGGTTAAAATGTCGTCTTGTTCGTTGTGTTTTGGTTTGTGTGTAATCCCGCCGGCATGTGGATGTCACACTAAAACTGAGTGATGACGCAGTGATGTTACAGCACATCATGTAACATTATCTATTACATGAATCCTATGATTGATGACAAAACTCATTCTGTTGCGCTGCTGTGAGTCTTAGCGGATTAGTAATTCAATCGCGGAACAGAGCTTATTCCACCACGCCTGGAAATGAGGAGAGACAAACATTATTTTATTTAAAAATAATGAAATGCAATTTCATTTAAAATATTTTAAATAAAAATGTTCTTATACATATTACTGTATGAATAGTACATATTTGTATGTTATATATGTCTCATTGACCCTCAAAAGTGCAGTGCAGTAAGCTACAGTGAAGGTACAGGGTTTTGATGATTGGGTAAATGGTCCTTGACTTGCATTACATTAGAGCTCTCAAACAGTATGGCGAGTCCTGTTCATTGACACGCAATTAATTCCTGTAATACCGTTTGAGCTTCCAATTACATTATTGTAATAGATAGCCTCCCAATGTAATTTCTGCAAATAACAAGACTTTGGGAAATACATTTAGAAATGCATTACAGCCCCACGACAGACAATGTGGCTTCCCCTATATATACTGTACGTAATAACATTTAGATGCTGTAAATTATTCAATCAATTCTTACACGCCATAGCCTACCACACCCCCCCCCCCCCCCCACCTCTCTAATGGTAATTCTTTTTGATTAATCATCTCTGTTTGTTTTGTCCGGATGAGGAAATTCATATTCCGATTGCATTTTGATATTAAACTCGGCGAGCCAGAGTGTGCGTGATTATGTGGCCTCTCGTGGTCGGCTGGAAGGTCTCTGAGTGAGGCGGCGGCTAGCCCGGTGCCGCCATTCATCAGCCCGGCGCCGCGTCACTCGTACCGGCCCTGTGCGGAACAGAGCCGGGGCGGCGGTGACGGAAATGCCCTTGTCTCTCTGCCTCGCCGCGGCTGGTGGAATGTCCTGACTGATTGGAGATTGATGGGATTATTACAGGGTTTACACGTTAGCCGCAGAATATCCAATCTTTAAAAAAATAAATAAAAAGCTTTATCAACAACAACGGAATGTCAACAATTATGTATTGAGGAAACTGTGTGTTTCACAAGCGATGACATCGGAATCCGTGAAAGTGTCGCTGCTAAAACATAGGATCACGTTTACGTTGATAGATTGTGTGAGAAGTGGAAACATAGACCGATCTTAATAGAATTGTTTATTCATGAACTATATTGCTGACGTATATACTGTATAAACGACATGAAATGAGTTCTTGTGGACCCCATATTGTATTTATAAGTGATTCTAACAAAAATGCTTGATGATTGTATTTCTATTGTGTACATATAATGAATGAATGTTATTTGAAAACATTTAAAACTTTCTTTTCTCACTGCCTTATTTCTGGAGAATATGTTTATTTTAAAATTGACAATAACAGCTGAAAAACATTAATTGGTAACAATAAAGACATTGAATGCAGCTTGTTCACATCATTTGTTGAAGTAGACACATTTTAGTTTAAATAACTAATGCAATATCCACAGTAATATACAGTCAGTCAATAATTTCAGCTCCTTTATGAAGTGAAACAGGACAGATGCAGATTGAAAATTGCCTGACGTTTTCATGCACTATGGGACACATTTGTATCAGGATGGCAGAGTCACCAGCTTCCGTAAGAGACTCAAGGCCCACCTGTTCAGAGTGGACCATACCATTGAACATTAAACAGAGAGTAATAGCATAGAAATAAAAAAGAATTAAGAAAAATAAAATAACAAATTTTGTATAGAAAAAAGCAGTAAAAGTTGCAATTTAACGAAAAGAAACGATGTGCGTTAATGTAACGTAATAATGTCGATAGGGGGTGGGAGTCAGTGGGGTTAAAGGTTAATATAACGTGTAGTATATTGTCCATAGGGGGTGGAAATCGGTTGGGATAGTGTCCATAGGGGCTGGGAATCAGTTGGGATCAGTGGGGGTCCCGGGTCTTGTTTATGAGGCCAGTTCCCGTAGAGAAGAAGCTGTTCTTGTGGCATGAGGTTTTGGTCGTGTTGGACCGCAACCTCCAGCTGGAGGGGAGAGAGTCCAAAAGTTTATGTCCAGGGTGGGAGGGGTTGACCACAATCTTACATGGCGCCTCAGGGTTCTGGAGGCGTGCAGGTCCTGGAGAGATGGCAAATTGCAGCCAATCACACGCTGCAGTCTGTTCTTGTCCTTGGCAGTGGCAGCAGCATACCAGATGGTGATGGAGGAGGATGGACTCCATGAAGGTGGTGTAGAAGTGCACCATCATTGTCTTTGGCAGGTTGAACTTCTTTAGCTGCCACAGGCAGTACATCCTCTGCTGGGCCTTTTTTTTTATGCAGCTCATAGTAGGACGTGGACAGAAGCGGGATCACCGACCCAGCTTGATGAGCAAACGAAACGCTAAGTAAAGGGAAGTCGTCAGCACACACGTGTGCCTGAGTCACTTTGTCCTGTGCCAGAGTCCTGTGCCTTTTTAATCCGAGGCATTCCCCTCGCTCTTTTGATTTTTAGCGTTTCCTGCACTGTGGTTGAGACGCGATTGGTGCATCGCAAGACACAGAGAGGATCGAGTGGAGTGGATGGCCTTCCTGTTGAAACCCCTGGAGTCAATGCACGGATGGGACCTTTTTAAGGTGCAGACTCTTAGAGGCATAGACTGCCGTTGGGCGGACTGTTTCATTCCCCCCCAGTAAGAGTTGGGAGAACGGACTCAATATAGGAACAGTGCATTTTAAATTGGGCTCTTGAATTGAATCTCTGAGATATTGGAGAATAAAGATAAACCTATTTTTATATGTACCTCTGTCTCTTGTGTTTGTGTTGGTGTGGCCCGGGATCCTAGAACCTGCAAAAAGAGGTGTTACTGGGTACGAACCTGTGACATTAACATCATCGAGGACAATAACTAAGGAGTCTGGGTTTGTACGCTGCACGCACATTATCTGTGGGCGAGCGTGCGATGTGCCTCCTGCATGTTGACTTGCGGTGGAATGTAAACCCCGACCAAGACGAATGAAGCGAACTCGCGGGGGGAGTAAAAGGGTTTACAGTTAATGATGAAGGTTTCCAGATCAGGAGAACAGTGCTACAGAGTCACTGTCACCAGCCACTGCTAGTGTAAAAACGTGGCTCAAAACCCACGGGATGGAATCATTTCAAGCTGTTTAAATCAATCGGTTTGGCTTAATCAAGAAGCCTAAGTTTAAAGTGATACTTTTGGGCCAGTTCATACTGTACATGTGAAATTAAGATAATATATTTGAAAATGAAGGTAACCTAATGAAGCCATCCATTCCATTGAGAATAATATTGATGTAGACTAATAATCTAGCATATATAAATTAATGGTCATCTGCCCCGCTCGCAAAAAAACATTGACTTATATTAGCCTACACAGAGATCCCAGTAGTGAGGCAGAATTAAAAGACAGAACAAGACAAAACAGTGCGCACCTCTTTATGTACCACAGTGATATATTGCTGCCTCTCCTTCAACAAATGTACTCTTTGTAAGTCGCTTTGGATAAAAGCGTCTGACAAATGCCCTAAATGTAAATGCAAATGTGTCTAATTTTAGTGTTTTGATTGTGTAATGTCTCCCTCTCTTTCTGGACAGTAGCATTGTTTCTGACTCGTAATGCATTCAATTGTGTTACTTAGAAACTAACAAAAGTAAAATAAAAAGTTTATATGTCAGTTATATAACAAAAGGTCCAACCTATATTAGGATCAGGTCACCAACTGTCGACCTAACAGCCTTCCTTGGTCGATTTCGACATCATTAGTGCACATGTTCCTTCCTGGATATCTCAAGGTTGATTGGCTGAGGTTGGAGATAGAGCCGTGTGTCTGCCACTCGGGTTTTTACTGTGAGGCAAATGATGCAACTCATCGTCAAATCTATTTTTTATATATCGACAGAAATTATGCGATTATTGTGTTGAATCTGTTGAACCACGATCACACAAGAACATTTTTATAAAATGTAGTTGATTGACGGTTTCACAAAAAGGTACCTTACATTCATGGCATTAGTTCCTCCTTTCAAGAGAGGCAGGACCCTCAGTGCATCACAATGACCTGCACTGTTGTACCTGCAGTGCAACAAGCTCGTCACCCTGATGACAGTCAGCATGGAGCCCCTTTTATCTCTGTCCAGCTACTGTTAACAATCTGCCAGTTCAACGTGTCTGTGTGTGTGTGTGTGTGTGTGTGTGTGTGTGTGTGTGTGTGTGTGTGTGTGTGTGCGCGCGTGTGTGTGTGTGTGTGTCGGATGTCGGGCGTTTTGTCACATAAGATTTTCACTCACTGCTTATACTTGTGTAAACTGTGAAGCGACAATAAAATACTTGAAACTTGAAACTTGTGTGTGTGCGTGTGTGCGTGTGTGTGTGTGCGTGTGTGGGTGCATGCATGTTGGTGCATGCATGCGTGTGTGTGTGTGTGTGTGTGTGTGTGTGTGTGTGTGTGTGTGTGTGTGTGTGTGTGTGTGTGTGTGTGTGTGTGAGCCTGTGTGTGTGTTGATCTGCATGTATGTGCATGTGTATGTCTGCGTACTCCGTGGTTGTTGTTCACACCTGGCAACAAAAACAACAACAACACAACTGGAAAGGTCAATGACTGGTATCCATGGGAATCCACATGAAAAGCGCTCTAACAGTCACGTCTACAAAACTGGTTTAAAGGGCTCGAGTTTTACAAGCTGTTTCTAAATTATCATGTGACTCAAATTTTCATGTGACATAGTGACATCACAAGCGGGAGTGTCCACCCAGATGTCCACCAGCCTACCCAGTGAACTGTGCCAACTAGTAGGCCTATCTAACCCTCTTACTTGTGGGTGGACACTCTGACGTATGATGTCACTGTGTCACTACAGCAATATTAGTCACATGATAATTTTTTAAACAGCTTGTAATGGCTAATCATACTCACACCTGGTGGTAAAATAAGGGCCCTTTAACTCTGTGAGGTCTTCCTCACAGAGTATGATGAGTGGAATTAGGGAACCTTGACCAGCCAGACAGCCAGCATCTGAATGGCCGATAAATGCCCTGCTGGGCCATAATTGATTTAATATGTAATAAGTTTATAATATGTTTCTGAAATGTAAACGTAACTTGAGACTTTGGCGGACTGCAGCAGAGAACTTCAGTTCCACTTAATAATTCGCAGAGAGTTTCACTTCAGAGAGCTTCCTCCTGCACCAATCACTGAACGATTCCGCAATCGCAAGTGGCGTTGTTCTTTGTTGTCGAGTTTTGAGCCAATATTTCACCAATGTATTAATCCAACCCAGTAGGAGTTCATTTTTTGCTCCATTCACAAAAAAAACCCTCAATATATTCCCAAACCTACAGGAGAAGGGGTCGAGACAGGCAGAGTTAGTGGGGAATTGAAGGAAAGCAATTCGTTCCACTGGCCGCTTGTACCTCCGGCCGTCCTCCACTACGGTGCGCGGTGATTACCTTCTTCACCTCCCGGCTGAGGACAGACTGTCTGGGATATCTGCAGGTGAGCCTTGATTAGTGGTTGCAGGTGAGGCTGATCATCCAACCTGCAGCAGCGGTGTGGAATAGAATTGATTATCAATGACCTCACCTGAGTTTCCCTCTGTGTGGGGAAGCCGATGCTCTTCTAGGTGCTGAAGTGGAAGCCTTGGCAGCCTGGTCTCCCCACAGCAGGCTTTCCACACATCTCTTTAATCTACTTGTATGTAAGATAAGATGAGATGACACTTCAGACATGGGAATTGGGTGAGACAGTAGAAAGTACAGGATAGCAGTAGAAATTAAAGAGAGATCAAACATGGAAATAAGTGAAAAATGAATGTATTTTGATACCTTGTAGTAGATGATGATGATGAGATGTGATGTAAATGTGAAGAAAAGTTAGTTGAGCATTGTTGAAATTATTAAGTTAAGCTACATTGCTGAAACTCTACACTATTAACCATTATGCATACATGAAGTGTGTGTGTGTGTGTGTGTGTGTGTGTGTGTGTGTGTGTGTGTGTGTGTGTGTGTGTGTGTGTGTTGTGTGTGGTGTGTGTGTGTGTGTGTGTGTGTGTGTGTGTGTGTGTGTGTGTGTGTGTGTGTGTGTGTGTGTGTGTGTGTGTTTGATTAAACCCAGACCCATTTGTTGATTCCACAACATAAAAAAAATAATCAAAATTTGCAGGGAACATTTGCTGTGTTTATGTGACCAACATTTGCAGAAAATGTGGGCAATAGAGTTGAAGCAGGTCCCAAAAACACATCCGTGATAACTGTTAAAAACATGCCATGTTTTTTGGTGGAATAAAAATTAAATTACTGGAGAAAAATGTGAAAACACATAACCTTGAAAGTAGCGTGACGAAGGGTTCATTTGAGGCTGAGCGGACATAAAAGATCACACTTGGTTGCAGTCTGAGGAGTCCCGGGGAAATGAGCATGAACAATTTGATTCTTTCCAGCACAATTAAATACACGTCGTTTGGTCTTTGCTAACTGCACTAAAAGTGAAAAATGAGCCAGTCCCAGGGATGTTTGATTGTGTTTTATGTGCAGGGATGAAGATGCATGGGGCCGCGGTGGACAAGGCTCATTACCACAGTACACACGCAGCCTGGGGGACTCTTATGGACCTGATGCATAGTTGTACGCTACGGAGGTGGCCCTAAGGAAGCCCAACTCAGCCAGGACAAAGGAAGATATCAGATAACTCCCAGTCCCAGGATATGTTTTTTAAATAGTCGCCTTCTGTCTCTTAAAAAAAAAATGGCATGAATAATTGGGTCAGTAAAAATAGGCCATTGGGTTCTGTGGAAGGGAATGCACATCTACACTAGAACACACCGTCGTGGCTCGGGTCCTGCTGGTTACATCCTCACTTTTCCTCTTGGTGAACACAACCTTGAGCGAGATACCAGAATCCTATATGGATCCCATAGGATTGGTCACCTTGCGTGGTTGAAAACTGCTGGTGTGTGACTGTGAGGTTATGAAATGTAAATGCTCTTCAGTAGCCCCAGTGGCCATAAAACGTGGCCGTATACGGAGTCGATGGAGCCGTTTAACCTCCAAACCTCATCTGTGAGTTACGCTAATATCAAAATGGCTGCCTTTTCACCACGGGGAGCCGGCGGCTGTATTTTGTTTGGATGTGCGGATGTTGCCAATGCAATGAAGATATGGAATAGATTGTAGGTTGCCCTTGGATCACATAACTTCAACAGTATATATTGCCGATCGCGTGCACTTTTAATTCTGTTAAAAGGATCGTAAAAGGGGGTCAAAATTGAAGCTTTGTAGTTTTGTAGTGAAGATGTGATATATCTATTCTCTTAAAGGTCACTACATCCCTGGAGACTAATTAATGGGAGACAGGCTCTTCTCCATGCTAGAATATATAACATCCATTTTTTTCTTTTTAAATGGCCAATGGTAATTGGGTTAATTAAGAGACTAGTGTACTATTGAGATAGACAATGGCAGGTCAAGGGCAAGCAAAAACAGGTATAGATAATACAAAATATGTAAGGTTAAAAAAGGGTGTGTTGTGTGTGTGTGTGTGTGTATGTGCACCCTGTGTGCCAATCTGTGGAAAAACAAAAGAGCAAGGGAAATTTTTAATTGAGCCATTGTGACCATGATGATTGGAAACCCACCTCTCCATGTAGAACGTGAAGTACAATTTAATGTGTTCTCATTTCTCTCCAATTTGGGGCGCGATGTCCCTTTTTTCTCTCTTGATCTCCATCTGCCTGTGTAGCCATAGGGTCTCTCAACTGTTTAATTCTGTGATTCCCCCAGTTAGAGACAGAGAGAGAGAGAGAGAGAGAGAGAGAGAGAGGAGAGAGAGAGCGAGAGAGAGTGAGGGGAGAGAGAGAAGACAGAGGGGGAGAGAGAGAAGTGAGGGGGAGAGAGAGAGATATAGAGAGAAGAGATTAAAAGAGGGCATCAGAACATTACAAACTCACTGGAGCAAGACATTGAAGGAGGAGAAATCCAACGGACTCCATAGAGACACTTACGTGAGGCCAAGGTAAAGTGTTGGTTGGTATCCCATGATGCTTTGCTGCTCCAAGGCCCAAAGTGCTGATCCCGTGACCTCGGTTCATTTCTCTGCAGAAAGTGAGGAGGCTAATAGATGTGCTCCGGCGTGGCAGGAAAAAAATAACACGACAGGAGCACGGGTCTCGCGGGCGTTCAGAGCAGGAATAGGACTCTAGATAGAGATGATGAGAACAGGATTAAACGTTCTTTCAAGTGTAAGTGGACCCCCTGTTTCGGCCCCAATTCCAACGCCATGACAAATGTGTTTCTGAGAGTTCTAGGGAGGAGGGGGGAAGGTGTTCTCCCTGTGATTATGATGACCACAGCAACTTTGTGATACTTTTTTTTTTTAAGGAACAATACAGACTAAAACAGGTGAACGTTGTTATAAAAACGTCAACCATCGATTTCCTATTCCTTCCTGTGTTTATTTTTCGCTCAAGGCTATCCAATGAATGTGCCCGACCAGGGCCGGCATGTAGGAACTAGATACATGGGCCATATTGGGGCTCCGTACCGCCAGAGCACACCAAATCATCCAGGTTAACGGTGTCTACCAGGTCGTTTCCCTCTCTTAATGAGACCATGCCTGCATGGCAAGCAATGGCAAAGTGCATTTTTGAATTGATGATGCTGCTGGACCGGCAAAAATGTGTGTGCGTCTTTTTACCAAATCACTGATTTCTCGCCATAGTAAACTGCTAAAATGTAATATGCAGTGATTCTGAGACAGATCCCCTGAGTTATATGGGACATATGGGATTGAAACTATTATCAGATACTTATGGTTGATTCTACAGCGATTTGAAGACATACTCTCCTATTAAAACCATTGCAACTATTGCAGCAATGTCTGCGTGTGACGTAGCAGAGTCTACAGAAATCGAGTTTCACAGCAAAGTGAAATACGACACAAAACGGTGAAATAGGACCTGGGGTGCGTAACGTAAAAACACACATAAAACACACCATTAAGCACAGTACAACAACATCAAGATGCTCAAGTCGATTAAAATATAACGCACAATTAAATACACTGTGAAGAAGTATGCGTAAAAATAAAACCATAAAGGTATAAAAATATAAAGTGCTCCGCGTACATGTATGTATACCGTGTACATGCTTCTGTGAAGCCATGTTTACCCGGGCCACTCTGTGGTAAGGCTGATATTACCTTTTATTCCTGTTGTGTAGCAGTGAAATGGCTGAGGGTATAAAGAAGTGTGTGTGTCTGTTGGTTTTAGCTAGAGGGTGCTTGAAGCAGGAACCCGACGGCA
>PIJE02000333.1:92168-187168 GCA_002895965.2 Coryphaenoides rupestris
TATCCTTCCTCTTCGCCTTGTCGTAGTGAGGTGTAGTGCTGCTACCCAGGCCAGCCCTCCCACGAGTCACTGCGCCCACCAGTGCCCTGTGCCTTAGACATGACTCAGCAACATCCATCTAAAAATATTCTTCCCCGTCAGTTACCTTTGGTGAATATAGCCTTGACCAGGAGGAGTTGATTTAGTCACTGTTAAAAAAATAATTAAATGAAAATCTTCATGACTTCATGGTAATTCAATAATGAGACAAGTTTACATGTATGAACAAAATATATTGATACACAATGTTCATTTCAGTGATTAAGAAGAATCCAGGAAATCAGCCAGGAGATGCGATTCTCCCCTGATGGAGTCCAGACGCTGGTAGCAGTGGGGTAGCTAGATCGTATTTGAAGAAGTATGGTCTCCACTGGACACATCTTCTACTGCGGGAGACGGAAGGAGCCCAGGACTTGGAAGAGAAGGGGATGGCAGTGGGCTGCAGCAAAATCACAATGAGACAGCGAATGACTGGATGAATTGGGTAGATATGCCCTGTAAGTTCGTAGCATTTCACTTGTCAATAACACAAGGTCCGAGTAGAAATGGGATTGGTCTGCACTGACAGCTTAAGGATGTTGCCATGCGAGAGAAGGGGGGATGAAAAAGGGGATGTAGATTTCCTTGTTTAACGTTTGCTGTTGCTGCATTTCTTATTGCATTTAACATATCAGATAGATTGAACTGTGATCACGTAGAGTTGTCATGTTGGACCTCCTCATTATCAACTTCTCTTTGTGATCATGACATTTTTTATTCATCACTTTATCAACAAATCAAACAAAAGGGTAAACATAGAATAGACGTATATCGTAGAATAGATATCAATCGTAATGAATAAATAGATACAAATAAAAAAGACACATTGCAATAGACCATTACCATGCAGAATAAAACAATATCAGCTAAAGATAACAATTAAAATGATCCTTTTTAGGCAGATTTAAGCCATAAATCCTTGACTTTGGATAAGTCAGACTTCAACAGTAGTAGGTTGGGCCATATTAACTTCTGAGATTGTACATTCAAAATGGAATATTCTCACCATCAGTCCACATGTATGTGTGAGTAACCCATCCTATACTGCACTAGTAGTACTAATGTACTGCACAAAATGTCTTCTTCTCGAGTACATTTCTAACAAAGTTTCATGATCAATATGCACAGATGAAAAAGTTAGATGGCCTTAAACCAGAGAATTTCTGCCTAAGTCTGCTATGATGGCTTTTACAACTTCTGCTTGTGACATTTAGTTTGTTTATGATTTAATGAAGTCTAATCACAGTTGACAAATAGCCTTGTGAGCGTGATCCTTGTTTGGCTTACTGCCAACATGATAAATATAAAATGGTTTATAACAAACCTGATTAATACCATTACCTCACAATCAATCTCTGCTCCAGAGCCCGACGACAACTAGAACTGAGTGTCCAATTACAAACTAGCATACAAATAATAACACAAAAAACAGGCACATATACACACACACACACACACACACACACACACACACACACACACACTGCCACACAAACAAACACAGAGACATACAGACACACACGCACACACACACACACACACACACACACACACACACACACACACACACACACACACACACACACACACACACACACACACACACACACACACACACACACACACACATAATAAAAAAAATATTAAAGCCCTGTTAAGGTTTAAAGCCTTATGCCAAAATGGACCAATAGAAACATAACATATGTTGTAAATGCAAGCAATGTGAGATGGGATAAGGAACATGCTTGGCCTACATGCCTGTATGGCACTATCCAATAAACAAATGTGAATGGTTAGAAAAGGAAAACATGTATGCAGGCTTTGAAGATTTAGGGTTTTAGGACAAGTGGTGGAAAGGGTTTTTTTGTCCTCTGGTGGTGGATGATAAGTCCCTCATAATGTGCCTTGCACGTACGACGCGATCGAAACATTGGGGCTTAAACTCCTATCATTCCCTTCGCAGCAATGTGTTCTGGTCCTCTTATAATGACAGCTCCATATTGGAACACGTACTACACTATATGCTGTTGTCAAAATGAACGACCGGGCGACTCATCTAGACGGAACAAAGTGATGGCAATCAATGTAATGCCTTGAGCCTGCCAGAAATCACACGTGGCAGGCGGCCGTACGGCCTTATCGCGAGACTACAGATATTCAATTCGTAATGACTAAAGAACGATTCACTTTTGAACCATTTTAAGTCATTGTGCCAAATCTGTTAGCAGGTTGCATTTCAATACCAAGAAGGAAAATACTGTTCGCCCTGAGAGTGGTTCTGTACCATGGGTGACCTATTTAATTTTGTTTTGCCCTCTTTGGGCAGAGTTGAAATTGTCATTCTGTCCACAACAATAGCCTGCAGGAGGGGAAAGCAGTTAGCCTGAGGTAATCCTACTCTCTCTCTGTCATTCTCTCTCTTTCTCTTGTTCTTCCTTACCGTCTCTCCATCATCATCCCTTCTATTATGTTTTATTATGTTTGTCTTTCTTTCTACCTCTTTCAATCTGCTTATTTCTCTCAAACAAAGCATCCCTCTGTCTCTCTCCCCTTGTCTCTCTCTCTCTCTCTCTCTCTCTCTCCCTGTCTCTCTCTCTCTCTCTCTCTCTCTCTCTCTCTCTCTCTCTCTCTCTCTCTCTCTCTCTCTCTCTCTCTCTCTCTCTCGTCTCCATTAGAATTCAGAGTCCTTCTGGGAGTCAGGAATTAATCAGAAGTTTCCACAATGAGCTTACATGGTATTACACACGTAAATAAAAATTGGATATGAAAATTCCAGCTTTGCCTGTGCTTAGGAGGAGTGGTGGTGGTGGTGGGGGAAGTGGGAGTAAGATAAAAACAATGTATTTGTATGCGGGCAGGCTCCAATCAACAATGCATGAATTAACTGCTCTAATGTGAATTATCAAGGCTATGCACAGACGCGTAATATACACATGCATCCACATTGTCTTCTGAGGGCTCCGTGTCATTCCCATCCATCTGCTGATGTACTAAATGTTTAGGATTTAAAGGAAGTGGATTATACATGACATAGATCATGAAATAAAGTAATCTCATTAAGGATTTACAGTTCATTGCATTCAACACATTTTGCCTGCATTTGTGGGAGATCTGTTCTCTGTTCATGTATAGTGAGAGGGGAATTTAATTTACTACTTACTTTATTTACTCCCAAGACTGTTTAACACTGCTGGGATTGCATCTGAAAGAATAAGGCTAAAATTGTCATACAGGCCATAAGAATACATCTAGGCAACCCATTCATTGAACAGAATACACAATTGTAATTGTAGTAAGATCTAGCTTGTGCCCTAATGATGGGGCAGTGGTAGCGACAAGCTTTTAAACTTAATTATGCATTCACACAGCCTGCAGTTTTTTGCTAGCTTTCCTTCCTGCCTTTGGCAGCAGCAAATGTGTTGCTTTTAGTTTGGATTATATTTTATGTTCAGTTTTTCTATTTTATATTCTTGTTTGGGCATCTTGGTGAAAATATGCAGCTTTGGTGGACTTGTCCATGTTACGATTGGTCATAATGTGCAAAGCTCCGCCCCTTTGAGGTGAACGTGACACCACCTTATGTGTGATTGTGGTTGAGGTTTACAAAACATACACAAAGGTATCCTGGGTATGTTGCTTCATAGTACAGGCCTCTGTATTCAAACATTGTACAATAACAACAATAACAGCAACAACAAAGTTACCAAACATATTTTGTGGCAACAATCATGTAATAAGTAGAACGTTGGAAGTACAAATGGATTCACACTTCAAGTGTGCATCCATCTGACAAATCTTAATGTGGTGCCTAGTGGGTTTTCTCCCAGATCATTAAATGGTTTGAAAATGATACCATGTTACATTTGGTTTGCAATTTACAGAAATATACACTCTCATAAAAAACTATTGTACAAACAGGACATCCTTGATGAAATTATATTTGATCATCCATCATTAACTGAGAACAAAAAAAACCTCAAACATAAGCATACATAAAACATTCTCATCCAACTATAATGGACGGAGTCTGTATGTACTGAATGTGTGTGTGTGTGTGTGTGTGTCTGTCTGTCTGTCTGTGATTCGACTTTCTTGACAAGAGATCGACTTCACACTTGGCAGGTTTATTGTGGAGGACTCAAGGAAGTGCAGTGTCGAGAGAGTTGTTTTGTTTGGGTTCTCAAGAAAGCTTTATACCAGAGGCCACGCAACCTGTTCTGAATGGGCTCGTTTCAAACGGGAACGTGAAACTGCAATGAGAGGTGAAAACAGAGGTGACATCATTGTAGGACAAACACAGGTGTTGCTCATATCACTAGTTTATGGGTCTGCTCCTTTTATGTACCAAGGCAGCAGACTTATCTCCACTAGTTTAGTGTACTAGCTGTGCTGCCCTGGTACATAAATGACCAGACCCATAATTAGTGATGTGAGCGCCTGTGCACCTGTGTTTGGCTCTGTGAAAAGGCTCGGTTGAACAAGATTAGGAAGGATCATTCTACAAAGCAGAACAAAACAAACTCTGAGGCCACCGGGCAAATTATTTTTAGTATTATTGCACCACCCAGAGCGACAAATCAATTTCTCCGCCACAATGGCCGGCGTGTCCGAATTGCAGGCGGTCTCCGTGTACGACACTGCTTCCCCGCCGCTATGAGACAGAGGGCCCTTTTTATGGCTTAATTACTACGAGTGTGTATTCAGTGTTCTGCCCTGGCTTCCAATTTGTACTGGTGCACATGTGCTGTAAGTGCTGAATACTGCCTTTTAATGAGTGCAGGCAAAAGGCTTGAGCGTCTTAGATTCATTATTTCCCCCCCCACCCCGTTTTCTATTGTATGAAGCAAGAAGGCGAGGTGGGGACGGGGTCCGTAAACATGGTGGTTCATGACTTAGTAATGGAACGGAACTCAACAGGAAATTGAATTGGAAGAACAGAGAGAGCTCCCATGATTCACAAAACTAGACGGTGATTAAAGTCTGTGTGTGTGTGCGCGTGTCAGTGTCTGTATGTGCATGTGTGTGTGTGTGTGTGTGTGTGTGTGTGTGTGTGTGTGCGTGTGTGTGTGTGCGTGTGTGTGTCGGTGATTAGGTCTTTGTGCCAACGCATTTATCACCTTTAGTTTGCGCCATCCATCCATCACAAGCAACATGTGCTTCACAATCGGCAAGAGATTTTTGAGCAGTTAGTGTGTGTGCGTGTGTGTGTGTGTGTGTGTGTCTGTGTGTGTGCGCACATGCTGGTGATTGTGCGTGCGGGTTTTTACTTTACATACTCAATTGGCCAGTAACTTAAACCTTCCACACATACACATAGCAGTCTCTTATTCGTCTCTTAATACCAACAGCCGTGTCCAGTGGATTTTCACGTGACACTTTGATGCTTGTCATTCCTTCAGTGACAGAAGGTTGTGAAGGTGGAAGGGTGAGCGTGTGCTGTGTGTGTGTGTGTGTGTGTGTGTTATCTACTACTACAGTACATCCTATCAGATCTGGTTCCTCCAACTATACCAAATCCGATCTCTTGCTGCATGAGAGCTGTGAATTGTCAGTTAGCAGTCCCAGAGAAGCAAGAATAATAATTAATAATAAGACAAAAACATGACAACTATGTCAAAGGGGAATAAATACATTTTAAGCAGTATCCAGAACGAGACGATGGAGACAGATAACCCTGCATTAGAGGTCCCGCCCCCTCTGTCTCAACAATAAGGTACATTTGAAGCACCCCGTTCCAAGTTAGTCTGGGACTGAATGTTCCTTTATTATTATAGAGTACCGTATCAGATTGATAGAGTAGCATACTTATATTATCCCCGTGGGTAAATTGCTTTCAGGACAAGGCAAAACCATAAACTCACAAAATATAGCCAATGCACATAGTTAAAATGTCTAGTCTGAGGACACATTGAAACGTCTGATAAGATAAGATAGAACTTTATTAATCACGAAGGAAATTCTTGTGCCAGGTTGCATAGCAATAGAATAGAATAGAAAACAAATAACAGATTTAGAAATTTACAGTAGGTCTAAGTCCTAGTAGAAGTATAAAAATAAATACATGAATTCATTAATTATAAGTAAAAAAGTATAAAAGTATACTTTTATAAAAGTATAAAAATATAAGTAAGATAAGATATTCATTCCGCAAAAACTACTAAAACAATAATTGAAGTGTAATAAAACGGTAATAATAATAATAATAATAATGGTAAGAGGAAGTATTGCACATGATAAAAAGAATATTAAGACACATAATGATGAAAGGTAAGCATGGTAATATTGCAATGATAATATTGAGAAGAAGTATTGCACATGGCATGAAGAATATTGCACATGATGATGAGAGGAGATGAGAGTTAATATTGCAAGGTAATGTTTAGAGGTAACATGATATTAATAATATAGCACATGATATTGAGAATATTGCACATTATGTTGGGAAGAAATATTGCACAAGATATTGAGCGTGTTGCACATGATGTTGGGTATTGTTGGGTCTGATGGCAGGAGACTAGAAGGAGCTCTGGTGTCACTCTGTGGGGCACCGAGGCACAACGAGTCTCCTGCTGAACGCTCTCCTCTTACCTGACCAGAATGAGAGACTTTCGGTCACCGTCCTCTCCTCTGTAACCATTCTTACTGAGTCAAGGCCAGCCCCCAGGAGAGAGTCTGCTTTCCTCAGCATTTGTTCCATCCTGCTTGCTATGATGCTGCTGCCCCAGCACACAACGGCAAAGAAGACGGTAATTGCAACCACAATTGCAATGCATGCAGCATTGCCCTGCAGACATTGAAGGACCCAAAAGCCTCCTTAGCAAATACAGTCGGCTCTGGCCCGTCTTGTACACTGCCTCAGTGTTCCTAGTCCAGTCCAGCTTGCTGTCCAGGTGCACCACCAGGTACTTATAGGATAACACCGGCGCCAGATCCACCCCCTGGATGGACCCAGGGGGTCACTGGGGTCACCATTGTCCTAAAGTCCACAACCAACTCCCTGATTTTCCCCATGTTGAGCTTCAGGAGATCGTTCAGGCTGCACCGCAGTACAGTCACCAAGCAGTCCTCTGAATTACCCCTTCCGGCATTATAATAATGATTATAATTATGTGTGTCATTCATGGCACAATTCAAACAGGATCAAAAACTTGTCTCTCGTGTTACATATTTTTTTCCGAAATGGTATCCCATGGGGGATGGCGGAAGGGGACATGACTTAGGCTCTCAAGGCCGTTATAGTATAAAATCTTCCCTCCTGCACGTGTTTACCATGGATGGATATAAAAAGTGTTTACAATGAAGGTGCTTATGTGCCATTGATGTTACCGCTGTGTTCACATATATGGCCGTGCCGGAAAATGAGAGGTAATGTCACAACGTCTTCAGCAGGGAAATTGCCGGGAATTCTAAAGATGATTGTAAATAGCTGTGAACCTAGCAGGTAAAGATAGCCTTAACTTCAGGGTAACACGGATTGGTTGTTCCTTCTCTATATATGTGCATTTCTCTCTCTCGCTCTTTGTCCCTCGATAGCCTTCTCTCTGTCTGAAGATTGCAGTAGCGGAGGACCCTGTTAAGTGCTATCAGGAGATACTTATCAGCACTCCAAAATGGAATAATGACATCAGAGCGTTCAGAAACACCCTTAACTCTTGTAACCTTGGGGAGCAAGAAGAAGATACTTGAACATGTTGCAGAAGTACCTCTTAAGTGTGACCTTGAATTCCTTTTTCAGTGCATGCGTCATCGTGGTGACTACATCGCTGAAATCGCAGAACAATTAATGCCTGCGTCTAACAATGTGCTTTATACCCTTTTGTGATTGGCCGACATGTGTGCATTAAAACCTGTGAATTGCACACCTAATGTAGTTCGGCTCAAGTTGAATCACTTCTAAACATTGTAACCACAGCA
Source organism: Coryphaenoides rupestris (assembly GCA_002895965.2). NCBI lineage: Eukaryota > Metazoa > Chordata > Actinopteri > Gadiformes > Macrouridae > Coryphaenoides > Coryphaenoides rupestris. Next base: position 100,161 of record PIJE02000333.1, read on the forward strand.
ACATTAAAAAGCACAGCTGTCAACTTCAACCACAGCTGAGTTATCAACTTACGACCGGCATTGGGGAAACCATTTCTTGAATGTTTTTGGAGAATACAACTATTTTTAAGAATGGAACGTAGCAGAGGACAAAGAAATGGAGAAGAAAAGAAAGAAACCTTTCCACACACTTCTGTGTGTGGAAAAACGGCACAAGGAACTGACACCTGAAGCATTTAAGAGAAGTACGAGATTAATACAAAAAAGCCTGGAGGTTATGGTTAATGACGTGATGTGATGTTTATGTTATGCCTCGTCCACTTGTTATGTTCAGTCCACTTCATAATTTCAGCTCTTTTCTTACCCCCATTTTTTATTCAATGTTAGAACAGGAATGCACTCCTCATAGTATCCCAGTTATGCGTTACTTTCACAGTCAACATGTACTGGGTAGATGGCAGAAGAGTTGGCAGGGGGCCGCAAGAGTAAAGTTTATTGGATCAGTCAAATGAGTAGGCCAAGTAATTTTGACAAATAATAATGTATAAAGACGGCCTGGGGAAGCCGTTCTCCACCTTTTGGTGTTGGAGGAAACTAGAGGAAACTGTTTGGAAACTCCAAACAGAAAAGTCCCATTTGGGTTTGAATGCAGGACCTTTTTGCAATGAGACAACATGAGATGAAACCTGTTTGGGTTTTTTTTTTCAACCCTGTGGAATTTTGTAGAAAATCCGAAACCATCCAGAAGCTTATGTCCCTCACGATTTGTTCAACATCCGCCTGTCCCCTCATATGGAGCAACAAGCGAATAGCAGAGGAGGTGGGTGGCACCCTTTTTAGGAGACTATTGAGAGCTTCATGTAACAGCTTGCTCATAAGCTTTCATAATGTCCGCTATTTTCACCGATAGAAGTTTGAATTGTTGTAAATAGGTTTATTTTGCATCTGGTAAATAATACATTTAAATATGTCATGGGCATTGTGTTTGTTTTTGTCTCCTTATTAGGATATTGCATGTATTTGCAAATGTGGTTTGACCTAGGTGTTACAGTGGTAAAACACCCTCATCTACATTGCAGTAATGGAACGAAAGTGCACAGTTGAACAATTTATTTATGTTTCCAAAGATTAGGGCTCTGCAAAATGACTAGGGCCACTGTCATCTCTCCCATCTTCTTTAACCCCAACCTCATCCATCGTGTCCTCCATGAGAACGAGCATCTGTATCCAGGCCTATATGGAGCCTCCCTATTGCTATTACATGTATCAAATGCCTCCACCTGAGTACATCGCATACGCTTTTTTCTAATAAAATAAATGTGGAAAAAAATTGTATTCTCTATGTTAACTTCCACAATGTTAAGTGCATGTGAGTCATTAAAGGGGAACTTTAATGACAATTTCCTACATGTTGATGGCACCCAGGCCTCCAAACTACTTTGCGTCTTCCGATGACACGAAACACATCATCAGAATCACCCGCCATCTTATCAACCCCGTCTAATCCCACCCGTCATTTGAGTGAATGACGGAGTTGCTTTAAAATGTTGCATCTGCCCCAGAGAGATAGAGTTGAAAATCTGCAAATTATTTTTCACATTATTTAGTTTGATGTGGTATGATTCATTTTTGCTTATGGCTTACTTTGTGGTTTCCAACAGTAGTATTATTATGTTTGTGACGAACAAAAGAAACAGTTTTGCTTTCCATCAGGTCTTTTGGATTGATTATATTATGATTGTGTAGCGTGTGTGTTTGGTGGCTGGTTTAATCAGCCTCACCTGGCCCAGTTAGAGTCTGGGGTGGGTGGGGCTGCACCGGTGCATTGCCTAATCAATGCACACAGGTTAAACCAGCCATCAACACACACTCAGGGAGCACTAGCATGCTAGCTAAGAAGCACCTGCTTTCTCATGTCATTATACCAACTTTACAATTACCACCATCCTTCCTGTGTCCTTTTGGAGGAGCCCCAGGAAAGCCACATTTATGTGGTGTGTAGCAACAGAAATTTCTCCAATGTTTTTTTTTAAAGGATAGGAGATAGGAGAAAACAGAAAACAGACTCAAATGTTTTGGCACAGGGCTTGGAGAGTATGATGAGGCCTTTCAAGGGTTGATAAATAATAACCAAAACCCACAACCACACTTGTAAACTTGAGACATCTAATGTTCAGAAGCCGGACACTGAATTGACCTTCTGCTGTTGGCAGTTCTTTAGTGAGATGTCACTATCCACTACACTATTTACGGGACAACGCCTAACACATAAAAATCAGTCAATACTAGGTAGTCAGTTTGATCTGCTTTTCCCCGCAGCGTAGCTACTTTAACAGAACCATTCACTGTCCAATTGGCACCTAGGTGGGGCATCCCCTGGTACCTGCTCCACAGTATTTACAGTAGTTGTAAAATCCCAATCATGCAGCTGAAGGTGTAAAAGGGAGCTAAATAGATACCATAGTTTCCACCATTCTCTCATGGATTAAGATGCTGTTGATTTGCATGACCAATTGTACAAGTTATAGTAATATAATAATCATCCATCCATTCTCGTCCGCTTATCCGGTGCCGGGTCGCGGTGGCAGCCGGCTAAGCAGGGCCCCCCAGTGGAATGGAGAGCTTCCCTCCCACCTTTTTTAATTCCTCTCTTCTCCTCTCTCGAGCGACCTGTCCGTTCGATGCATAGTATCTTTCGAATTACAGTATCACAACCCGGTATCCACAGGTTTCAAAGCAACAATTTCAGTATCATCCCAGGCTTCCCCTTTCCCCTCTTACATCAGATTTACTATAGGTTTCTAATTGGAGAGGACACTTGTACTTACTGCCTTTGGCGTTAGGATGGGTCAGGCAGCAGGGCCACACCAATTTCTATACTAACACGGTAAGAACGTTGCTTACCCTTTTAGTTGAATGGCCATTCTTTTGTGTGTCCTGGCGCCGGACCACCAGCCCACGACGAAGCAGCCGTCTGGTCCCTTTCCAATCCTGTTCGTGACGCCAAATATGTCGTGGATTTTACCAATACTCTGACATTCGTAAGAGGGTGATCAGGAAGCCCAAAGTTTGAAAGTTAAAGACTTTATTTGTCACAGCCAATAGTAACAACAAGCCTGAGTCAAATCTGCAGAGAAGACTGCATTCACTCCTCTTTGACTCTGACTTATATTCACATCGTCACATGATCAACCGTCACATGTCTTCGTACATCGTCATCGTGATGATGTCGTCGTGAGAATGTTGTCGTGACATTCCAAACCCCATTTAAAGTAACTGCAACATAGGTTCTCTTTTCTATTATTGTTTCAAGAAATTATATGGCAGGATGTGACGCCCTCCTTGCCTAGTCATAAATGAAGGTGACGCCTGGTCATGCAGATAAGCAACTGGGGAAGAGGTTATCTTTCTCTACCCTTAATTCACCCATACATTATAATGACAAGCCATTCTTATGAATATACCGTAAAATATCTCCAATAAGGTCCATCTACGTTCCAACCCTCACCTATGGTCACGAGCTTTGGGTAGTGACCGAAAGAATGAGATCGCGGATACAAGCGGCCAAAATGAGTTTCCTCCGCAGGGTGGCTGGGCTCAGCCTTAGAGATAGGGTGAGGAGCTCAGACATCCGGAGGGAGCTCGGAGTAGAGCCGCTGCTCCTCCGCATCGAAAGGAGTCAGCTGAGGTGGTTCGGGCATCTGATTAGGATGCCCCCCGGGCGCCTCCCTTTGGAGGTTTTCCGGGCACGTCCAACTGGGAGGAGACCCCGGGGCAGACCCAGAACCCGCTGGAGAGATTATATATCTTGTCTGGCCTGGGAACGCCTCGGGATCCCCCAGGAGGAACTGGAGAGTGTGGCTGGGGAGAAGGAAGCCTTGAGTGCCTTATTCTCTCGCCAACTAAACTTTACACAGTTGTTGTGCCAACCCTGTTTTTTTTGCCTTGCCTTACCTGTCATCATTATCACTCACCCTCCTTCTCCCCCTTGTCTCTCCAGCATCATAATCTGCTGAGCCCTCACCCTGCTCCACCTACAACCCTCTACACGAGCACATCCCTTTTTGTGGCAACCCCGTTGTGTTACATTATAAACCGCCCCTCTGGGCTTGAACCTGAACGTACGCCTCCTCCATTGCTGTGCGCCTGGGTCTTACCCCCACACCCTAACGGTTAATACGTTCCTGGGGATGACAGAGCTTGGACAACTGTTTCTGGAAATTACTACTTTGTAACTCTATTACTCTTGCACTACTTGACAATAAAATACTTGAAACTACTTGAGAAATTATTTAGCAATATTCAACTTTTATTCACAAAGCAAAATATTGTATTAATTACAGTATTTGAGAGGCTGTACAGTATTTGAGAGGGGTAAAGTACCCTTCTCTAGACAATTCCAAAGCTAGTAAAGTAAAAATGAACTTTAACATTATAAACATTGACGGTATTGACCCCATTTGGCTTACTGCTTGCTCAGGAGTCAGATCCAAACACAGACACACTGCAGTGTGTCACTGGGTTGTTACTTTAAGTATTTATCCAGGCATGAGCAGGAAAAGAAAGAACAACCAGACAAAATATTCAACAAACAACACTTACAATATAGGAGAAGGGCATTGCAAGTGAATACTTGAAACACCCATTTTCATAAAATGTATGTTGCACATCCATACATTACATATACACAAGGGCTTGTGAGTTAACTATTATGGTCAAGAGAGCTTGAAGGTGTAAGGCAATTCCACAGATAGCCACGGTTCTATATATACTTCAAGAGATGCAATTTTATATCGATCCTGGGACAAAATCGTCAAAGGATTATCCCCATAAAATGTACCAGAAAACCAAATTGGTGTGTCTAGGAAGGGAAGGAGTAGGCAGTGACTGCTGCTTTAGCCTGACCTCGTCCAGAAAAGCCTTCTGACAGGTGCATGCGTCTCTGATCTGAAAAGGTGTGATCTCTCTCATTGTTCCGGCCCATGTATTCCCTTTGAATGGCTGCTCGGCCGCAAAACAAGGGCTGTATGCGTGCAAGTCAAATGGAAAATGTCAACGGCAAAATAACTGATCGCCTGCACTGCTCCTCGCCATCTCCTGCGTCAGTGCTATTATCGCGGCCACGCTCGTTGTATTATGCATGAGTGTGATTATAGTTTAGCAGAATTACAAGCTGACCTCATTGCCTTTGCTTTACCTGAAGTGTAATTTGGATTCGGCAGGGAGAACAGAGAGGGAACATTCGCACCATCAATCTCTTTGATGTCCAGGGATAGAATTCAATAGAATGGAATGGAATGGTTTGGCACTTAATGACGTCCTGATATAATTTTCTAACGGAATGGGACAACAACATGATGAAAATGCTTATTTCCCTGGATGAACAACAAAACTGGTACAAATTGTGCGTCCCTTTCCACATCCGCACGCACGTACATACAGCGACAAACACGCGTGTACACTTGCACGTTCACACACATACACTGAGGTCATTTCCACTCCAAAGGAGTCTTTGTGCGTGCTCACTATAATAAGATGCATTCTGAAGTAAATGTTAAGGATGGATTACAGCAACAAAAGAAAAAGCCAATTGGATTTGGTTCAGTGAGAATGTCCTTGCCTATCTCGTTCCTTTGATGATTTGCCTATTGTTTGGCCCTCTGTTTTTTTTTTGCTCGGGCTGTCACAGGAAACAACTTCCCCCGTCAGAAGCATATTAGCTGCAGCTTAGGCCGAACTAACACAAGTGGACATTTGAGGACCAAACTCGGGATGGCTGTTGACACTGCTTATACTCGTAAAGCATTAGTATTAGTGTTATCTGGCAGTTTCATCCGCTTCGCATCACCTGCTCCACTGCGTTACTGTTTTGGTTTTGGTTGTACACAACCCTAGCCTCAGGAAACCATTCAGAGAGTCAAGTTTTGTGTTTCAAAATGAATTTCAATCTGGCCTTGGCCGGGCAGTAATTGATTTTCAAATATGGCCACAGCCTTACGATGTAAGGAGAAACAATGTGATGCTCTTGCGCTCTTCGCTTCTGTGCAGATTTCTGTTAGCTTAAATTATTAGTCAGTTTGAGTAACTTTGCGAATGTTTTCTAATAGTGAATCAACGTATTGACTAAAACATTTGCCAACAAAGACTCATTCAACAAAGAACATTTGTTAAAGTTCTGAAAAAGTTATAGAACACGAACTCTCGAGATGGCCTGTCATTGTTGATGTGATTGCCTGTGCTTGGTGTGTGCGTGTTCCCAGAACACGCACACACTGGTTAGTTACAGCACGGGCTCACTGGCCAATCACAACCAAGTGAGTTAAAGCACGTGTTCCCGGGACTGGCTCACTGGCCAATCACAACTAAGTTAGTTCATGCACGTAAACATTGTAGAATACAGCAGTAGCGCGCAGCAGTTAGATGGACAAGAATATGTCTAAAAGTAAAGGAGGGGCAAAAAAACTACGAGAAAAAAGGAAGCAGACATTAGATGCTCAGGCTTTCAAATGTCACCGGCCTCCTCAAATAAGTGGCCACTGGCCAGCAACACTATTGAGCAACTGTGTTAAATTATAAAATAGGCTACATATTCAGTATAAACTGCTGTAACTGGTGTGCTTACGCAATGATCCCACTGATATCTAATACTATTTATTTTGATGGCGTGTTACAAGTGTACCTACTGAAATATGTCCTGGAATAGACATGAGCTACTTTCTATTGCAAAAGCCTTTGAATACGATAAAACAATAAAAGGCTATATCATTACCAGCAAGGACTAGGGTTCTAAATCTAGTCGGCTATGCAATTTAAGAGACTGTAAGCCTACGTATATACAAACAAATAAATACATGAATAAAATAAATAATGCAATGATCTTATAATCTCTGCAGAACTGTAAAAATGGGCCATTAAACTTACACTCAGGTTTAACATAAAAACAACAATAATAATAATAATAATTATTATTATTATTATTATTATTATTATTATTATTATTAACGATCACAATATCTGGAGTTTTATTTATCTTAAAACAACACACAAAAAGTGATAAATATCAGCTTTTTTGTGTGTGTTAGGAAAGGGTTGCAATCTCGCAATACATACTAACTGCAAAGGCATATGTCCAGGGCGGAATTTCTTTCCCAGTACACCCCTGGCTGGGACTGGAGAGTGCCAGGAGATATCTGACCTGCCCAGTGAACCAACAACAATAACGGAAGTCCCAAAGTCTCCAGAGGGCATGACCGAACAATTGGCAAAACCGATATTCCTTGTCTTGTCTCCCCTACACAATGTGAACTCAGGAGATCAGGATGTCTCACGAGGTTACTGAAACACTGCCTTACCAATTAGAAGGTTTATGCTGTGAATGATCAAACAGCAGCTGAATGAGAGTTTGAGACGTTTTCCAGTGTTCCTCATGTCAGGTGTCTTGTGTAATTGTCTGCCAGCGTTCACCATGGGTGTAATGCGGCTGAGTGTGTTGCTAATTTTCTTTGGACTAAACCCTTGACCTTGTCCCGCCCTTTATTAATTTTCAATTCCACCACATAAAAGACACTGGGCTGTTGGGATTTAATGGGGTCTTCATGGGAAAACACACACACACACACACACACACACACACACACACACACACACACACACACACACACACACACATACATACATACATACATACATACATACATACAGTACATACATACATACACACACACATACACAACAAACACCTCCACAAACACACACACATACACACGCACACTAAAACACACACTCCCGCATGAATTCACAGACAAAGCCTCATTCCCTTTATGCAAGGTTAGGATCAAAAGGCCAGTGCCAACCCTTGCTTTCGCAAGTGTATCTTGCATGCACACACACACACACACACACACACACACACACACAGAGAGAGAGATAGCAGTGCACAGTGGAAGATCAAAGGTGTGATGTCCAGCCTGCTCTCTTTGTCTGATCTAGCTTGATGATGGGATGAGCTCAGAATATTAATCACACACCAAGCTGCCATGTGACGCTTGCATTCTCTGCAAGGAACATTCAATTCATTATTGATTACATTACTAATCATTAGAGTGGATTACATGGAATTAGATTAGAGGGGATTATATTAGATTAGATCAGAACAGATTCAAGAGATTCAGATTCAGGTTATATTATAGATTATATTGTATTAGAGTGGATTGGATTATATTATATCTGAACATATTGGCATTAGATTAGAGTGGATTATATTATACCAAAACATATTATATAGAATAGAGTGGTTTGGATTATATTATATCAGAACATATTATATTAGAGTAGATTGGATTATATTATGTCAGATTTATTACAGTGGATTCGATTAGATGATCATCTACTGGTAACTGCGCCAATCAATTTCAATCAATCAATTTTGGTTGCTCAGGGATTTTATGCCAGTTGCTACGCAGTTATGTTTATTTATGATAACTTGAGAATTCAACACTGCTACCTGAAGCCTGGTTGTGATGATTGTGATGACTGAAGTTCAATTAATTAATTTCAAGTTGGATTTGTTTGCTGTTGTGTGAATGCATCCGATATTCATTCTTACATGAAATAATTGACTGATTGACTGATTGATTTTTACTTTGAATGCCCATCCCTACAAAGCGTGTCTTTACTACTTTGTGATGTTCATATGGAAAATATAATGTCACTGAATTATATATTATTGATTCCATTATACAAACATCTTCAATCTTCAAAAGATTCTCAATTTGATGAAGATTGATGAAAGATGAAAGTTGTGGAATGAAATGAAATAGCCGTGATTTGACAAATGTTACACTCAGTTAAAAAAGCTAACATAACCAAAGCCAGACAGCATGGGGAGCAGATGTGCCAACCGTCTCCTATCATTATATTACTGTCCTGGTGTAGCGGCCCTGAGGTTCACCGGACTGGTGTTTTGATCCAGCGACATCACCCAAGCTGACATGTGTGTGTCTCTGTGTGTGTGTGTGTGTGCTTGTTTTATGTTTGTGTGTGTGTGTGTGTGTGTGTGTGTTTGTTTGTCTGTGTGTGAGCCTGTGTGTGTGTGTGTACAAGGCACCGCTCTCTCCCTTGCTTCAAAGCCCAGCTAAGCTGTGATAGGCTGCAGCCGACTCGATGACCCGGAACAGAAATAGTCAGGTATAAGAAATGATTCAATATAAATACATCCACGCCAGCCACAGGTCACTGACACAATGTCAACCGCGGCCAACGCGCTGTTCTGCCAGCGGAGATTAGGACAATTGGGCTCCAGCAAAATCCCCTCTGTTTGTGGGTCCATCAGCGTGGGTTAGTGTGTGTCTGTGTGTATGTGTGTGTGTGTGTGTGTGTGTCTGTGTGTGTGTGTGTGCGTATGTTTGTGTGTATGTGTGTGTGTGTGTGTGTGTGTGTGTGTAACTCTGGCTGCAGCCCAGCTGTCAGTACAGCTGTCTGGCCCCAGTGGCCCCCGTGTCCCCTAGTGTCTACACTAATTGCCCGGGACAGCCGGGGTAATTCAGAGGGGGCAATTGGAAAGCACGGCTCTCCACTAATGGAATCCTGACCGGGAAATGAAACTCTCTGAGACGGATCGTTCAGGCTGCACCGCAGTACAGTCACCAAGCAGTCCTCTGAATTACCCGTTCCGGCATTATAATAATGATTATAATTATGTGTGTCATTCATGGCACAATTCAAACAGGATCAAAAACTTGTCTCTCGTGTTACATATTTTTTTCCGAAATGGTATCCCATGGGGGATGGCGGAAGGGGACATGACTTAGGCTCTCAAGGCCGTTATAGTATAAAATCTTCCCTCCTGCACGTGTTTACCATGGATGGATATAAAAAGTGTTTACAATAAAGGTGCTTATGTGCCATTGATGTTACCGCTGTGTTCACATATATGGCCGTGCCGGAAAATGAGAGGTAATGTCACAACGTCTTCAGCAGGGAAATTGCCGGGAATTCTAAAGATGATGGTAAATAGCTGTGAACCTAGCAGGTAAAGATAGCCTTAACTTCAGGGTAACACGGATTGGTTGTTCCTTCTCTATATATGTGCATTTCTCTCTCTCGCTCTTTGTCCCTCGATAGCCTTCTCTCTGTCTGAAGATTGCAGTAGCGGAGGACCCTGTTAAGTGCTATCAGGAGATACTTATCAGCGCTCCAAAATGGAATAATGACATCAGAGCGTTCAGAAACACCCTTAACTCTTGTAACCTTGGGGAGCAAGAAGAAGATACTTGAACATGTTGCAGAAGTACCTCTTAAGTGTGACCTTGAATTCCTTTTTCAGTGCATGCGTCATCGTGGTGACTACATCGCTGACATCGCAGAACAATTAATGCCTGCGTCTAACAATGTGCTTTATACCCTTTTGTGATTGGCCAACATGTGTGCGTTAAAACCTGTGAATTGCACACCTAATGTAGTTCGGCTCAAGTTGAATCACTTCTAAACATTGTAACCATAGCAACATTAAAAAGCACAGCTGTCAACTTCAACCACAGCTGAGTTATCAACTTACAACCGGCATTGGGGAAACCATTTCTTGAATGTTGTTGGAGAATACAACTATTTTTAAGAATGGAACGTAGCAGAGGACAAAGAAATGGAGAAGAAAAGAAAGAAACCTTTTCACACACTTCTGTGTGTGGAAAACGGCACAAGGAACTGACACCTGAAGCATTTAAGAGAAGTACGAGATTAATACAAAAAAGCCAGGAGGTTATGGTTAATGACGTGATGTGATGTTTATGTTATGCCTCGTCCACTTTATAATTTCAGCTCTTTTCTTACCCCCATTTTTTATTCACTGTTAGAACAGGAATGCACTCCTCATAGTATCCCAGTTATGTACTGGGTAGATGGCAGAAGAGTTGGCAGGGGGCCGCAAGAGTAAAGTTTATTGGCTCAGTCAAATGAGTAGGCCAAGTAATTTTGACAAATAATAATGTATAAAGAAAGGAAACTAGAGGAAACTGTTTGGAAACTCCAAACAGAAAAGTCCCATTTGGGTTTGAATGCAGGACCTTTTTGCAATGAGACAACAGTGAGTGAAACCTGTTGGGTTTTTTTCAACCCTTGGAATTTTGTAGAAAATCCGAAACCATCCAGAAAGCTTATGTCCTCTCACGATTTGTTCAACATCCGCCTGTCTCCTCAAGGAGCAACAAGCGAATAGCAGAGGAGGTGGTGGCACCCTTCTTGAGAGACTATTGAGAGCTTCATGTAACAGCTGCTCAATAAGCTTTCATAATGTCGCTATTTTCACCGATAGAAGTTGAAATGTGTAAATAGGTTATTTGCATCTGTAAATAAATACATCTAAATATGTCATGGCATGTGTTTGTTTTTGTCTCTTAATTAGGATATTGCATGTATTTGCAAATGTGGTTGACTAGGTGTTACAGTGGTAAAACACCCTCATCTACATTGCAGTAATGAACGGAAGTGCACAGTTGAACCATTTATTTATGTTTCCAAAGATTAGGGCTCTGCAAAATGACTAGGCCCACTGTCATCTCTCCCATCGGCTTTAACCCCAACCTCATCCATCGTGTCCTCCATGAGAACGAGCATCTGTATCCAGGCCTATATGGAGCCTCCCTATTGCTATTACATGTATCAAATGCCTCCACCTGAGTACATCGCATACGCTTTTTTCTAATAAAATAAATGTGGAAAATAGTATTCTCTATGTTAAGTTCCACAATGTTAAGTGCATGTGAGTCATTAAAGGGGAACTTTAATGACAATTTCCTACATGTTGATGGCACCCAGGCCTCCAAACTACTTTGCGTCTTCCGATGACACGAAACACATCATCAGAATCACCCGCCATCTTATCAACACCGTCTAATCCCACCCGTCATTTGAGTGAATGACGGAGTTGCTTTAAAATGTTGCATCTGCCCCAGAGAGATAGAGTTGAAAATCTGCAAATTATTTTTCACATTATTTAGTTTGATGTGGTATGATTCATTTTTGCTTATGGCTTACTTTGTGGTTTACAACTGTTAGAGTCTGGGGTGGGTGGGGCTGCACACCTGTGGTGCATTGCCTAATCAATGCACACAGGTTAAACCAGCCATCAACACACATGCTTGCTAGCTAAGAAGCACCTGCTTTCTCATGTCATTATACCAACTTTACAATGAACTATTTACCACCATCCTTCCTGTGTCCTTTTGGAGGAGCCCCAGGAAAGCCACATTTATGTGGTGTGTAGCAACAGAAATTTCTCCAATGTTTTTTTTTAAAGGATAGGAGATAGGAGAAAACAGAAAACAGACTCAAATGTTTTGGCACAGGGCTTGGAAAGTATGATGAGGCCTTTCAAGGGTTGATAAAGAATAACCAAAACCCACAACCACACTTGTAAACTTGAGACATCTAATGTTCAGAAGCCGGACACTGAATTGACCTTCTGCTGTTGGCAGTTCTTTAGTGAGATGTCACTATCCACTACACTATTTACGGGACAACGCCTAACACATAAAAATCAGTCAATACTAGGTAGTCAGTTCGATCTGCTTTTCCCCGCAGCGTAGCTACTTTAACAGAACCATTCACTGTCCAATTGGCACCTAGGTGGGGCATCCCCTGGTACCTGCTCCACAGTATTTACAGTAGTTGTAAAATCCCAATCATGCAGCTGAAGGTGTAAAAGGGAGCTAAATAGATACCATAGTTTCCACCATTCTCTCATGGATTAAGATGCTGTTGATTTGCATGACCAATTGTACAAGTTATAGTAATATAATAATCATCCATCCATTCTCGTCCGCTTATCCGGTGCCGGGTCGCGGTGGCAGCCGGCTAAGCAGGGCCCCCCAGGCTGAGAGCAGAAAGTAGGCTCAGGGCTATACGTTACCACTGGTAGTTTATGGTAAGATCTGGCGATGAGTGGAGTGCAGGCCAGGTTCTTGTATGGGTTGAAGGTGATTGCAGACAAGGGACAGGTGCGGTGATTGGGAATGACGAGCAGGTGAGCAGAGCCGTGCTGTGGAAGCGTCATCGCCGCTCTTGCCGTTGCGCATGACGTGCTGGGAACGTCGGGATCCGACTCAGAGGTGAGAGAAGTGGGAGGAGCCTGCCGAGAGGACAGAGCCAGCGGGGGACGGGGAACGTGTGAGCCTGGTGGCCAGGGGGAACTCAGGGGGACGTGAGAGCCTGGTGGCCAGGGGGAACTCAGGGGGACGTGAGAGCCTGGTAGCCAGGGGGAACTCAGGGGGACGTGAGAGCCTGGTGGCCAGGGGGAACTCAGGGGGACGTGAGAGCCTGGTGGCCAGGGGGGAACTCAGGGGGACGTGAGAGCCTGGTGGCCAGGGGGAACTCAGGGGGACGTGAGAGCCTGGTGGCCAGGGGGAACTCAGGGGACGTGAGAGCCTGGTGGCCAGGGGGAACTCAGGGGAACGTGAGAGCCTGGTAACCAGGGGGAACTCAGGGGAGCCGGAACGCCGTATGCCCGGTCCGAGGCGGCGCGCAGAGAAGCGCGAAGGGCGCGTAGCAGGAGGGGAGAGGGGCGGACGTGGAGGCGAGGACGGGCGAGCCGTAACATTAACCCCACAGAGTCACGGAGAGCTGTGATTCTGTGGGTTTCAAAGTACCATTAACAACAAGTGACAATTAAGAGGGGTTGAACTCACATCAGTGCTTTTTGTCACACCGCGCATTGTTGTTCAAAGACAGACATTACAGACAATTTAACACAAGTCAATTTCCCATTAATGAGGTGTTTATGAACCAACCGAGAGAGAGAGAGAGAGTATAATATATACATATATAGTATAGAGAAATATAGAGGTAAGTATTAAGGTAAGTATTACTATATTATGACTATACTATATTATATTAACCCCCAAAGAATCACCACCTTATCGTGGTGGGGGGGTTTGGGTGCCCCCGTGACCCTGGGAGCTGTGTTGTCCGGGGCATTAGCCCCTGGTAGGGTCTCCCAAGGCAAAGTGGTCCCAGGGGAGGGGCCAGACTAAGAGCGATTCAAAGACCCCATGAAGAGACTCCCGAAGAACACAGTCACCTTGCCCGGACAAGGGAAACCAGGGCCCCCTTCTGGAGCCAAACCTGGGAGGGGAGCTCATCGGCGAGCGTCTGGTGGCCGGGCCTGGATCCATGGGGCCCCGCCGGGCCAAGCCTGAAAAGACTACGTGGAGTCACCTCCCTGTGGGCTCACCACCTGCAGGGAGTCATTGGGGTCGGGTGCGTTGTAAACCGGGCGGTAGGCAAAAGCGGGGTCCTGGGCGTGTGGATCCCCAGCATCGCCGACGTGGAACGTCACCTCACTGGCGGGGAAGGAGCCGGAGCTGGTGCGGGAGGTGGAGCGGTACCAACTAGATATGGTTGGGCTCACCTCCACGCACAGCACCGGGTCTGGAACCAAACTCCTGGAGAGGGGCTGGACCCTCTCCTTTTCCGGAGTTGCCCAGGGTGTGAGGCGCCAGGCGGGTGTGGGGATACTCACAAGTCCCCGGCTGAGCACCGCTGTGTTGGAGTTCTCTCCGGTGAACGAGAGGGTCGCCTCCATGCGACTGCAAGTCGCTGGGGGGAAGGCTCTGACTGTTGTGTGTGCCTACGCACCAAACAGCAGTTCAGAGTATCCGGCCTTCTTGGAGTCCTTGGGTGGCATCCTGGAAAGGGTTCCATCCGGGGACTCCATAGTTCTACTGGGGGACTTCAACGCACACGTGGGCAATGATGGAGAAACCTGGAGGGGAGTGATTGGGATGAACGGCCTGCCCGATCTGAACCAGAGTGGTGTTTTGTTATTGGACTTCTGTGCTAGTCATGGACTGGCCATAACAAACACCATGTTCGAACATAGGGTGGTCCACAAGTGTACCTGGTACCGGACCACCTTAGGCCAAAGGTCGCTGATCGACTTTGTAATCGTATCAGCAGATCTGCGGCCGCATGTTTTGGACACTCGGGTGAAGAGAGGAGCAGAGCTGTCAACTGATCACCACCTGGTGGTGAGTTGGATCAGATGGTGCGGGAGGCTGCCAGACAGACCTGGTAAACCCAAACGTGTAGTGAGGGTGAACTACTTCTGCGCTAGCGATTGTAGTGCCTTATTCTCTCGCCAACTAAACTTTACGCAGTTGTTGTGCCAACCCTGTTTTTTGCCTTGCCTTACCTGTGATCATTATCACTCACCCTCCTTCTCCCCCTTGTCTCTCCAGCATCATAATCTGCTGAGCCCTCACCCTGCTCCACCTACAACCCTCTACACGAGCACATCCCTTTTTGTGGCAACCCCGTTGTGTTACATTATGAAACCGCCCCTCTGGGCTTGAACCTGAACGTACACCTCCTCCATTGCTGTGCGCCTGGGTCTTACCCCCACACCCTAACGGTTAATACGTTCCTGGGGATGACAGAGCTTGGACAACTGTTTCTGGAAATTACTACTTTTTAACTCTATTACTCTTGCACTACTTGACAATAAAATACTTGAAACTACTTGAGCAATTATTTAGCAGTATTCAACTTTTATTCACAAAGCAAAATATTGGATTAATTACAGTATTTGAGAGGCTGTACAGTATTTGAGAGGCTGTACAGTATTTGAGAGGCTGTACAGTATTTGAGAGGGGTAAAGTACCCTTCTCTAGACAATTCCAAAGCTAGTAAAGTAAAAAGATGAACTTTAACATTATAAACATTGATGGTATTGACCTCATTTGGCTTACTGCTTGCTCAGGAGTCAGATCCAAACACAGACACACTGCAGTGTGTCACTGGGTTGTTACTTTAAGTATTTATCCAGGCATGAGCAGGAAAAGAAAGAACAACCAGACAAAATATTCAACAAACAACACTTACAATATAGGAGAAGGGCATTGCAAGTGAATACTTGAAACACCCATTTTCATAAAATGTATGTTGCACATCCATACATTACATATACACAAGGGCTTGTGAGTTAACTTATTATGTCAAGAGAGCTTGAAGGTGTAAGGCAATTCCATAGATAGCCACGGTTCTATATATACTTCAGAGGATGCAATTGTATATCGATCCTGGGACAAAATCGTCAAAGGAATTATCCCATAAAATGTACCAGAAAACCAAATTGTGTGTCTAGGAAGGGAAGGAGTAGGCAGTGACTCTGCTTTAGCCTGACCTCGTCCAGAAAGCCTTCTGACAGGTGCATGCGTCTCTGATTGAAAAGGTGTGATCTCTCTCATTGTTCCGGCCCATGTATTCCCCTTTGAATGGCTGCTCGGCCGCAAAACAAGGGCTGTATGCGTGCAAGTCAAATGGAAAATGTCAACGGCAAAATAACTGATCGCCTGCACTGCTCCTCGCCATCCCTGCGTCAGTGCTATTATCGCGGCCACGCTCGTTGTATTATGCATGAGTGTGATTATAGTTTAGCAGATTACAAGCTGACCTCATTGCCTTTGCTTTACCTGAAGTGTAATTTGGATTCGGCAGGAGAACAGAGAGGGAACATTCGCACCATCAATCTCTTTGATGTCCAGGGATAGAATTCAATAGAATGGAATGGAATGGTTTGGCACTTAATGACGTCCTGATATAATTTTCTAACCGAATGGTGACACACAACAAGATGAATAATGCTTATTATCCCCGATGACACCAAAACTGGTACAAATTGGTGCGTCCCTTTCCACATCCGCACGCACGTACATACAGCGACAAACACGCGTGTACACTTGCACATTCACACACATACACTGAGGTCATTTCCACTCCAAAAGGAGTCTTTGTGCGTGCTCACTATAATAAGATGCATTCTGAAGTAAATGTTAAGGGAATGGATTACAGCAACAAAAGAAAAAGCCAATTGGATTTGGTTCAGTGAGAATGTCCTTGCCTATCTCGTGTCCTTTGATGATTTGCCTATTGTTTGGCCCTCTGTTTTTTTTTGCTCGGGCTGTCACAGGAACACTTCCCCCGTCAGAAGCATATTAGCTGCAGCTTAGCCGAACTAACACAAGCGGACATTTGAGGACCAAACTCGGGATGGCTGTTGACACTGCTTATACTCGTAAAGCATTAGTATTAGTGTTATCTGGCAGTTTCATCCGCTTCGCATCACCTGCTCCACTGCGTTACTGTTTTGGTTTTGGTTGTACACAACCCTAGCCTCAGGAAACCATTCAGAGAGTCAAGTTTTGTGTTTCAAAATGAATTTCAATCTGGCCTTGGCCGGGCAGTAATTGATTTTCAAATATGGCCACAGCCTTACGATGTAAGGAGAAACAATGTGATGCTCTTGCGCTCTTCGCTTCTGTGCAGATTTCTGTTAGCTTAAATTATTAGTCAGTTTGAGTAACTTTGCGAATGTTTTCTAATAGTGAATCAACGTATTGACTAAAACATTTGCCAACAAAGACTCATTCAACAAAGAACATTTGTTAAAGTTCTGAAAAAGTTATAGAACACGAACTCTCGAGATGGCCTGTCATTGTTGATGTGATTGCATGTGCTTGGTGTGTGCGTGTTCCCAGAACACGCACACACTGGTTAGTTACAGCACGGGCTCACTGGCCAATCACAACCAAGTGAGTTAAAGCACGTGTTCCCGGGACTGGCTCACTGGCCAATCACAACTAAGTTAGTTCATGCACGTAAACATTGTAGAATACAGCAGTAGCGCGCAGCAGTTAGATGGACAAGAATATGTCTAAAAGTAAAGGAGGGGCAAAAAAACTACGAGAAAAAAGGAAGCAGACATTAGATGCTCAGGCTTTCAAATGTCACCGGCCTCCTCAAATAAGTGGCCACTGGCCAGCAACACTATTGAGCAACTGTGTTAAATTATAAAATAGGCTACATATTCAGTATAAACTGCTGTAACTGGTGTGCTTACACAATGATCCCACTGATATCTATTACTATTTATTTTGATGGCGTGTTACAAGTGTACCTACTGAAATATGTCCTGAAATAGACATGAGCTACTTTCCATTGCAAAAGCCTTTGAATACGATAAAACAATAAAAGGCTATAACATTACCAGCAAGGACTAGGGTTCTAAATCTAGTCGGCTATGCAATTTAAGAGACTGTAAGCCTACGTATATACAAACAAATAAATACATGAATAAAATAAAAAATGCAATGATCTTAACATTTCTGTAGAACTATAAAAATGGGCCATTAAACTTACACTCAGGTTTAACATAAAAACAACAATAATAATAATAATAATAATAATAATAATAATTATTATTATTATTATTATTATTATTATTATTATTAACGATCACAATATCTGGAGTTTTATTTATCTTAAAACAACACACAAAAAGTGATAAATATCAGCTTTTTTGTGTGTGTTAGGAAAGGGTTGCAATCTCGCAATACATACTAACTGCAAAGGCATATGTCCAGGGCGGAATTTCTTTCCCAGTACACCCCTGGCTGGGACTGGAGAGTGCCAGGAGATATCTGACCTGCCCAATGAACCAACAACAATAACGGAAGTCCCAAAGTCTCCAGAGGGCATGACCGAACAATTGGCAAAACCGATATTCCTTGTCTTGTCTCCCCTACACAATGTGAACTCAGGAGATCAGGATGTCTCACGAGGTTACTGAAACACTGCCTTACCAATTAGAAGGTTTATGCTGTGAATGATCAAACAGCAGCTGAATGAGAGTTTGAGACGTTTTCCAGTGTTCCTCATGTCAGGTGTCTTGTGTAATTGTCTGCCAGCGTTCACCATGGGTGTAATGCGGCTGAGTGTGTTGCTAATTTTCTTTGGACTAAACCCTTGACCTTGTCCCGCCCTTTATTAATTTTCAATTCCACCACATAAAAGACACTGGGCTGTTGGGATTTAATGGGGTCTTCATGGGAAAACCCACAAGTACACACACACACACACACACACACACACACACACACACACACACACACACACACACACACACATACACAACACAGACAATACATAAACAACTTAAACTAGGGGTGTAACGGTACACAGAAGCCACGGTTCGGTACGTACCTCGGTTTTGGGGTCACGGTTCGGTACGAGTTCGGTACAACAGGAAAAAAAGCAACAAAAATCCCAAATGCATAAGGCTAGGTTTCTTTTCATTTATTTTGAACAGACAGTATGCAAGTTATACTTAGTTCCACCTAGTGTCGTATTAGTCCCCCTGAGATAGTTGGTAACAGCCTGACCCCTGTAGTGTATCAAGCAAGTAAACACAACAGTGAACATACACTCTTGCATCGGGTCATATTTCTATGGAAGGGGCTGGATAAAAAAAACAACAAGCAAATTGGTCACAATCAGCTACAAAAACTGAAAAGCATCTCTTATGTAATACAAGTACAAAATATATATAGACTAAAAAATAAAACTTGGTACAGTGTTTTCAATTTGGTTCCACTTAAGCTATATTTAAACATTCAAAGCTTAAGCCCAACCCTCCCAAAAAAAGACAGAGGAAAACAAAACATGCTAGTAGGGAGGTACTGAGGTAGCAGGCCAGGTAGTATTTGCAAACTGGCAACTTTGGTAACTTCATTATAAAAATAAAAAGAACTCAACTTTTCCATATACTGTATTATACAGTTAAATGTAACAGCAAACATACACTGTCCCCATAGGACATGTTGTTATGTTGGATGACGTCAAACAAAAAGGTTCATATAAGCTCCAAAACTGAAAAGCAGCTCTCATGTTCTGAAATACTACAAATAAATAATACAAGGAGTGTTTCAATTATTTCGGCCTAGGGCTGATGCAAAATAAAAGCATACAGAACTGAATAACATCTCCTGGTGTGAAAAATACAAATATGTAAAATATTGAGATAAAATAAAATCATGTGCCTTTAGGAGCAATGTATCACATTTGTGATTAATTGTGAATCTGAAAGGTCATATGCATCTCTTAAAGGTACTCAAGCTTCATCTCTCTTTACAGATCTCCATCGCCGCTGTAGTCCACTGAGAACCCGACATTTTCCCACACAGCTGATTTGAAAGTAGCAGGCGGGTCTTCTAGCTCCTGTGTCTCAGTTGCACTCATAGTCA
Organism: Coryphaenoides rupestris; assembly: GCA_002895965.2. Taxonomy (NCBI): domain Eukaryota; kingdom Metazoa; phylum Chordata; class Actinopteri; order Gadiformes; family Macrouridae; genus Coryphaenoides; species Coryphaenoides rupestris. Next base: position 120,212 of record PIJE02000333.1, read on the forward strand.
TAGTCAGTGGTGTAGTGGTCCCTGGAGAAGTGGGTATACTCTAAATCAGGGGTCGGCAATTATTTTGGGTCAAGGGGGGGGGGGGGTGCTGAACGCTGCGATCCTCATCTACCAATGGCCCGGCCCGCGCTTTCAGCACCCGTCGCGCGTCCACTACTACTACTGAATGGTGCGCATCTGGGGGAATTTAGAAGTGGGTATACGCCGTATACCCGCGTATACGGGGGAATTTAGAAGTGGGTATACGCCGTATACCCGCGTATACGGGGGAATTTAGAAGTGGGTATACGCAATGCTGACTGAAAAATAAGTGGGTATACGCCGTATACCCGCGTATACCCTGGACTACACCACTGGTCATAGTCAACGCGTCCGCTTCATCTTGTTTAGGTCTTCTTCTGCTGTTCTTGTTCCTTAATGGCGGTCGGCAAACAGCGTTTATGTGCTTTATCGCCACCTTCTGGATTGGAGTGTGACTCAGACGTATTCGTCGTATGGCTGCACGTACCGAACCGTGACGTCCATACCGTGAAGTCGCGGGACGAATACACGTACCGTTACACCCCTATACAGTACATACATACATACACACACACATACACAACAAACACCTCCACAAACACACACACATACACACGCACACTAAAACACACACTCCCGCATGAATTCACAGACAAAGCCTCATTCCCTTTATGCAAGGTTAGGATCAAAAGGCCAGTGCCAACCCTTGCTTTCGCAAGTGTATCTTGCATGCACACACACACACACACACACACACACACACACACACACACACACACACACACACACACAGAGAGAGATAGCAGTGCACAGTGGAAGATCAAAGGTGTGATGTCCAGCCTGCTCTCTTTGTCTGATCTAGCTTGATGATGGGATGAGCTCAGAATATTAATCACACACCAAGCTGCCATGTGACGCTTGCATTCTCTGCAAGGAACATTCAATTCATTATTGATTACATTACTAATCATTAGAGTGGATTACATGGAATTAGATTAGAGGGGATTATATTAGATTAGATCAGAACAGATTCAAGAGATTCAGATTCAGGTTATATTATAGATTATATTGTATTAGAGTGGATTGGATTATATTATATCTGAACATATTGGCATTAGATTAGAGTGGATTATATTATACCAAAACATATTATATAGAATAGAGTGGTTTGGATTATATTATATCAGAACATATTATATTAGAGTAGATTGGATTATATTATGTCAGATTTATTACAGTGGATTCGATTAGATGATCATCTACTGGTAACTGCGCCAATCAATTTCAATCAATCAATTTTGGTTGCTCAGGGATTTTATGCCAGTTGCTACGCAGTTATGTTTATTTATGATAACTTGAGAATTCAACACTGCTACCTGAAGCCTGGTTGTGATGATTGTGATGACTGAAGTTCAATTAATTAATTTCAAGTTGGATTTGTTTGCTGTTGTGTGAATGCATCCGATATTCATTCTTACATGAAATAATTGACTGATTGACTGATTGATTTTTACTTTGAATGCCCATCCCTACAAAGCGTGTCTTTACTACTTTGTGATGTTCATATGGAAAATATAATGTCACTGAATTATATATTATTGATTCCATTATACAAACATCTTCAATCTTCAAAAGATTCTCAATTTGATGAAGATTGATGAAAGATGAAAGTTGTGGAATGAAATGAAATAGCCGTGATTTGACAAATGTTACACTCAGTTAAAAAAGCTAACATAACCAAAGCCAGACAGCATGGGGAGCAGATGTGCCAACCGTCTCCTATCATTATATTACTGTCCTGGTGTAGCGGCCCTGAGGTTCACCGGACTGGTGTTTTGATCCAGCGACATCACCCAAGCTGACATGTGTGTGTCTCTGTGTGTGTGTGTGTGTGCTTGTTTTATGTTTGTGTGTGTGTGTGTGTGTGTGTGTGTGTTTGTTTGTCTGTGTGTGAGCCTGTGTGTGTGTGTGTACAAGGCACCGCTCTCTCCCTTGCTTCAAAGCCCAGCTAAGCTGTGATAGGCTGCAGCCGACTCGATGACCCGGAACAGAAATAGTCAGGTATAAGAAATGATTCAATATAAATACATCCACGCCAGCCACAGGTCACTGACACAATGTCAACCGCGGCCAACGCGCTGTTCTGCCAGCGGAGATTAGGACAATTGGGCTCCAGCAAAATCCCCTCTGTTTGTGGGTCCATCAGCGTGGGTTAGTGTGTGTCTGTGTGTATGTGTGTGTGTGTGTGTGTGTGTCTGTGTGTGTGTGTGTGCGTATGTTTGTGTGTATGTGTGTGTGTGTGTGTGTGTGTGTGTGTGTAACTCTGGCTGCAGCCCAGCTGTCAGTACAGCTGTCTGGCCCCAGTGGCCCCCGTGTCCCCTAGTGTCTACACTAATTGCCCGGGACAGCCGGGGTAATTCAGAGGGGGCAATTGGAAAGCACGGCTCTCCACTAATGGAATCCTGACCGGGAAATGAAACTCTCTGAGACGGGGAATGACAACAAGGTGACGGACAGCCAAGATTATAGGACACATAGAGAGAGGGAGAGAGAGAGAGGGAGAAAGAGAGGGAGAGAGGGGGAGAGAGAGAGGGAGAAAGAGAGGGCGAGAGGGGGAGAGGGGGGGGGGGGGTAGAGGGAGGAGCAGAACGATTGGGGGCAGACAGAGAAAATAAATGAAAAAACATGAACAATAATCAGTATGAAATATATTATATTATATATATACAGTATATACAGTACATATATAAGAGAGAGAGATATATACATATAGATAGATAAATAGATAGATATATAGATATAATATAATAGATAGATATAATATTAATATAAGATAGATATGAACGTAGTATGAAATTCGATTAGATTAGATTGATTGATCAGCTGTCTATCTTTATCAGTTCATCTGGTCCATCTGGCCCTGCATAAGTGTCATCTGTCTGTCCACACAGGGGCTGTGTCCGAATCTCCATACAAGCATACTGCGTATTAGTCTAGAGTAGTATGCAGTATGTCCAAAATCATATTTCCATGTAGTATGCGAAAGAATAGTATAATAAAAGTAACCGAATGGTACTGCCAGTGAAATTCAGTGAAACTATGGACACTACAGTCTTGTTGATAACCCACAATGCATTTTGACAGGAGGACTAAACTTTTAAAGATAATTAATAACCTCTCACACCCTAGACCAGCAACCCCAAATGAAGAGGCAAGTCCATCCGTCCTAGCCATGTGCCTAGACTCCATTACAGTCAGGATATCCTGCAGATGTCACCGAAGGCACTCTACTCGGTGCCGCAACCCCTTCAATCTCATCTACTCAACGATCTTAGCCTAGACAGGCCGCAATGTGAGAGGGGGACTCTGGAATTGCCAAATCGCTGGTCAAGAAAGCTGAGAAAATTCTGGCCTACGCCGCCCTCCAGGCTCTCCACCTGGATCATCCCGGAAAACACTGCCACTCCAGCTGCCCTCTCCACTACCTAGTCTTTCTCCCACACCCCCTGACCCTTTGGACAAGGTGGGTGAATGGGACTCCCCATCTCTCCAAAGTGGTCATACCAGGTCCTTTCCCTGGAACACCTGACAATCAAGCTCAACATTGCCGTGATCTACCGACCACCAGGCCCTGTCGGCGACTTCTTCGATGAGATGGATGCCCTCCTCAGCTGTTTTCCTGAAGATGGCACCCCACTTGTCATTCTGGGTGACTTCAACATCCAGCCAGAGAAGTTACAATCACCTGAATTTATAATCTTTTTTTTACCACATTCAGCCTGATGCTCACCCCTTCTCCCTCCACCCACAGAGCCAGGAACCAACTCAACCTTGTCTTCACAAGGTCCTTTGCCACTTCGGCACTCTATGTTACCCCCCTACCTGTGTCTGGCCACCATTTTCTTGCTTTCTTCAATTTCAATTTAATTTAAATTTATTCAGAGGAAACAACTTGAGATGAAGCATCTCGTTTTCGAGGGAACCTCACACAAAAAAAACTCATTGGTGACAGTAAGTTAGGCCTCAATATGAAGCTGCATAGACAAACAGGCTAATGTTTATCAGCTACAGGATTAATTTTAGGCCAGCCCTAGGCTATAGGCTAAAAAGAATGAAATAAAAAGAAAAACGTCTCAATATTCTGGTCTGAGAAGAAATTATATAACATTCCCAAATTATGTGAACCTTCATAATAAGCAAAAGAAATTTAAATTGCGCTACTACAGGCCAACGAACATCATCAACATGTTTTGTTTGTTATGGTTTTTTTTTTAGTAGACTACCGGTACCTTAAGCAGGACAGAAGCAGTCCGTCATTCAGGTATGCGTTGTAATTTCTGGAGAAACGTTTCAGCCTCTCCAGGGGTCTTGCACAGCAACGATTTGCCATAGGCGATGATCTTGAGTGTGGCAGGATAGTGCAGGGAATATTCCATGTCAAGTTCACAGAGTTTCCTTTTGACATCATCAAACTCCCGACGTTTGTTGAGTAGACTGGTACTGAAATCCGGGAAGATATGGACACGTTTGTCTTTGTACTTGAGTTATTCTATTCCACGGGCAAGTCGTAGGATTTTAAACTTATCCTAGAGACTGAGGAACTTCACCAGGATAGGCCTCGGAGCAGGATAAAGCGAGACAATAAAGTGGTTTATGGGTTAGTTGAAGGCAAATCTAGTCATGCTTGCAAGCCTGGCCGCATCAAATGCTCACGCCGCCGCCATGACAGCACACTTCCTCCTCCTAAAATATCCCACCTCCCTCCCCACTTCCTCACATTGTTTCCTCCTGCAGAAACCTGGAAAATCTCTCTCCTTCTACTCTCTCCACAACTTGTCTCACTAACACCCTCCTTCTCCTTCCTGTCAGTAGAGGAAGCCTCCTCCACTCTGACTTCCTGTCTCTCCTCCTCCTTGGACTCGCTCTGTCCACTCACCTCCAGACCAGCACAATCTTCTCCTCCCTGGCTGTCCGAAGCTCTGCGGGCTTGTGGAACAGAGCTGCGGGCAGCTGAGAGAAAATGGAGGAAATCAGAGTCTGCTGATGATTTCTCTCTCACTACCTCCAACTCCTTTCAGGTTTCACCTCTACTGTGTCAGCAAACAAATCTGCCTTCTACCTTGCAAAGATCAACTCTTCCAACTCTTCAGCCTTCCAACCCTAGGAAACTTTTCTCCATGTTCTCTTCCCTCCTCAACCCTCCCTCCCCTCCTCCTCCCCCCTCCCTCACAGCTAATGACTTTGTCACCAACTTTACAAAGAATGTGAAGGACATTACCTCCTCTTTCACCCCTGCGGCTATCCTCTCTCCCCCTACACCCACCCCTGTCAGCCTTACCTGCATCGCCCCTCTCTTTTCTGAAGAAGTCAAAAGGCTTTGAAATTCAACCACGCCATCACCTGCCCTCTTGCTCAAATCCCATCCTCCCTTCCTCACTAAACCTCCCCTTCCTCACTAAACCTCCCTCAATTCAGGCCTGTTTCCAAGACTGTCAGAATCAAGCCACTCAAGAAAAACCCACCCTTGACACCACCGACATCCGGAACTACAGACCTGTATTTCATTCCTCTCCAAAGCCCTAGAATGTGCTGTTTCTACCCAATTATCCTCCTATTTCTCTCAAAACAACTTGATAGACCCTCATCAGTCAGGCTTCAAGGCCACACACTCTACAGAGACGGCCCTGCTCATGGTAACAGCTTGGCATGGCTGGATCTGCCTTATCCTGGTTCACTTCCGACCTGACAGATCGCACCTATCAGGTCACATCGAATGGCTCCCTGTCCAGACCCTGTACCCTTGACACCGGAGTCCTCCAAGGCTCAGTACTATGCCTGTTCTGTTCTGCCAATACACTAGATATCTAGGCTCTGCAAAGTTCCTTGCACCAACTGCAAGGAACCTTGGCGTGGTACTGGATGACCAGCTGTCCTGCAACGCCAACATCACCTCTGTAGCCCGATCTTGTTGAATTGCTCTCTACAACATCCACAGGATCTGGCCTTTCCTCACACATGAAGCAGCACCTTGGTCCAAGCACTCATCATCACTCGCCTCAACTACTACAACTCTCTCCTGGCTGGACTCTCTGCCTCCGCAATCAAACCCTTACAACGCATCCAGAACGCAGCAGCACGCCTGGTGTTCAACTTACCAAAATTCTCCCATGTAACCCCTCACTTCCACGACCTCCACTGGCTCCGGGTAATTGCTTGCATTAGATTCAAGACACTGGTACTACCTCCAAATATTTGTCAGAACCCACACCCCAGCCCAAGCGCTCTGCTCAACAGTTTTGGCTAGATGACTGGTACCACCTTCACTAAGAACAGGCAAACATCGCTCTGCCATGTCCCAACCTTTCTCTGTTGGATTGTAGTGTGTTGTCATCACATGTCCAAAAACATGCATACTTTTGTTTTGCATACTAATAGTACGCTAGAAAACAGTACACATCGTAGCGCGGAGTACATAGTATGCAGTTCGGACGCAGCCAGTGATCTGTCTGTCTGTACACACAACAAATGAACATGATCTCCAGGCCACAATAATCACTCACTCTAAGACATGTCATGCAATAAAAACACATGTTGTCTCCGTCTTGGAGCTCAGCCCAAACATGCACTCATTTGTCTTAGAGCTGAAAGAGTCTTATTGGCAAACATGCGTCTGTGGGAACACCGTTAAATCCTTTATTTGAATTTTGATTTGATTCGTTCCTCTCCAAAGCATGTTTTTCAGTGGATCCAAGGGACTAATGCTTGATGATGAATGCTTTTTAATGTATTTGTTGAGATCAACTGGGGCACACGAGGAAATAGTCAAATAAGTTCAAAATGTAAAAATAACGAAAGAAGATAGCACATGACAGGAAGGGAATGGCCCATCCATGTGGCATGACATATCCTTACAGGTCAAGACTTTCCTTCGGGATTAATAAAGTTCTATTTTATCTTATCATATCTTATAGAGCTCTGTAAGAAAGACATTATTGCAATCATGATTCTAAATGGTGGTGCCATAAAAGAGAGTAATTTGTCTTTTTCTAGCAGGAGTCTATCAACGATCTGTCTCATGAATGTCCTATAATGAGGTTAGATTCCCTTCTGAGGAAAAAAACACAGCATTATTAAAATGACTAGAATAGGACCCTAATGATCCTGTTTCTTTTCAAGTGAACTACTTTTGGACTTTGCAGTTACAAAACAGGCGATGGTGTGAGCTATATATATATATGATCTAGTCTGGCGACTAACGTTGTTGCCGTGAGAGACATCTTTCTGACGACAACAGATGGACACCCGATAAGCGGCGTTATCAATGGGATTACGCCACATTCGGCCTGCAACAATGACTGAAATCAACAATTGTACTTGATGTTTGCTTAGCATATATTGAGGAATGAATATTGTTTTGCAATGTGACTCCCTCTCTCAAAGTATTTTTGTATTTTATTTTTTGTACAGCAATGATGGCCCACAAATCTGTGTGTCTTTTTAAAAGACACAATGTCATCGTTAGGTTAGGCTTTGGCTTTGTCTGGTCTGACAGTAAGTTCTGTCGTTCCAACTACAGAGTTCCTGCTGACATTTCAGTTCATCCACTAATCAGACTTCGCCTGTGACTCCGCTAAGCTAACATCTGTTGCGGCCCAGTCTTCCATGCACATACATCTGTCATGTCTGTTGGCGGTGGGCAGCAGAGAAATTGAATTTTACTGTCAAGTTGCACAAACATTCAATTCATTCTCCTTTCACTTTTCTCCTTTCTTTCTTTATTTTGCACGGCAGAACTGTTTGTTGTTAGCTGTTGGACGTGTCCACTTTGCCGCTGTTATTTTCATCCTTCGTTTCTCTCATGTTTTTTTCTCTCTTTGTTTTTTTGTGTGCTCTTGCCTCGCCTCTCACTCTGTCTCTCTGTCTCTCTGTTTCACTCGCCGTCTCGTTTCTACTTCCCTCCGTCCATCTAGGAAGGGAAGGAGTAGGCAGTGACTCTGCTTTAGCCTGACCTCGTCCAGAAAGCCTTCTGACAGGTGCATGCGTCTCTGATTGAAAAGGTGTGATCTCTCTCATTGTTCCGGCCCATGTATCCCCTTTGAATGGCTGCTCGGCCGCCAAAACAAGGACTGTATGCGTGCAAGTCAAATGGAAAATGTCAACGGCAAAATAACTGATCGCCTGCACTGCTCCTCGCCATCCCTGCGTCAGTGCTATTATCGCGGCCACGCTCGTTGTATTATGCATGAGTGTGATTATAGTTTAGCAGATTACAAGCTGACCTCATTGCCTTTGCTTTACCTGAAGTGTAATTTGGATTCGGCAGGAGAACAGAGAGGGAACATTCGCACCATCAATCTCTTTGATGTCCAGGGATAGAATTCAATAGAATGGAATGGAATGGTTTGGCACTTAATGACGTCCTGATATAATTTTCTAACCGAATGGGACAACAACATGATGAAAATGCTTATTTCCCTCGATGACAACAAAACTGGTACAAATTGTGCGTCCCTTTCCACATCCGCACGCACGTACATACAGCGACAAACACGCGTGTACACTTGCACATTCACACACATACACTGAGGTCATTTCCACTCCAAAAGGAGTCTTTGTGCGTGCTCACTATAATAAGATGCATTCTGAAGTAAATGTTAAGGGAATGGATTACAGCAACAAAAGAAAAAGCCAATTGGATTTGGTTCAGTGAGAATGTCCTTGCCTATCTCGTGTCCTTTGATGATTTGCCTATTGTTTGGCCCTCTGTTTTTTTTGGCTCGGGGCTGTCCACAGGAACACTTCCCCCGTCAGAAGCATATTAGCTGCAGCTTAGCCGAACTAACACAAGCGGACATTTGAGGACCAAACTCGGGATGGCTGTTGACACTGCTTATACTCGTAAAGCATTAGTATTAGTGTTATCTGGCAGTTTCATCCGCTTCGCATCACCTGCTCCAACTGCGTTACTGTTTTGGTTTTGGTCGTACACAACCCTAGCCTCAGGAAACCATTCAGAGAGTCAAGTTTGTGTTTCAAAATGAATTTCAATCTGGCCTTGGCCGGGCAGTAATTGATTTTCAAATATGGCCACAGCCTTACGATGTAAGGAGAAACAATGTGATGCTCTTGCGCTCTTCGCTTCTGTGCAGATTTCTGTTAGCTTAAATTATTAGTCAGTTTGAGTAACTTTGCGAATGTTTTCTAATAGTGAATCAACGTATTGACTAAAACATTTGCCAACAAAGACTCATTCAACAAAGAACATTTGTTAAAGTTCTGAAAAAGTTATAGAACACGAACTCTCGAGATGGCCTGTCATTGTTGATGTGATTGCATGTGCTTGGTGTGTGCGTGTTCCCAGAACACGCACACACTGGTTAGTTACAGCACGGGCTCACTGGCCAATCACAACCAAGTTAGTTCATGCACGTAAACATTGTAGAATACAGCAGTAGCGCGCAGCAGTTAGATGGACAAGAATATGTCTAAAAGTAAAGGAGGGGCAAAAAACTACGAGAAAAAAGGAAGCAGACATTAGATGCTCAGGCTTTCAAATGTCACCGGCCTCCTCAAATAAGTGGCCACTGGCCAGCAACACTATTGAGCAACTGTGTTAAATTATAAAATAGGCTACATATTCAGTATAAACTGCTGTAACTGGTGTGCTTACACAATGATCCCACTGATATCTATTACTATTTATTTTGATGGCGTGTTACAAGTGTACCTACTGAAATATGTCCTGAAATAGACATGAGCTACTTTCCATTGCAAAAGCCTTTGAATACGATTAAAACAATAAAAGGCTATAACATTACCAGCAAGGACTAGGGTTCTCAATCTAGTCGGCTATGCAATTTAAGAGACTGTAAGCCTACGTATATACAAACAAATAAATACATGAATAAAATAAAAAATGCAATGATCTTAACATTTCTGGTAGAACTATAAAAATGGGCCATTAAACTTACACTCAGGTTTAACATAAAAACAACAATAATAATAATAATAATAATAATAATAATAATAATTATTATTATTATTATTATTATTATTATTATTAACGATCACAATATCTGGAGTTTTATTTATCTTAAAACAACACACAAAAAGTGATAAAATATCAGCTTTTTTGTGTGTGGTTTGGAAAGGGTTGCAATCTCGCAATACATACTAACTGCAAAGGCATATGTCCAGGGCGGAATTTCTTTCCCAGTACACCCCTGGCTGGACTGGAGAGTGCCAGGAGATATCTGACCTGCCCAATGAACCAACAACAATAACGGAAGTCCCAAAGTCTCCAGAGGGCATGACCGAACAATTTGGCAAAACCGATATTCCTTGTCTTGTCTCCCCTACACAATGTGAACTCAGGAGATCAGGATGTCTCACGAGGTTACTGAAACACTGCCTTACCAATTAGAAGGTTTATGCTGTGAATGATCAAACAGCAGCTGAATGAGAGTTTGAGACGTTTTCCCAGTGTTCCTCATGTCAGGTGTCTTGTGTAATTGTCTGCCAGCGTTCACCATGGGTGTAATGCGGCTGAGTGTGTTGCTAATTTTCTTTGGACTAAACCCTTGACCTTGTCCCGCCCTTTATTAATTTTCAATTCCACCACATAAAAGACACTGGGCTGTTGGGATTTAATGGGGTCTTCATGGGAAAACCCACAAGTACACACACACACACACACACACACACACACACACACACACACACACATACATACATACATACATACATACATACATACAGTACTAGGGGTGTAACGGTACACAGAAGCCACGGTTCGGTACGTACCTCGGTTTTGGGGTCACGGTTCGGTACGAGTTCGGTACAACAGGAAAAAAGCAACAAAAATCCCAAATGCATAAGGCTAGGTTTCTTTTCATTTATTTTGAACAGACAGTAGTGCAAGTTATACTTAGTTCCACCTAGTGTCGTATAGTCCCCCCTGAGATAGTTGGTACAGCCTGGCCCTGTAGTGTTTCAAGCAGTAAACACAACAGTGAACATACACTCTTGCATCGGTCATATTTCTATGTAGGGCTGATAAAAAAAACAAAAAGCAATTGGTCACAATCAGCTACAAAACTGAAAAGCATCTCTTATGTTATAAAAGTACAAAATAAATAGAATAAAAATAAAACTTGTACAGTGTTTCAATTTGTTTCACTTAAGCTATATTTAAACATTCAAAGCTTAAGCCCAACCCTCCCAAAAAAGACAGAGGAAAACAAAACATGCTAGTAGGGAGGTACTGAGGTAGCAGGCCAGGTAGTATTTGCAAACTGGCAACTTTGGTAACTTCATTATAAAAATAAAGAACTCAAACTTTTCCATATACTGTATTATACAGTTAAATGTAAACAGCAAACATACACTGTCCCCATAGGACATGTTGTTATGTTGGATGACGTCAAACTAAAAGGTTCAATAAGCTCCAAAACTGAAAAGCAGCTCTCATGTTCTGAAAATACTACAAAATAAATAATAACAAGAAGTGTTTCAATTATTTCGGCCTAGGGCTGATGCAAAATAAAAAGCAATACAGAACTGAATAACATCTCCTGGTGTGAAAATACAAAATATGTCAAATATGAGATAAAATCAAATCAGTGCCTTTAGGAGTAATGTATCACATTTGTGATTAACTTGTGAATCTGAACGGTCATATGCATCTCTTAAAGGTACTCAGGTTCATCTCTCTTTACAGATCTCCATCGCCGCTGTAGTCCACTGAGAACCCGACATTTTCCCACAGCTGATTTGAAAGTAGCAGGCGGGTCTTCTAGCTCCTGTGTCTCAGTTGCACTCATAGTCATAGTCAGTGGTGTAGTGGTCCCTGGAGAAGTGGGTATACTCTAAATCAGGGGTCGGCAATATTTTGGTCAAGGGCCGGGGGGGGGGTGCTGAACGCTGCGATCCTCATCTACCAATGGCCCGGCCCGCGCTTTCAGCACCCGTCGCGCGTCCACTACTACTACTGAATGGTGCGCATCTGGGGGAATTTAGAAGTGGGTATACGCTGTATACCCGCGTATACGGGGGAATTTAGAAGTGGGTATACGCCGTATACCCGCGTATACGGGGGAATTTAGAAGTGGGTATACGCAATGCTGACTGAAAAATAAGTGGGTATACGCCGTATACCCGCGTATACCCTGGACTACACCACTGGTCATAGTCAACGCGTCCGCTTCATCTTGTTCAGGTCTTCTTCTGCTGTTCTTGTTCCTTAATGGCGGTCGGCAAACAGCGTTTATGTGCTTTATCGCCACCTTCTGGATTGGAGTGTGACTCAGACGTATTCGTCGTATGGCTGCACGTACCGAACCGTGACGTCCATACCGTGAAGTCGCGGGACGAATACACGTACCGTTACACCCCTATACAGTACATACATACATACACACACACATACACAACAAACACCTCCACAAACACACACACATACACACGCACACTAAAACACACACTCCCGCATGAATTCACAGACAAAGCCTCATTCCCTTTATGCAAGGTTAGGATCAAAAGGCCAGTGCCAACCCTTGCTTTCGCAAGTGTATCTTGCATGCACACACACACACACACACACACACACACACACACACACACACACACACACACACACACACACACACACACACACAGAGAGAGAGAGATAGCAGTGCACAGTGGAAGATCAAAGGTGTGATGTCCAGCCTGCTCTCTTTGTCTGATCTAGCTTGATGATGGGATGAGCTCAGAATATTAATCACACACCAAGCTGCCATGTGACGCTTGCATTCTCTGCAAGGAACATTCAATTCATTATTGATTACATTACTAATCATTAGAGTGGATTACATGGAATTAGATTAGAGGGGATTATATTAGATTAGATCAGAACAGATTCAAGAGATTCAGATTCAGGTTATATTATAGATTATATTGTATTAGAGTGGATTGGATTATATTATATCTGAACATATTGGCATTAGATTAGAGTGGATTATATTATACCAAAACATATTATATAGAATAGAGTGGTTTGGATTATATTATATCAGAACATATTATATTAGAGTAGATTGGATTATATTATGTCAGATTTATTACAGTGGATTCGATTAGATGATCATCTACTGGTAACTGCGCCAATCAATTTCAATCAATCAATTTTGGTTGCTCAGGGATGTTATGCCAGTTGCTACGCAGTTATGTTTATTTATGATAACTTGAGAAGTCAACACTGCTACCTGAAGCCTGGTTGTGATGATTGTGATGACTGAAGTTCAATTAATTAATTTCAAGTTGGATTTGTTTGCTGTTGTGTGAATGCATCCGATATTCATTCTTACATTAAATAATTGACTGATTGACTGATTGATTTTTACTTTGAATGCCCATCCCTACAAAGCGTGTCTTTACTACTTTGTGATGTTCATATGGAAAATATAATGTCACTGAATTATATATTATTGATTCCATTATACGAACATCTTCAATCTTCAAAAGATTCTCAATTTGATGAAGATTGATGAAGGATGAAAGTTGTGGAATGAAATGAAATAGCCGTGATTTGACAAATGTTACACTCAGTTAAAAAAGCTAACATAACCAAAGCCAGACAGCATGGGGAGCAGATGTGCCAACTGTCTCCTATCATTATATTACTGTCCTGGTGTAGCGGCCCTGAGGTTCACCGGACTGGTGTTTTGATCCAGCGACATCACCCAAGCTGACATGTGTGTGTCTCTGTGTGTGTGTGTGTGTGCTTGTTTTATGTTTGTGTGTGTGTGTGTGTGTGTGTGTGTGTGTGTGTTTGTTTGTCTGTGTGTGAGCCTGTGTGTGTGTGTGTACAAGGCACCGCTCTCTCCCTTGCTTCAAAGCCCAGCTAAGCTGTGATAGGCTGCAGCCGACTCGATGACCCGGAACAGAAATAGTCAGGTATAAGAAATGATTCAATATAAATACATCCACGCCAGCCACAGGTCACTGACACAATGTCAACCGCGGCCAACGCGCTGTTCTGCCAGCGGAGATTAGGACAATTGGGCTCCAGCAAAATCCCCTCTGTTTGTGGGTCCATCAGCGTGGGTTAGTGTGTGTCTGTGTGTATGTGTGTGTGTGTGTGTGTGTGTCTGTGTGTGTGTGTGTGCGTATGTTTGTGTGTATGTGTGTGTGTGTGTGTGTGTGTGTGTGTAACTCTGGCTGCAGCCCAGCTGTCAGTACAGCTGTCTGGCCCCAGTGGCCCCCGTGTCCCCTAGTGTCTACACTAATTGCCCGGGACAGCCGGGGTAATTCAGAGGGGGCAATTGGAAAGCACGGCTCTCCACTAATGGAATCCTGACCGGGAAATGAAACTCTCTGAGACGGGGAATGACAACAAGGTGACGGACAGCCAAGATTATAGGACACATAGAGAGAGGGAGAGAGAGAGAGGGAGAAAGAGAGGGAGAGAGGGGGAGAGAGAGAGGGAGAAAGAGAGGGCGAGAGGGGGAGAGGCTGTGGGGGGGGGGGGGGGTAGAGGGAGGAGCAGAACGATTGGGGGCAGACAGAGAAAATAAATGAAAAAACATGAACAATAATCAGTATGAAATATATTATATTATATATATACAGTATATACAGTACATATATAAGAGAGAGAGATATATACATATAGATAGATAAATAGATAGATATATAGATATAATATAATAGATAGATATAATATTAATATAAGATAGATATGAACGTAGTATGAAATTCGATTAGATTAGATTGATTGATCAGCTGTCTATCTTTATCAGTTCATCTGGTCCATCTGGCCCTGCATAAGTGTCATCTGTCTGTCCACACAGGGGCTGTGTCCGAATCTCCATACAAGCATACTGCGTATTAGTCTAGAGTAGTATGCAGTATGTCCAAAATCATATTTCCATGTAGTATGCGAAAGAATAGTATAATAAAAGTAACCGAATGGTACTGCCAGTGAAATTCAGTGAAACTATGGACACTACAGTCTTGTTGATAACCCACAATGCATTTTGACAGGAGGACTAAACTTTTAAAGATAATTAATAACCTCTCACACCCTAGACCAGCAACCCCAAATGAAGAGGCAAGTCCATCGTCCTAGCCATGTGCCTAGACTCCATTACAGTCAGGATATCCTGCAGATGTCACCGAAGGCACTCTACTCGGTGCCGCAACCCCTTCAATCTCATCTACTCAACGATCTTAGCCTAGACAGGCCGCAATGTGAGAGGGGGACTCTGGAATTGCCAAATCGCTGGTCAAGAAAGCTGAGAAAATTCTGGCCTACGCCGCCCTCCAGGCTCTCCACCTGGATCATCCCGGAAAACACTGCCACTCCAGCTGCCCTCTCCACTACCTAGTCTTTCTCCCACACCCCCTGACCCTTTGGACAAGGTGGGTGAATGGGACTCCCCATCTCTCCAAAGTGGTCATACCAGGTCCTTTCCCTGGAACACCTGACAATCAAGCTCAACATTGCCGTGATCTACCGACCACCAGGCCCTGTCGGCGACTTCTTCGATGAGATGGATGCACTCTTCAGCTGTTTTCCTGAAGATGACACCCCACTTCTCATTCTGGGTGACTTCAACAACCAGCCAGAAAAGTTAGAATCACCTGAATTTATAATCTTTTTTTTACCACATTCAGCCTGATGCTCACCCCTTCTCCCTCCACCCACAGAGCCAGGAACCAACTCAACCTTGTCTTCACAAGGTCCTTTGCCACTTCGGCACTCTATGTTACCCCCCTACCTGTGTCTGGCCACCATTTTCTTGCTTTCTTCAATTTCAATTTAATTTAAATTTATTCAGAGGAAACAACTTGAGATGAAGCATCTCGTTTTCGAGGGAACCTCACACAAAAAAAACATACATTACAAACATACAGACAGACAAAAGCTCTCCCTCACACCAAAACCACCCATATCCTCCCCATACCAACCATTAGTTATTAGTCAATAAACAGTTACAGTTAGGGTCATTCATGTACACATAGACACAGAAAAGGAAAGAAACAAATAAACAAAACAACATTTTTTTTTTTAAATAATCAAGCATGAGGAAAACAGTTGCAGCTTGTATGCAAATGATTAAGAAGATACCTCTTAAACTGGTGAAAAGAGGAAATAGCTCTAAGAGACCCAGGTAGAAGGGGCTTTAAATTTAAAGGCTCTCCTCCCAATTTCTTTGGCTATACTTGGAACAAAAAATAAAAGATGGTCCGTATCTCTTAGGCTATAGGATGAACGATATGGAATCAAATGTTGTTTCAGATATGATGGGTAGTTTGAAAAAATGCATTTGTGAACAAACTGTAACCAGTGAAACTGGCATCGAGCATTTAGTGAAAGAAGATTCAAAGACTGATACATATGACAGTGATGAGTTCTGAATGGACACCTCAAAACAAATCTGCAGAGACTATTATAAATCACATTCAGAGGTTTGAGATTGGTTTCGGCTGTGTTCTGATAAACAACATCCGCATAATCAATTCTAGGCAATAGAAGTTGAGTAATCATTTGTAATCTAATCTGTTTTGTAAAACAATTAATTGAGCGATATAACATTCTTAAGATATTTAAACATTCGCTAGAGGTATTGCTTACGGAGTGAAGATTTGGTTGCAAAAAGCATGCTATAAGACTTATTTTTGTTCAATAGAAGCAGATTAGAAGAGAACCATGTTTGAATAAGATTGAAATCAGTCTGAAGTGAGGACTGAATTTCAGGTATGTCGTGTTTAGATGTATAAATAACTATCATCTGCATATAGATGAATCTGACAGTCTGAGCATATTTGTGGGAGATCATTTATAAAGATGGAAAAATAAAAGGGGCCCCAAGGAAGAACCCTGAGGGACACCTGTTTCAATTATTCTAGGCTGGGAGAGAGCAGCATTGACAGACACACTTTGACGTCTGTAATGAAGATATGAGTTAAACCAAAGAACAGCTGATTTGGAAAGACCAATAGCATAAAGTTTGTCGAGAAGAATATAATGGTTAACCATGTCAAACGCCTTAGTGAGGTCATAATAAAAATTGCACCAGTAGACCTGTTGTTATCTGTGCAGAAAATATATCATTAGTAAATGTTGTAAGGGCTGTTGTTGTAGAGTGATTAGGTCGAAATCCAGATTGATTTGGAGTTCAAGCGGGAAGATATGGACACGTTTGTCTTTGTACTTGAGTTCTTCTATTCCACGGGCAAGTCGTAGGATTTTAAACTTATCCTAGAGACTGAGGAACTTCACCAGGATAGGCCTCGGAGCAGGATAAAGCGAGACAATAAAGTGGTTTATGGGTTAGTTGAAGGCAAATCTAGTCATGCTTGCAAGCCTGGCCGCATCAAATGCTCACGCCGCCGCCATGACAGCACACTTCCTCCTCCTAAAATATCCCACCTCCCTCCCCACTTCCTCACATTGTTTCCTCCTGCAGAAACCTGGAAAATCTCTCTCCTTCTACTCTCTCCACAACTTGTCTCACTAACACCCTCCTTCTCCTTCCTGTCAGTAGAGGAAGCCTCCTCCACTCTGACTTCCTGTCTCTCCTCCTCCTTGGACTCGCTCTGTCCACTCACCTCCAGACCAGCACAATCTTCTCCTCCCTGGCTGTCCGAAGCTCTGCGGGCTTGTGGAACAGAGCTGCGGGCAGCTGAGAGAAAATGGAGGAAATCAGACTCTGCTGATGATCTCTCTCACTACCTCCACCTCCTCTCAGGTTTCACCTCTACTGTGTCAGCAGCCAAATCTGCCTTCTACCTTGCAAAGATCAACTCTTCCAACTCTTCAGCCTCCAACCCTAGGAAACTTTTCTCCATGTTCTCTTCCCTCCTCAACCCTCCCTCCCCTCCTCCTCCCCTCCTCCCTCACAGCTGATGATTTTGTCACCTACTTTACAAAGAATGTGAAGGACATTACCTCCTCTTTCACCCCTGCGGCTATCCTCTCTCCCCCTACACCCACCCCTGTCAGCCTTACCTGCATCGCCCCTCTCTTTTCTGAAGAAGTCAAAAGGCTTTGAAATTCAACCACGCCATCACCTGCCCTCTTGCTCAAATCCCATCCTCCCTTCCTCACTAAACCTCCCCTTCCTCACTAAACCTCCCTCAATTCAGGCCTGTTTCCAAGACTGTCAGAATCAAGCCACTCAAGAAAAACCCACCCTTGACACCACCGACATCCGGAACTACAGACCTGTATTTCATTCCTCTCCAAAGCCCTAGAATGTGCTGTTTCTAACCCAATTATCCCTCCTATTTCTCTCAAAACACTTGATAGACCCTCATCAGTCAGGCTTCAAGGCCACACACTCTACAGAGACGGCCCTGCTCATGGTAAACAGCTTTGGCATGGCTGGATCTGCCTTATCCCTGGTTCACTTCCGACCTGACAGATCGCACCTATCAGGTCACATCGAATGGCTCCCTGTCCAGACCCTGTACCCTTGACACCGGAGTCCTCCAAGGCTCAGTACTATGTCCTGTTCTGTTCTGCCAATACACTAGATATCTAGGCTCTGCAAAGTTCCTTGCACCAACTGCAAGGACCTTGGGTGGTACTGGATGACCAGCTTGCTCCTGCAATACGCCACATCACCTCCTGTAGCCCGATCTTGTTGACATTGCCTCTCTAAACAACATACACAGGATCTGGCCTTTCCTCACACATGAAGCAGCACCTTGGTCCAAGCACTCATCAATCACTCCGCCTCAACTACTACAAACTCTCATCCCTGGCCTGGACTCTCTGCCTCCGCCATCAAACCCTTACAACCGATCCCAGAAACGCCAGCAAGCACGCCTGGCTGTTCACACTTACCACAATTCTCCCATGGTATACCCCTCACTTCCACGACCTCCACTGGCTCCGGGTAATTGCTTGCATTAGATTCAAGACACTGGTACTTACCTCCAAATATTTGTCAGAACCCACACCCCAGCCCAAGCGCTCTGCTCAACAGTTTTGGGCTAGATGACTGGTACCACCTTCACTAAGAACAGGCAAACATCGCTCTGCCATGTCCCAACCTTTCTCTGTTGGATTGTAGTGTGTTGTCATCACATGTCCAAAAACATGCATTACTTTTGTTTTGCATACTAATAGTACGCCAGAAAAACAGTACACATCGTAGCGCGGAGTACATAGTATGCAGTTCGGACGCAGCCAGTGATCTGTCTGTCTGTACACACAAACAAATGAACATGATCTCCAGGCCACAATATCACTCACTCTAAGACATGTCATGCAATAAAAACACATGTTGTCTCCGTCTTGGAGCTCAGCCCAAACATGCACTCATTTGTCTTAGAGCTGAAAGAGTCTTATTGGCAAAACATGCGTCTGTGGGAACACCGTTAAATCCTTTATTGAATTTTGATTTGATTCGTTCCTCTCCAAAGCATGTTTTTCAGTGGATCCAAGGGAACTAATGCTTGATGATGAATGCTTTTAATGTATTTGTTGAGATCAACTGGGGCACACGAGGAAATAGTCAAATAAGTTCAAAATGTAAAAATAACGAAAGAAGATAGCACATGACAGGAAGGGAATGGCCCATCCATGTGGCATGACATTATCCTTACAGGTCAAGACTTTCCTTCGGGATTAATAAAGTTCTATTTTATCTTATCATATCTTATAGAGCTCTGTAAGAAAGACATTATTGCAATCATGATTCTAAATGGTGGTGCCATAAAAGAGAGTAATTTGTCTTTTTCTAGCAGGAGTCTATCAACGATCTGTCTCATGAATGTCCTATAATGAGGTTAGATTCCCTTCTGAGGAAAAAAACACAGCATTATTAAAATGACTAGAATAGGACCTAATGATCCTGTTTCTTTTCAAGTGAACTACTTTGGACTTTGCAGTTACAAAACAGGCGATGGTGTGAGCTTATAATATATATATGATCTAGTTGGCGACTAACGTTGTTGCCGTGATCTTTCTGACGACAACAGATGGACACCCGATAAGCGGCGTTATCAATGGGATTACGCCACATTCGGCCTGCAACAATGACTGAAATCAACAATTGTACTTGATGTTTGCTTAGCATATATTGAGGAATGAATATTGTTTTGCAATGTGACTCCCTCTCTCAAAGTATTTTTGTATTTTATTTTTTGTACAGCAATGATGGCCACAAATCTCTGTGTTCTTTTTAAAAGACACAATGTCATCGTTAGGTTAGGCTTTGGCTTTGTCTGGTCTGACAGTAAGTTCTGTCGTTCCAACTACAGAGTTCCTGCTGACATTTCAGTTCATCCACTAATCAGACTTCGCCTGTGACTCCGCTAAGCTAACATCTGTTGCGGCCCAGTCTTCCATGCACATACATCTGTCATGTCTGTTGGCGGTGGGCAGCAGAGAAATAGAATTTTTACTGTCAAAGTTGCACAAACATTCAATTCATTCTCCTTTCCTTTTCTCCTTTCTTTTATTTTGCACGGCAGAACTGTTTGTTGTTAGCTGTTGGACGTGTCCACTTTGCCGCTGTTATTTTCATCCTTCGCTCTGTTTCTCTCATGTTTTTTTTCTCTCTTTGTTTTTTTTGTGTGCTCTTGACTCGCCTCTCACTCTGTCTCTCTGTCTCTCTGTTTCACTCGCCGTCTCGTTTCTACTTCCCTCCGTCCTTTTATCTTGTCTCTGCTATCACTTTCTCTCGCTCGGATGAAAAGATCAGCCCGGCGTGCGGCATGTTTGCTTGTCTCCACCTTCTGATGGACCCCTCTTCCTCCTCCTCCTCCTCCTCCTCCTCATCCTCATCCTCTGCTCTGACAGCCCGGGTCAAATGTACTGACCCTGTTGCGCATCGCTAATGCACTCAGCGGGGGTGCCGGCTAAATTATGCACCGCTCCGCAGGGGGTTGAAGACATACATAATGCTGCCGTCAAGAGACTCAAGGTTACGCAGTCTTGGTTATCCCCGCTGGATTACAGCTGTTCAGGTGAAGATGAAAAGATGTTTTTGCCTGTTGACACACACACATTGTCCTGTGACCTGCTGGTGGTATGGTGTGATGGATCAGGTCGGCAAGGTGGACCGCAGAAGTCAATCCGCTCACGACCTGCATTGTGTGTGTGTGTGTGTGTGTGTGTGTGTGTGTGTGTGTGTGTGTGTGTGTCTGTGTGTGTTGTGTTTGTGTTTGAAGACAGGTATAAATGGTACTAGAACAACATAAGGAATACTAATAGTGTTTTAGGATTTAAGTTCTGCTGGTCAGTGCAAAACATCCATCTTTTTATTTATATATAGAATATAATTGAATGTGATTTCTTGGCTTTCAAAAGATAATGGAATTGCCTCATATTTGTGTCCAGGGCACATGCATGAGTGGTCTTTGTGTTTGTTCATGAGATCTGTAGTCTGTAGGAAACTAGAGAGTGTGTTGGTAATGTAGGTTTCTAGGATTTATGGATTGTCACGTGGGGAAGACGATAGCCAATGGGGAGTCACGCTAATAATTACAACAGAAGCCATGGCGGCAAAAGCAAAAGTGTCACGGAAGTCACACAGATGTCACAAGAAGCTCGGGAAGTCCCACCCTGAGACGGGCCTGGGTACTAGGTTACCAAGGGAGTCATCTCATGCAAGCCCATCAAAGTTTGTTTCTTGTTTCTGCCTTTTTTCGACATGTGTTAGCAGTGTCCTGGTGTGTGTCCTGTATTTTGGGCGACAAGCAAACGTCTTACGCGATGTGTCGAGTTGACTTGTTGCTTTTATATCTCTCGCGCTCCCACCTCTGTTCCTCCGGGCCTGACATTACGACGACAACTACACAAACACAAAGACACCGGGGCGAGCGCAAAGGCAAGCTGGCTAGCCGCTGGTGAGACTTTGTGGAGACGCGGGGATGGAATGTGTGTGATGTGACGGCTCATATGCCGCATGCCTGCTCCGCCACCCTCCCGTCTCCCCCGACAACCGCGGTAATATCTCTGCATGAGCAGAGGGCACAACAAGGCCAGAGATAGAGAGAGGATGAAGGTGTGTGTTTGGGTATGTGTGTGAGCGAGAGAGGCAGAGAGACAGAGAGAGAATATTAATACAGGGAAAGAGAGGGTGTGATATTGAGACAGGGAGAGAGAGAGAGAGAAACTGAGACAGAAAGGGGTGGAGGGGGGTGTTTACCAAAGAGAAAACCTGCCTGCACAGTTCAATTCGGCTGTGCGGACGCGCAGTGGGAAGAGAGATAAACAGAATAAAACAAGAGAATAATTTAAGGTCAGAAGATCTGTCTGTGATTGCGGTGTTTTTGTCGAGAGCGGGGAGTGTAGATACTTTCAGAGTCAGACATGTTGTGATAAAACTGAAAGAAAAAAACGGAAACAACATCCGCACGGCACCTGAATTTCAATAGGATATCAGGAGGACATTGCAGTTAAATTCGTCACAGTAAAAGCCTGCTTCATTCTCCGCCTGTATTCAGTATCTTTACAATACATGAATGGTGTAGGGCAACAATCTCTACTCTGCTGGTTCTCTACTTGCAACTTAAATGTAATAATCTAACTTGGTCATTTTGCTTCTAATACAGCAATGTCTTAATAGTTTACAAGAAAACATTTATCAATTAATCATTAATCAAGACATACTGTCATGGTCTCGACCGTGTCTCCGGGCTCACTGTGTTGGTGGCCGTGGCTCCGGACTCCGGTGCCGCCCCAGCATCATTAGCGGCACCTGCGCTGTGCTCACACCTGCCAGCAATTTACAATTAATCACAGTATAAGAACCCCGACTTTCCACCCACTCCTCGTCAGATCATTGTCGTTAATTCTACCAGTTCATTCTCCCCGTATGGATTTCGTCCGTCTCCAGCCAGCTCGTCTCCCTGCCTACCCGTCTGCCCGCCTATCCCTGCCTGCCGGTTCCTGCATCTGCCTGCCGCGCTCACCACCCGTCCCGCTGGCTTCACTCCCGGTTCCTCTACGTTTGTATTGTAAATAAATACTCTGTGCTGCATAACTCCGAGTCTGGGTCTTGCGTTTGGGTCCACCACCTGTACATCGTGACAGAATGATCCGACGAAGCATGGACTCAGCAGACTCAGGCTCGGAGATCATCAGCTTATGGCAGTACCTTGCCAGCCGGTGCGAGCCGCTGCCGATGTACAAGACTCAGCAGTCGCCGAGATACCTGGGAACCCGCCTGGCCCTGGGGGGGCCTCGTAGTGTCGCAGGCGTCGAGGCAGGCAACCCCTGGCTCCCGGGTTGGACCGCAGCAGCCCCTGTTTCCCACTGCTGGGTCGCAGCCATCCCGGGTCCCGGTTGCACCACAGCAGCCCCTGTTTCCCGTTGCTGGGTCGCAGCCATCCCGGCTCCCGGTTGGACCGCAGCAGCCTCGGGTTCCTGCTGCTAGGTCGCAGCCATCCCTGGTCCCAGTCCCAGGTGGACCGCAGCAGCCTCCGGTTCCTGCTGCTAGGTCGCAGCCATCCCTGGTCCCAGTCCGGGTTGGACCGAAGCAGCCTCCGGTTCCTGCTGCTAGGTCGCAGGCCAACCCTGGTCCTGGTCCGGGTTGGATCGCAGCAGCCTCCGGTTCCTGCTGCTAGGTCGCAGCGCATCCCCCGCTTCCCGGGTGGACCGAAACAGCAAGCCCCTGTTTCCCGCTGGCTGGGTCGCAGCCTATCCCCGCTCCCAGTTGGGATCGCAAGCAGCCTCCGGGTTCCTGCTGCTAGGTCCGCAGCCATCCGCTGGTCCATCCGGGTTGGACCGAAGCAGCCTCCTGGTTCATGCTACTAGGTCGCAAGCCCATCCGGCGGTCCCGCTCCCGGCTGGACCACAGCGGCCTCCGGTTTCCTGTTGCTACTGGTCGCAGCCATTCCCTGGTCCCGTCCGGGTTTGGACGCGCAGCAGCCTCCGGTTCCTGCTGCTAGGTTCGCAGAAACCATCCCTGGTCCTGCTCCCGGTTGGACCGCAGCAGCCTCGGTTCCTGCTGGCTAGGTCGCAGCCATCCCTGGTCCCAGTCCCGGCTGGACCACAGCAGCCTCCTGTTCCTGCTGCTAGGTCGCAGCCATCCCTGGTCCCACTCCCGGTTGGACCGCAGCGGCCTCCGGTTCCTGCTGCTAGGTCGCAGCCATCTCTGGTCCCGGTCCCGGCTGGACCGCAGCAGCCTCCGGTTCCTGCTGCTAGGTCGCAGCCATCCCGGGTCCCGGTAGGACTGCAGCAGCCTCCGGTTCCTGCTGCTAGGTTGCATCCATCCCTGGTCCCGCTCCTGGCTGGACCGCAGCCGCCTCCGGTTCCCGCTGCTAGGTCGCATCCATCCTTGGTCCCACTCCCGGCTGGACCGCAGCCACCTCCGGTTCCTGCTGCTGGGTCGCAGCCAGCCCCGGTCCCCGCTCCAACGTCACCTGTGTCCCTGCTCCGACGTCACCTGTGTCCCCACTCTGACGTCACCTGTGTCCCCGTTCCGACGTCACCTGTGTCCCCACTCCGACGTCACCTGTGTCCCCGCTCCGACGTCACCGGTATCTTCCGCCCTGCCTCCAGGTCGTCCACCTGAGGGTGCCAGCCCGGTGATAGTGGGTCGCCTGGAGGCTCCTGTTGACTCATTGTGTTGGTGGGCGTGGCTCCGGACTCCAGTGCCGCCCCAGCGTCATTAGCGGCACCTGCGCTGTGCTCACACCTGCCAGCGATTTACAATTAATCACTGTATAAGAACCCCGGCTTTCCACCCAGTCTTCGTCAGATCATTGTTGTTAATTCTACCAGTTGATTCTCCACTGTATGGATTTAGTCCGTCTCCAGCCAGCTCATCTCCCTGCCTACCCGTCTGCCCGCCTATCCCTGCCTGCCTGCCGGTTCCTGCATCTGCCTGCCGCGCTCACCACCCATCCCGCTGGCTTCACTCCCGGTTCCTCTCCGTTTGTATTGTAAATAAATACTCTGTGCTGCATAGCTCCGAGTTTGGGTCCACCACCTGTACACCGTGACACATACACTCTAATACACTGTGTGTGTGTGTGTGTGTGTGCGTGTGTGTGTGTGTGTGTGTGTGGCGTGTGTGTGGTGTGTGTGTGTGTGTGTGTGTGTGTGTGTGTGTGCGTGCTGCAATCTGTTGAGACAGTGGAGTGTGTGTAGCTGTTACCATTACAGTTCTTGAATCTCTATTAAATGGCAGCACTTGAGTAGAGCAACTAAAAAAGGGGGCAAAGTCTCGCACAAAAGGCGTGGAACAGCCCCCCGCCACGCCAGGTCACAATACAATAACACTCACCTCAAGAGAGATGTCTCTCTCTCTTTCTTTCTCTCGTTCTCTCTCTCATCTCTCTCCTCTCCTCTCCTCTCTCATTCTCTGTCTCTCTCTCTATCTCCATGCTGTGCTGCAGTCGATCGCCCCCAGCTGCAAGAAGTGACGAGTTTGAATTATTGACCACACACTGCTAACCCGTTCGCTTAGCACGGGCCGTCACCTCCAATGCTCATAGAACTTAGCGGCCCGATTGCAGCATGCTGTTACACAGGAACACCCACAGAAGTCATTGAAATAATGGCATTCCATTCACATTATTGCACGATTGGAAGCGTTGTCGATGTCTGTTTCCAAATATTACTTAAAACGTACTTGAAATTCGAGCCCTCCTCACCTATCTATCTCACTTTCTACCTAATCTGTATGCTTTCAAATATTTGTATGTGACTTTCTTGATATATATGTGTGTATATTATATCTGTTTTTAATTGACATCGTCGATCACAGTCAACATAAATCAATGTAGATATACTAATGAACTAATAAAATCTTTGTTTTGCCACGTCTCGCATGAGAAATGCTGTGCCAGTTTCAAACAGAACAATCTCTCCCCATTATGACAAATCATTTCACGATTAATTGCTGAACACTGGTGAACAAAACACCACTACCAACATAATAGCTAACATTCCAATGCTCCTATGCCCCATCACGTTGTACAAGCCCATTGTTTTATACAACACTTTTGGAAAAAATATATGCCAATTTATCTCTTTCAGTGAATCAGGCTCCATGTATTTCCTCGTGCACTATGATGAAATATACTACAGTTCCCTGATTGTTTACCATTGGTAAGCCACCTTTGTAAATGTGCATAACGAAACGTTAATGCCTGTCATCAAATCTTCTGTTGTAAGATCTAAGTTGTCCCAACTTGTTTAAAGTGTAAAAATAAAACCTTTACTTTAATTTTACCCTGGTTGGATAGAAGATCATCTTAAGGCGAGTTGCTATATGTTGGCCAATATGTCAAAAGGCAACATTGTTGGGTTGGGGTTGTTGGGGCCATGGGCAATCACCTTCTGGAAAAGGCTGAATATTATAATAAGAAAGAAGTGTGGATCATGGCAAAAATGTAAAAAAGGCTTTTAATTTGTACAACATTGACTTATGATTATAACTAACATTACTTGATGATTGTTATTCTCTCAACCCACGGAGCTCGCACCCCAGTACTCTGATTGAGAGGCTGATATTTTTCGGGAATTCACGTGATATGAGAGTCAATCTCACTCTTCATCACAGGATTGGGCAAGACCAGGAGTGCTAAAAACAGGAGCGGGCAAGAGCGGGAATCATTTTATGGGTATGGGAATTTTATGGGAATATTTTTTTTTATGACTGGAATGAGGGTTAAGAGGGTTATTGATTTTTATACAAAAATATACATTTCTAATGTTAATTTGTTTTGAAGCTTTCACCGGTGACCCTGACAAAGTGGTGCCTTCAAAGTATCAGGAATCTTCCGCTTGAAAAATTGTGACATTTTTCTGCTCACCTTTGCAGGAGAGTCCGTCTCTTTAGAGTCTCTTTTTTGAAACTTCGGAGCTGCCTTGAAGGAGCACTGACGCCTTGAAGGCAGCACTGACGGCTGTATTACGTAGCGACGCACGGCACGTCACATACAAACACAAATGGAATGAAAATTAAAAACTGCAGAAAAATACAAAGTAATCTAAGAAAAGGATGGCCAGAAACCATCATCAAATCAAAATCACTGCTTTGCTTAAAAACTATTACCCCTTCCCTCGCCCCCTAAAAAAGAAAACAGGAATGAAACAGGAGTGGGAGTTCTGGGATTTGGGCAGGACAGGAGTTTTTAGGTGGGAGTGGGATGGGACGGGAGTGGGATCCACTCCCGTGTCAGACTCTACTCTGAATGCACAAGCTCCAGCAGGCTGCAGTTCACTTCCCGACCAAAGGCGTCAGTAATAAGAAGGAATTACAGATTCTTACACTAGTAGCCTACCTTTAACAGAAAAGTGGCAATGGGGGAAATTCATTGTTTATTTTCTTTGTTCATCACTAAGACCCTCCGGTACAACTCTTATCTTACCTATATTTTTCTACTTCACCTATATTTTTATACTTCTACGAGGACCAACTGTAAATTTGTAAATCTGTTATTGTATTTTTATTATTCTGTTTATTTCTCTATTGTTTTATTGTATTACTATACAACCTGGCACAAGAATTTCCTTCAGGATTAATAAAGTTCTATCTTATCTTATCTTATATTATCTTATATTATCTTATATTATCTTAATAGTTTAGTTCTTGCAAAATGTGCTGTAGGCAACAGACATTTGGAGCGAACTTTCTGAAATAACACTAAAAGTGCCTTATTTCCACTTCACCTTTTTCGTTGGACAAGGAAGGACACAAACACAGAGCTGCATAATTACATCAGGTCAGAGGAAAAGAAGATCTCTGTAAATTCTCCTCTGCAGGGGGTTGGGGGGGGGGGGGGGGGGGGGGGGGGGCAAGGACAGCGTCACCTGGTCACCTTGTGTTGCATAACAAAAGATTGGTTGGTCTGCCCGAGTTGAAACGGTCAGGGTAGAGCTCGGTCCGCTGACACATTTACTTTAAATTAATTGAAATGGGAGGAAAATGTCCGGCCTTAACCTGGAAACTGTTGGCTGAGTGTTTGACTGGAGATTGCTCATTCCCACTCCCAACTTCCTTCCCCTCTCTCTCTCTCTCTCTCTCTCTCTCTTCTCTCTTCTCTCTCTCTCCTCTCTCTCTCTCTCCCTCTTTGTCTCTCTCTCTATCTCTTTCTCTCTTTCTGTCCCTCTCTCTCTCCTCTCTCTTCTCGCTCTCTCTCTCTCCCCCCTCCCCCCTCTCTGTCTCTCTCTCTCTCTCCCCCCCCCCCCCACCCCCCCCCCCCCTCCCCCTCCCCCCCCCCCCCCCCTCTCTCTCTCTCTCTTGCTATTAATCGTATCATAATTTCCTCCATGTCAGTCCTTCGGAGTTCATAAGCACCACCATAACTCATCCTAACTATCTCCTGACATGCTGAACTTTCTTTGATCCAACATGTGTCAAACATATTCCTATATTTATGTTTTTTTCTGCGGTTTTGCTTTACATTGAGATTTTTTCCAGCAAATATTTATGAACTGTGCCAGACATTTTAAGCCTGCCGAGGCATTCTGCTCTGTCCTAACCAGAAACATATTCTCTTTAAGATGATCATCTCTCCCTTCTCTGTCTCTCTCTCTCTCTTTCCCTTCTCTCTCTCTCTCTCTCTCTCTCTCACACACACACACACACACGCATGCACACACACACATGCACACACACACACATGCACAACACACACACACATGCACACACACACACACATGCACAACACACACACACACACACACGTATACACACAGACACACACATATGGGTTCCATTCGAGATAAGAATGCATGAAATAGTAACCTAGTGGGCCATTTTCAAATGGAGATTATAGGGCATCCAAGTCCACCAAAGAGAATAGCCAATAATAATACAGTTCATAGCATCGGAACACACTGTCCTCTGTGTATCGGGAGTCAGCAGAGAGAGTCAGGCCAGATTCCTCATGATGTCCTCCACACCCGTCGTCTTCACCTTGTCTTGGTGTTGTTGTTGTTTACTTGAGCACATCCCAGGTCAATCATTATCTTTTGAACACAACAAAGCAGCTTAAAATATTTTTCATTGAAAAGAGCTGCCAAACTCTGAGCCTGAACCACAGAAGGAGCATCTCTCTACCCGAATCTCTCCCTCATACCCCCACATTGATCTTAATGTATTATGATGTTGTATATTAGATTACAGAAATGTGATGATATATATATATACATCCATCATTGTACAAATGATTCTATTTGTTGTTCTGTCACCAATCTGCCGGTGTCTGTCCATTACGAAGAAAGTTCTCCATGTACTGGGAGTTGGACACAATGGTGATGAGTAGATGAGTAATAACCCAAATGAGCAGCATTCAGCAGGACCGTTCACCTAATGTCTCGGCTTATTTACAATGATTGTGAATAACAGGACCCGGTCACCATCATCACACCGTTCCATCGCTCCATCGCTGTAGCGTGACCTCTGTGGCTGTGAGCAGTCTTACACTGCCACCTAGTGGTCATCTCGGAACTTCATGAGGCTTCAAACGTGATCATCTGAAGTCTGTATCGTCTGTGAATCAGCTTGCTTATTGTATTGATATGAAGTGCATTTTAACAAATAGATTTTTTTTGTATGTGTAACTTCAGCAACATGAACATGGAGTCATGGAGCGAAGGCTAATGAGAGAATGATTGGCACGGATATGACTTGTTCAGATTTCCTTGGGTTGTTTTGATTTGACAGCGAACACAACATTGTTAACGGAAATGTTCTAAGAAGAGCTACACCAATAAAATCGGAAAACACATACGCACGCATGTACACACACGTGCACACACACACACACACACACACACGCACGCACGCACACAGGCGCACGCGCACACACACACACACACACACACGCACACGCACACACAGGCACACACACATACGCATGCACACACACACCGGCATCACACACAAACACACACACACAGCCACATGATATTTTGAGCATGCATTCCTCGACTTCTTGACTCTGCGTGTGTGTGTGTGTGAGTATGTGTACGTGTGTATGCACGTGCTTGCATGTGTGTGTGTGTGTGTGTGTGTGTGTGTGTGTGTGTGTGTGTTTCGCTGTCAGTGCTCAGCTGTCTTTTACTCCAGCTACTCTGTTTGTTCGCGTCTCCTAACAGACTGTCTGTCTCGTCATCTCTCTCTCTCCCTCTCCTCTCCATCTCCCCACCGCTCTCTCTATCTCTTCCTCTTTGTGTTGTCGATTCCTCCCCCTCTCTCTCTCTCTCCCCCCCTCTCTCTCCCCCCCTCTCTCTCTCTCTCTTTCTCTCTACTGCTGTGAGTCCTTCCCTCTCGTAGTGTAACCTGAACATCACATGTGTTTCATATATTGACAGGGAGGGACAACATTTGTGCATCACCAAAGAGAGATGCTCATAATGCATACACAGTAATAGAAGTAGGAGACAGCTTTAATGACCCAATAGTCATACAAAAATACAAACCATACAAATGTACATACAATATACACATACATACACACATATACATACAAACACAGCTAGCACAAATGTCACTATAAGTTGTCATTGGCAATTGTCACCAGACTATCAAGAGAAGCCATAGGAGCCAAGCTGAAACCCATTTTGTTTAAAAAGGCAATTACTGATAAAAGATCTTTTATATCTCGCTGACATAGCGGACACTCACTGTCACTCTCACACACCGTGACGCTGCATTCACTCTGCATTCACTCACCTCGCGTCTGTCTGTGTCTCTGTATGTCTCCGGCAGTCTGTCTGTCTGTGTCTCTGTATGTCTCCGGCAGTCTGTCTGTCTGTGTCTCTGCAGGTGTGTGTCTACCTGTCTGTCTCTCTGTCTGTCTGTCTGTCAGTGACTCTGTCGGTCTCTGTCTGTCTGCCTGTCTGTCTCTCAGGCTGTATGTCTTTGTCTCTGTCTGTCTGGCTGTCTGTCTGTGTCTCTGTCTGTGCCTCTATCTGTCTGTCTGTGTTTTTGCCTGTCTGTCTGCATGTCTTTGTCTCAGGCTGTGTGTCTGTCTGTGTGTCTGTGACTGTCTGTCTGACTGTGTCTCTGTCTGTCTGTCTGTGTCTCTGTCTGTCTGTCAGTGACTCTGTCTGTCTGTGTCTGCTTGTCTGTGTCTCTGTCTGTCTGTCTGTCTGTCTGTGTCTCTGTCTGTCTGTCTGTCTGTCTGTCTGTGTCTCTGTCTGTCTGTCTGTCAGTGACTGTCTGTCTGTGTCTCTGTCTGTCTGCCTGTCTGTGTCTCAGGCTGTATGTCTGTCTATGTCTGTCTGTGTCTGTCTGTGTCTGTCTGTCTGTCTGTGTCTCTGTCTGTCTGTCTGTTAGTGACTCTGTCTGTGTCTCTGTCTGTGTCTCTGTGTGTCATGCATGCCAGCAGTTATCCAGACACCGGATATGATGGCACGGTAATAGTCAGTCTGTGCCGCCGTGCCGGGCCTGCTGTCGCACAACTCGGGAATTCTCCCCCCCCCCCCCCCCCGCCCTCACCACCCCCACACCAGGCAGCTGCCAACCCCACCTAAGAGACCCCTACATACAGTAACACACACACACACACACACACACACACACACACACACACACACACACACACACACACAATCACTCTCATCCCTCCCAACCCCTTCATACCGATGCAGTGTGTGCCGTGCTCCAGGCCTGTGGGGGGTGGTTGGGTGGGTCGGTGGGCAGGGCGTGCCATTAAAGCAAACCACAGTCTCACCAGAGCTTTCCAGGGCTCTCCACCTCTTCCTCCTCCCTTCACTTGACGCTGTGACCGGTTACAGAGTCACATACAGTCGGTGTGTTGTGCGTGAACTAAGCCGGGAAGGTCACTTGTGTGGAACCGATGACCCATAGACATCTTGGTCTCCGGTTGCTGCCACTATGAAGCTTGGCCAGGAGATCGTATTGGCATGGATCCTAAGTTTACTTACCGGTGAGTGTGTGTGTAATGTGTGTAATGTGTGTTATGCGTGTTGTGTGTGTGTGTGCGTGTGTGAGTGTGTGTGTGTGTAGTGTGATTGACAGAGAGGGAGTTGATTAGGATGGAGTTGACACCCTTGGGTAGTTGAGTTGATAAACTCCTTCTCGCAGTGATCATCTCATCTACATATTTACAGTCTTCTAAACTTAATAATTGAATTGCTTTCTACTTAAACAACATAGAGTAAATCTGTCAAGGAAATCAATATTTGCTTTATAATTCAATCAACCTTCTGTGTCACAAAAACTTTTTTTCTTTCTGTCTTTCTTTCTTTCTACCTTTTGTATTGCTTTAGATCTTTCTGTATTTCTGTTCATTTACAGTTGGACAGTTGTCCACCCCTTAGCAGTGCGTTAGTATTGTTTGCATTCCCTATTTACAGTTCTGGCATTTTTCTCAGCCCATAATGTAGAGTGCAACATTCTAGAGCAGGCTTCCAAAAAGACAGGTGTCCCCGGACCGCTCGTGTCCCCGAACCCCCCCCCACACACACACACACACACACACACACACACACACACACACACACACACACACACACACACACACACACACACACACACACACACACACTCACCCGGACTCCTTAGTCTTCCCAGCTGCGCCCACAAAAGAACGGTGTCGCTTTTGTCAAAAAGTCTAAAAAATAAAAGCTACAATCGCGAAAGTCATGTTAGCGGTTCTATGATTAAAGTGTGAATAAATGAAAAGAGGGATGTTCTATCATCTATGATATGAATACATGTAATTATTTTGACATTTCTTCATATCATCGTAGATAAAAGGATGATAGTCCAAAGCAGATAAGTACCACCATCTAGTGATGGTACTGGGACTCTGCTCCGAATCTCGACAGACGGTTGGCTGAGTAAATATTTTGGAATCTCTCTTCTGTATACCAAAAACTTTCATACAGTTTTTATAATGATAACAGCCAAGAAAACATTCAAGACAGCATTTGATGTTCACACTCTTCGCAAGAATTCCTACGTGTACCGATAGCGACGAAATGTTCTCCTGGTATACGCCCTGGTTTCTCTGTATTTTATTTTATTTTGTTGTGTAGCGGGGGAAGAGGCAGACTGAAGCTTCAGGTATACCTGCACGTTAAATACCAAGATAATCCATCCACGTAGACCAACCTATAACAGAAGAGAATGAACCACAGAAGAAGAACGGTAACTCACACAGTTGCAGAGGGGTTTGAGAAGAAACGACTCCCCAGAAACGAGCCTTCTGCACTCCGGCCCTTTGCCGCCCTGTGTTCCATAGGGCATCGATGATCTCTCTCCAGCGCACATGATTCTGGACCTTTCTACCGATATGAGTCCAGCTCAAACCCTGTTCCTTCAACTCCCATTCCGCATCTCTCCTCCAGCTGTGTCGAGTCCACCCACGCTTCCTCTTCCCTTGGGGATTCCAGGCCAAAGCCTGATGAGTGATGTTGCTTGTAGTGCTTGTGCATAGTATGACCAATCCATCCCCATGTCCTCCTCTTTATCTACAGAGACGCAGGCTCTTCTCCTGCACGCCTCCAAAGTTCCTCATTGGACACGTTATCTTGCCAACGTATTCGCAAGATTCATCTCAGGCAGCTGTTGATGAAAGTCTGGATTTTCTTGTGGGCCACTTATGCATTAATATTGGTCTTTATAGGGCAACAGTTCATGTGCAGAAACTACTTTCAAGGACATTGCAAAGGAAATCATGTTATCATCACTTAAAAGTCACTGTCATTTGTAAATGACAATGCTACACGCCACCTAATTAGCTTTCCAGGGGCTCCAACATCACGGACACAGGAAGGTGTTGATTAAACCAGTTTATTTGCAGAGCTTGTGTTTTTTCGGTGGAGAAGTTGGTACAATGGTACACATGCTCTGAGTGTGTGTGCAGTGTGTTTGCAGCCAGGACTGTGTGTGTGTGTGTGTGTGTGTGTAGCTGACAAACTGTATCCGGGAGTCCATTACACCTGGGGTCCTTCGTACTGTAACTTGAACTACTTGATGTTAGCCACCGGCGTCACCTTTGTGACGAACATCGGTGCTGCACTTAGGCTCACTTGAGCTACAGTATGCAGCACTGAGTTCAACTTGACCAAAACGTTTACAAAAAAAAATAAGATCTGTGTAAGTAAGGGTACTGCAAGTCTTTTGGAGATATGGGGCGGGTGGGGCGGCGGTGGCTCAGGAGGTACAACGGTCACCCAGCAAACGGAATGTTGTCCGGTTCTATCCCTGGGCTGTTGCCTTGCATGGTTGACACCGCTGTTGGTGGATGAATGTGTGTATGAATGGGTGAATGGGACACACTAACGGTAGAGCACTTTGGATAAAGGCGCTATGTGAATGCAGTCCAATTACCGCTTATCAGATATGAGGCGGAGTTGAGATTCAGACCTCCAGTGAGTCAGCCTGGGCAGAGGGATCCTGACAGGCATGCATCGGCCGTGCGGGGCTAAGCCAATCAAAAGCCAGGTCATGGGGGTGGCTCGCTCCGAGTGATATTGGCAGCTTTTAGTGGATAGTGTTCATGAAGCGTTGCAATTAATCCACCAATTTAGCATGTTGCTGTGAAGGCTAACGAAGGGTGAAAGTACTGCCTTGTGCCTGTGTGGATGTTATATAATATATATGTATTATATCATGGACGTTCTTGACCGAATGACCGCACATTGAACTGGAAAACACACTCAGTAATTAGCCACCAGGGCTCCCCCTGCTGCTGATACGTAACTGCAAACTGCCGCCTTCTACGTTTAGATTTTTGACCGCGGTACAGATTGTTGCCAGTTTCATGTATGCACAAAAATGAGGATGTTTAACCTCAATATAACACAACAGTAAAAGTACAGTTAAAAGGAGGCAGTGATTGGCACATCCAAGTGTCACCTCCTCCCTCCCCCCAGGTCTATTTCAGTCTTGGGCCTGGTCAAAGCATTCGAGCAGGAGAACAGATCAGAGTAACATACATGCTGATCACACACAAACACACACACACACACACACACCTATAGAGATAAACAATCTATGAAGTAGACCACCAAAGAGAATAGCCAATAATAATACTGTTCATAGCATAGGAATACGCTGCCCACTGTGTACTGGGGAATCCAGAGAGCGAGGGAGAGAGAGAGTAGGGCCCAGGTTCTTCTGGACTGATCCATCAGTGTCATTCATTATCTTTTGAACGCAACAAAAGCAGCTTAAAATATTTGGAATTTAAAAAGAGATGGCAAACTCTGAGATTAATCCACAGACCGAGCATCTCTCTACCTCCCTCCCTCAGTCATGCCCCACAAAAAAAGCAGCTTAATTTAAACAGATTGCAATTTAAACAGATTCTTTTGTTTTGTTTTGCCATACCCAACTTAAGCTGACCAAACTTTAAAAACCAAACGGGAAATTATATACTGTATATTATTATTTGTTTTCGATTTTGGAGAAGCGCTTTGTTGCATTGAACTGTCAGTCAAATCTTACCTTTGCATCCTGAATCTCATCAATGTTTTGGAAGAGGACTTTCTTTAGGGTTTTTGTTTGAAAGTTTCCGAAAAAGTTGGAATTTTGGAAAGAAGGGAGATTATTTCTCTGACCTCCACCACCATCCCCTCATGTAAATACTTAACTTTATGTTATGATTTTTTATCATTAAATGTCAAAGAAAAAGTAATAGTTGGCAGGAACTGTAAACCCAGGGTTCCAATGAATCTACTAGTTAAACATGTTCTACTTAATTGTTGCTACTGAAAAACAAACTAATCATACCGCCAACACATTTTAATTAAAGCAAACATTCGTAATTCACGTATTATCATTAGTTTCCTGTATACACTTGAATGATTCAAAAAAATCAATCATTAATTTTTCATCATTTGGATGCCATAAATAATGATGGCTGTTTCTTAAGCTACTGTGCTTCAATTGTAATATAAGAGAATAGCAGAACAGTTAAAGTCGGGAAATTACAATTGATTGACAGGTCCAAGTGTCTCCCTCATCCGGGCTCCTGTGTCTAATTTGGTCTGGGGCCCGGTGAGAGCAGGACAACACACACCCCACCACAACAGACGAGAGGTCATGGGAAGTGACATACATACTGGGATACACACACACACACACACACACGCACGCACACACGCGCACACACAGAGACACACACACACACACACACACAGAGGCTTAGGTTGTAATGATATTGGGATACAGATGTTATCTATGCTGGTTTAGAAGGCTTTTTTTCTTACAGCAAACTAATCTGAAAACTAAATGGAAATGAAAAATTAAACATTAACACAAAATAACCGATATTCACCTCAACGTTATGTAAATGTGGTTCAGGTTGCTAATCTGGGGATGTGTTTAGTTTAGTGTGTTCATCAAGTAAACGTCCTGGCTGTTGGCTCAGAGGTTTACAGGCAGAGAAAACAAAAAGAGATGGGTGAACATTTTAACCAGCTTTTTTTTGTTCACTTCATTTCATTATATACACAGGCTCAGGTATAGTTTATCTTACCGTTAGTACGCGTTAATGTTAATGTTAATATTATCCTATAATTGCTATTTCACTAATTTCTGTGTTTGTCTTTTGTATTCCAATTGAATTTCTCATGAATAAATGAATAGCAATAGCAAAAGTGTTAAAAACAGCATTTCTCTTATCTTTTATTTCACTGTCAATTAAATCATGACAACTAAAATATAGCTGACCATGTCTAATATGGTGCCTTGTATATCATCTCAACAATAATGTACTGAGCTTCGACAGCTGGACTTCCCTAATGTAATGGCATCTCTTCTTCTTCTTGATGTCTTTTGATCCTTTAATTCTACATATGAAACTGTTGTATTTAATGTCAGGAGGATTGTGGTTAGAAGGACCCATCTAGGGCCGGGTTTTGCAAATTAGCTACAAATACTATCATGCAATGAATCAGACAAACTATGTAACGTGTTTGTTTTGGTCCCGAGACAAGATTCAACATTCAAGAACTTTAATAGTCACATACACATACAGGATATGCAGTGAAATGAAAAACTGCCGATGCCAAGCGGAATGTGGAACAGAATAATACAAATAACCAAAGAATCAATTATCCACACTATTTACAGCAAAATGTTTCCAAATGTTTTGGAATATAATAATCAAGTAGGCATATCAACAACAGGGCAATATAAAAAATGTTGTATCAAGTTAGTCATATACAATATGAACTAAATGTATGCAATTGCAATGCCAATCTAAGTGTGTGTGTGTGTGTGTGCATGTGTGTGTGTGCGTGTGCGTGTGCGTGTGTGTGTGTGTGCGTGTGTGTGTGTGTGTGGTCCCAGCAGACCAGGCGGCGGGTTCAGAAGCCGAGACTCGTCTGGTGAAGAACCTGTTCACCGGTTACAACAAGGTGGTCCGGCCCGTCAACCACTTCAGAGAGCCGGTGGTGGTGACGGTGGGCCTGCAGCTGATCCAGCTCATCAGCGTGGTGAGTCACCCAACTCTTCTGTGGTGGTCGGATTCATTGGCCATTCCTGGCGGGGTGTCGGCATCTCCAGCTTATTACATCACCAGTGGGAGTGTCCACCCGGATGTATGCTGGAGAGATCAGCCTACCAGTTTCTCCAGTCTACTGGTAGGCTGGTGATCTATCCAGACCGTAACATCCTGGGAGAAAAACAGCAACCATGTCAAGAGTAAATCAAAAAATTAAGAGCAGACCAAATCACAACATATTTGAGACAACGACATGTATTAATTATAGCCTATATTTGGTTTGGATATAGAAAACATTGGTGTCTGCTTTGACCCAATTAGAAACAGTTGTTGATAATCGACGGGTGCTGTATTTATGGTGTGATTTGAATGATTTATTATTGAAGCAGCATGAATTCATTTTGACAAATATTTCGAACACAATATAATATTGCAGGTTTCTCTTTGGTTCTTGCCAAAGTGTCTTCTGATCTTTTACAAATACCCACTCGCTTTCAGTGTGGCCTCCCTACCAGAGCAATTTGTGTGGGATTTGCGCTGCTGAAAAGAGAGAGCCTTGAATTGTCTGGGTTGAAAAAAAAAATGAATCCCATTCCTGTCAGATAACAAAGCTACTAAAAATAGAAGCAGGTGAAAGGCAACTCAAGTTGGATCCGTTTGTTTACTTTCAATCAAGAGCTTCGGGGAGATGCTGAGGGACCTGAGATAACCTGGTGGAACTCTAAATGTAATGTAGATCTTCTTTTTTGTTTTTAACCTCTCTCCCAAGGATGAGGTGAACCAGATTGTGACCAGTAATGTCCGTCTTAAACAGGTAAGAGATCGGCTTCACAAGAGTGTTGACTTGGGTTCTTCGAAACACCACCATAATGGTTGCATGGAGGCAGAAGGCCAAAAGATGTTCAATGTTCTTATCGTTTCTCAGAGATGGACGGACGTGAACCTAAACTGGAATCCCGACGACTACGGTGGCATCAGGAAGATCCGGATCCCATCATCTGACATATGGAGGCCCGACCTGGTCTTGTATAACAAGTAAGACCTACGCTTCAATACACTGTGTTTGTCGTATCAGTATATTCAACCTGGTCTTGTATAACAAGTAAGATGTTCAATGTACTATTTTTGTTGAATCAGTACACTTTTCATTGAACTCAAGTCATTGAACTCTCCAACTCACACTTTTTGAAGTCACCCCCCTCACCAAGCCAGCCAGTTGGTAAATGAAAATAAGTTTATTAAACCCAGACTGGATCTAAAAAAAAGTACAGGCAGTAGTAGAATAGTACATCAACAAAATAATATACAGATAAGAGTAGTTAAAATGTAGCTGTAAAAATAAAGATAAGTCAACAGATACAGTAAGTTAGATGTTATTGTATACAAAATGAAAATCAATACATTAGTGACCTTAGAATTTAAATATGAAATTGTACAATGCTCATTTCAAAATTGTCTGCCACACATGAATCGTCGCCTCTGGTTCCAAAATGCCCTCCATACATGTCCTCTCTCCCCTCCCTCCCTCCCCTCCCACCCCCCCTCCCCGCTCTCCCCCCCCCCCCCCCCCCCCTCCCCCTTCATCCCCAGTGCTGACGGGGACTTTGCCATCATCCATGAGACCAAGGTGCTGCTGGAGCACACGGGTCAGATCACCTGGAACCCGCCCGCCATCTTCAAGAGCTACTGTGAAATCATCGTGCTCCACTTCCCCTTCGACCTGCAGAACTGCAGCATGAAACTGGGGACCTGGACGTACGACGGCACGCTGGTGGTCATAAACCCAGTAAGAGTGGTAACACACACACACACACACACACACACACGCACACACACATAGGTCATGCTTAAAAGTAATTTACTGGTCTATTAAAGGGGCCCTATTATACCACCAGTTGTAAGTGCTACTATTCATTAGAAACCGTTTCAAAATCACCAAAAGTCATGTGACTAAAACTGTCAGGGTGACATAGTGACATCACAAGTGGGAGTGTACATCTGCCAGCCTACCCAGTTGGACTGGACCAACTGGTAAACTGATCTGGTCTATTCACACGGTCCGCGCGGTCACACATTTTGGCTGTGCGTGGACGGCAGCCTCGTGGTCATGGGTGGGTGACGAGATTTATGTCACACGGACCCTCACAGACCCTCACAGACCCTCAGAATGCAGAATAAATAGACATCATTTGAATAAAGTACGCTGTAGGCCTCTACACTATATATTTCAAAATGACAGCGGGGCTAAATAAGTGAACTTAGCTTGTACATGACAGGTAGTTGGCAGCTATACTCGCATGGACAGCAGTGCACTCATCAATATGCATGAGGAGATTAACAACATTTTAAAAAAATAGGATTTTTCACCTTCATGGTTCAAGGTCTATGCTCAATTGTACCCCTGGTGTTGGCTTCACATATTCTAAGTAAGTATTCTAAATCTTATCACAACATCTTTGCTTACATGGTTGACAATGGTGCGGGAATGCGTGCACGGGTGGATGAACATGATAATAATAAATAGAATGCATGATACAGTGCAATTCCTTATGCACAACACAAGCAACCCCTAGTTTTGTAGCAGTGGCATTTTAAATCTTTTCTCAAATCTGTTCAAATTTGCCGACTCTGTTTCTACATTTCTTGTCTTGTCTGTTTCACCTGCCCTCCTGTTGATGATGATTCTAGATATCCACGTCTATAACTTTATATACTACTTGTGTTCTAGTTGCTTTTACACTGCAAATGTGACGTTGAGCATCCTGAAAGGCACCAAATAACAAATACAATTTTATATCATGAGTAGTTAATTAATAGTACTTAGCCTTGCTTAGCATATTGTATGTTCTTAGATGTTGGTCATGTGCTCAGAATGGAATGTCTGCTCTTATCCCCGCTATTATGCAGGCAACTTATGAAACTCTATTAGCCTCGTAACTATGAATGCTCGAAAACAGCTCTTCTCTTATCTTTATGTACCAAAGCGATATATTGCTGTCACCTTCAATGAATGTACTCTTTGTAAGTCGCTTTGGATAAAAGCATCTGCCAAATGCCCTCAATGTAAATGTAAATATCATTTTTAAGCCTATCGCCACGATTATTACAAATTACATTTTCCTCAGGAAAGTGATCGACCAGACCTGAGCAACTTCATGGAGTCGGGCGAGTGGGTTCTGAAGGACTACCGTGGCTGGAAGCATTGGGTCTACTACACCTGCTGCCCTAACAGCCCCTTCCTGGACATCACCTACCACTTCCTCATGCTGCGGCTGCCTCTCTACTTCATCGTCAACGTCATCATACCGTGCATGCTGTTCTCCTTCCTCACCGGCCTCGTCTTCTACCTCCCCACCGACTCGGGTAGGGACACCATTCGGTACATTCATTGGTTTGGCAAAAGCGCCTCAGATGGGTTTGTTCCACAGAACCATCCGGGAAGTCGTCCTTTGAAACTGTTTAGAAAAGGCTTGAAAAAACGTACGTTGCAGGTGTTTGGATGAGCCATTTAGGGGCGACAGTAGCTCAGGAGGCAAGATCAGTTGTCTGCCGACCGGAAGGTTGCTGGTTCGATCCTCGGGCTCAGCCTAGCTAAGTGTCGAGGTGTCCCTGAGCAAAGCACTCTCACTGCTCCTGTGTTGGTTGTTACCTTGCATGGTTGGCACCGCCGTCGGTGTATGAATGGGTGAATGTGAGGCAATACTGTAAAGTGCTTTGGATAAAAGCGATGATATAAATGCAATCCATTTACCTTCTGTCTTTTGCCATGCCACGTAGCAGCCAGTAGTTCTCAGCGTCCTCATAGGACACTGATTCACAAACGCACAAACGGATAGCTTGGCCCAGACCAATCTTCAGAGGGAAACAGAAAGTGAACTTGCGAGATTGGAATGGTCTCAATAGGCTCGCACTATATAAGTCTCAACATAAATATTATTCCTCATTTCAATCTCTCTGTCTCGTTCTGTCACTCAAAAAAGTGAGTATAATATATGTATAGTATAATGTAAAATGTACACAAAGTGAATGAGACTATAATATGAGAAGTTGTGTTCAAGTGTGCCAATTTCAACAACAAAACAAACACGGTATCACTAATTGTGGCAGTTAGACATTTTTTCACACAAATATTATGGCAGAAGTACACGGGATTCGTCACATAGGCCGAGTGACACTTTTACTTGCTCCACAGACGCCGTCATTGTAGCGTGTGGTTGTGTGCCGTGTTAGCATTATTCCACAGAGATGAAGTGATAATGCAGTTGGTTCTGCAGGGTTTGGACGTGTAGGCTATATTAACTGGGACTAACCGTATTTTCCGGACTATAAAGCGCACCGGATTATAAGGCGCACTGTCAATGAACGGGTCTATTTTCATACATAAGGCGCACCGGATTATAAGGCGCACCGCATTATAAGGCGCATTAAGCAACACAAAACAGTCAGCTAAATCGAACTTTATTCAACTCATTCACAATAACTCTCAACATTGTTCAGTTGTAACACATAAAATACAAAACAATACACTCACTTTTTCAGTTCATTCCTCATCCACAAATCCATCAAATTCTTCATCTTCAGTCCTTATACACACACCATAATATTACCGGTATGTTGAAGCACAGTACGTATTACTCCGCAAGGCTAGTATTACGCCGCGGTAGCCGTAATGCGCCGACAATCCATCAAGTATTACTCCGCGGTAGCCGTAATGCGCCGACAATCCATCAAGTATTACTCCGCGGTAGCCGTAATGCGCCGACAATCCATCAAGTATTACTCCGCGGTAGCCGTAATGCGCCGACAATCCATCAAGTATTACTCCGCGGTAGCCGTAATGCGCCGACAATCCATCAAGTATTACTCCGCGGTAGCCGTAATGCGCCGACAATCCATCAAGCGGTGCGGCTTGACAGATTTTTGAGCGCCGTGTACCACATAAAATCGGTTCGAGGTTAATACATAAGGCGCACCGGATTATAAGGCGCACTGTCGATTTTTGAGAAAATTACAGGATTTTAAGTGCGCCTTATAGTCCGAAAAATACGGTAAATTAATGAACTAGATCGTTTAACTGCAGGATCATGAATACACATTGATTTGATTTATTTGAATGTGCAATGTAAAAACACCCACGAGATTGCTCTGCTGCGTCACATTGCCTCCGGTGCAATGAGGTATTTATTTTAATACCACATTTTTTGGTTTTAAATCATTTTTTCCCTTGAATTTTGTGACACTCTGGGATCTGAGGGAGACATTTTATCATTGAATTATGCTATTAGACGTTTTAAGTATATTGAGT
This sequence comes from Coryphaenoides rupestris, assembly GCA_002895965.2. Classification (NCBI taxonomy): domain Eukaryota; kingdom Metazoa; phylum Chordata; class Actinopteri; order Gadiformes; family Macrouridae; genus Coryphaenoides; species Coryphaenoides rupestris. Next base: position 162,924 of record PIJE02000333.1, read on the forward strand.
GTTATATAGTGTACCTTTGTGGGTTTTACCGATTTATATTCCCTGTAGGACACCTTGTAAATTCCTCTCTCTCTGTCTCACTCTCTCTGACTGTGTCTTTCTGTCTCTCGCTCTGTCTCCTCTCTCTCTCTCTCTCTCTCTCTGTCTCTCTCTCTCTCTCTGTCTCTCTCTCTCTCTCTCTGTCTCAATTCAATTCAATTTAAAGAGCTTTATTGCATGGGAAACGTACATTTACATTGCCAAAGCGAGTGGTAAATAAAGACAAAAACAAAACAAATCTAATTTACAATTGTCGATTTACAAATGTACAATTGCAGATATTCTATAACAAAGAAATATGTAAACAAAGCTGCAATATTGCAATCAAATGTATAAATAGGTAAAGCTCTGTCTCTCTCTCTCTGTCTCTCTCTGTCTCTCTCTCTCAGGTGAGAAGATGACTCTGTCCATCTCCGTGCTGCTGTCCCTGACGGTGTTCCTGCTGGTGATCGTGGAGCTCATCCCCTCCACCTCCAGCGCCGTGCCACTCATCGGGAAGTACATGCTCTTCACCATGGTCTTTGTCATCGCCTCCATCATCATCACGGTCATCGTCATCAACACGCACCACCGCTCGCCCAGCACACACACCATGCCCACCTGGGTCCGCAAGGTCAGCACAGCAGCAGCAGTACCATAGTGGAACGAACACACACACACACACACACACACACACACACACACACACACACACACACACATAGGTCATGCTTAAAAGTAATTTACTGGTCTATTAAAGGGGCCCTATTATACCACCAGTTGTAAGTGCTACTATTCATTAGAAACCGTTTCAAAATCACCAAAAGTCATGTGACTAAAACTGTCAGGGTGACATAGTGACATCACAAGTGGGAGTGTACATCTGCCAGCCTACCCAGTTGGACTGGACCAACTGGTAAACTGATCTGGTCTATTCACACGGTCCGCGCGGTCACACATTTTGGCTGTGCGTGGACGGCAGCCTCGTGGTCATGGGTGGGTGACGAGATTTATGTCACACGGACCCTCACAGACCCTCACAGACCCTCAGAATGCAGAATAAATAGACATCATTTGAATAAAGTACGCTGTAGGCCTCTACACTATATATTTCAAAATGACAGCGGGGCTAAATAAGTGAACTTAGCTTGTACATGACAGGTAGTTGGCAGCTATACTCGCATGGACAGCAGTGCACTCATCAATATGCATGAGGAGATTAACAACATTTTAAAAAAATAGGATTTTTCACCTTCATGGTTCAAGGTCTATGCTCAATTGTACCCCTGGTGTTGCCTTCACATATTCTAAGTAAGTATTCTAAATCTTATCAGAACATCTTTGCTTACATGGTTGACAATGGTGCGGGAATGCGTGCACGGGTGGATGAACATGATAATAATAAATAGAATGCATGATACAGTGCAATTCCTTATGCACAACACAAGCAACCCCTAGTTTTGTAGCAGTGGCATTTTAAATCTTTTCTCAAATCTGTTCAAATTTGCCGACTCTGTTTCTACATTTCTTGTCTTGTCTGTTTCACCTGCCCTCCTGTTGATGATGATTCTAGATATCCACGTCTATAACTTTATATACTACTTGTGTTCTAGTTGCTTTTACACTGCAAATGTGACGTTGAGCATCCTGAAAGGCACCAAATAACAAATACAATTTTATATCATGAGTAGTTAATTAATAGTACTTAGCCTTGCTTAGCATATTGTATGTTCTTAGATGTTGGTCATGTGCTCAGAATGGAATGTCTGCTCTTATCCCCGCTATTTATGCAGGCAACCTATGAAACTCTATTAGCCTCGTAACTATGAATGCTCGAAAACAGCTCTTCTCTTATCTTTATGTACCAAAGCGAGATATTGCTGTCACCTTCAATGAATGTACTCTTTGTAAGTCGCTTTGGATAAAAGCATCTGCCAAATGCCCTCAATGTAAATGCAAATGTAAATATCATTTTTAAGCCTATCGCCACGATTATTACAAATTACATTTTCCTTCCAGGAAAGTGATCGACCAGACCTGAGCAACTTCATGGAGTCGGGCGACGTGGGTTCTGAAGGACTACCGTGGCTGGAAGCATTGGGTCTACTACACCTGCTGCCCTAACAGCCCCTTCCTGGACATCACCTACCACTTCCTCATGCTGCGGCTGCCTCTCTACTTCATCGTCAACGGTCATCATACCGTTGCATGCTGTTTCTCCTTCCTCACCGGCCTGGTCTTCTACCTCCCCACCGACTGGGTAGGGAACCATTCAGACATTCATGGTTGGCAAAAGCGCCTCAGATGGGTTTGTTCCACAGAACCATCCGGGAAGTCGTCCTTTGAAACTGTTTAGAAAAGGCTTGAAAAAAAACATACTTTGCAGGTGTTTGATGAGCCATTTCGGGGCGACAGTAGCTCAGGAGGCAGATCAGTTGTCTGCCGACGGAAGGTTGCTGGTTCGATCCTCGGGCTCAGCCTAGCTAAGTGTCGAGGTGTCCCTGAGCAAGGCACTCTCACTGCTCCTGTGTTGGTTGTTACCTTGCATGGTTGGCACCGCCGTCGGTGTGATGAATGGGTGAATGTGAGGCAATTACTGTAAGTGCTTTGGATAAAAGCGTTAATAAATGCCATCCATTTACCTTCTGTCTTTGCCACGCCACGTAGCAGCCAGTAGTATCTCAGCGTTCCTCATAGGACACTGATTGGTGCGAACCCATGTAGTCACAAACAGATAGCTTGAAGCCCGGCCCAGACCCAATCTTGAGAGGGAAACAGAAAGTGAACTTGCGAGATTGGAATGGTCTCAATAGGCTCGCACTATATAAGTCTCAACATAAATATTATTCCTCATTTCAAATTCTCTGTCTCGTTCTGTCACTCAAAAAAGTGAGTATAATATATGTATAGTATAATGTAAAATGTACACAAAGTGAATGAGACTATAATATGAGAAGTTGTGTTCAAGTGTGCCAATTTCAACAACAAAACAAACACGGTATCACTAATTGTGGCAGTTAGACATTTTTTCACACAAATATTATGGCAGAAGTACACGGGATTCGTCACATAGGCCGAGTGACACTTTTACTTGCTCCACAGACGCCGTCATTGTAGCGTGTGGTTGTGTGCCGTGTTAGCATTATTCCACAGAGATGAAGTGATAATGCAGTTGGTTCTGCAGGGTTTGGACGTGTAGGCTATATTAACTGGGACTAAATTAATGAACTAGATCGTTTTAACTGCAGGATCATGAATGCACATTGATTTCGATTTATTTGAATGTGCAATGTAAAAACACCACGAGATTGCTCTGCTGCGTTCGCATTGCCTCCGGTGCAATGAGGTATTTATTTTAATACCACATTTTTTGGTTTTAAATCATTTTTTCCCTTGAATTTTTGTGACACCTCTGGGATCCTGAGGGAGACATTTTTTTGAAAATTATGCTATTATTGACGTTTAAGTATATGCAGTGTTATATAGTGTACCTTGTGGGTTTTACCGCATTTATATTCCCTGGTAGGACACCTTTGTAAATTCCTCTCTCTCTGTCTCACCTCTCTCTGCTCTGTTTTCTGTCTCTCCTTGTCTCCTCCTCTGTCTTCTCTCTCTCTGCTCTGTCTTCTCTATCTCTCTCCGTCTCTCTTTCTCTCCCTCTCCCTGCCTGTTTCTCTTCTCTCTCTCTCCCTGGTCCTCTCTCTCTCTCTCTGTCTCAATTCAATTCAATTTAAAGAGCTTTATTGGCATGGGAAACATACATTTACATTGCCAGCGAGTGGTAAATAAAGACAAAAACAAACAAAATGTAATTTACAATTGTCGATTTACAAATGTACAATTGCAGATATTCCTATAAAAAAGAAATATGTAAACAAAGCTGCAATATTGCAATCAAATGTATAAATACAGGTAAGGATGTCCTCTGTCTCTCTCTCTCTCTCTCCCTGTCTCTCTCTGTCTCTCTCTCTCAGGTGAGAAGATGACTCTGTCCATCTCTGTGCTGCTGTCCCTGACGGTGTTCCTGCTGGTGATCGTGGAGCTCATCCCCTCCACCTCCAGCGCCGTGCCACTCATCGGGAAGTACATGCTCTTCACCATGGTCTTTGTCATCGCCTCCATCATCATCACGGTCATCGTCATCAAACACGCACCACCGCTCGCCCAGCACACACACCATGCCCACCTGGGTCCGCAAGGTCAGCACAGCAGCAGCAGTACCATAGTGGAACGAACACACACACACACACACACACACACACACACACGCACACACGCAGACACGCAAATATACCCCCATACACACATAAACAAGTTTAAACCCCAAACACTGACACACATACACACACAATGCTAGTTTCTCTCTCCATCTGGTTGTCTGTTCCCTCTGCACATGTAACTGTGTGCTCCCCCCCCTCCCCCGCTCTCTCTGTGTCAGGGCATTCAAACCATCCCCAACATGATGTTCTTCTGTGTGTGCGTGTGTGTGTGTGTGTGTGTGTGTGTGGTGTGTGTCTCAGATATTCATTCAAACCATCCCCAATATGTGTGTTCTGTGTGTGTGTGTGTGTGTGTCTCAGATATTCATTCAGACCATCCCCAACATGATGTTCTTCTTCCACCATGAAGAGACCGAGCCAGGAGATCCGTCAGAAGAGGCTCTTCCCTATTGAGATGGACATCTCAGACATCTCAGGTTTACACCAAACCCATCCGTTACACCACACACACACACACACACACACACCACACACACACACACACACACCCTGTACCACACACACACCCACCCACCCATCCTCCCACCCTCACACGTGTTGAACTGTAAGCAAATCCTGCAGACCGCCATAACCCCTGACCCTTCCCTATTTAAAGGGAAGCCGACCCCGACCAACGTGACCTTCAACTCCCCCATCACCAAAAACCCTGAGGTGCGCAGCGCCATAGAGGGGGTCAACTACATCGCAGAGACCATGAAGTCAGACGAGGAGTCCAACAACGTAAGACAATGTCCCTGACAGAGTTGCACTAATAACTCTTAACTATATATATATACACGCCATATACTGCATATTACTATTTGCTGTTTACTTGCCTATTTTATTCATATTTCTAAAAGACTGTAAATAGTGTGGATATTCTAAATCTTTCCTTTAACTTGTGATATTTGTGATATATGTATTGTTCTGTTGCACATTCTACTGTGCATCCCCACTTTTTCATTTCACTTCATATCATGTATGTGTATGTGACGGTTACAATTCTTGAATCTCTCTCTATATATATATATCCGGTAATATTGCTTTCAGCCCATTTTATCTGTCACTTTTTTTACATCCTGTTATATCGCTAGCTTTGAGCACGCTGACAGACAGCGATGGCTAACGTGTGATACAAACAGAAATGAGGATTAAAGGGGCCCTGTTATACCAACAGGTGTCCATTAGCCATGACAAGGTATTTCAAAATTGTCACATGACTAAAATTGACTATGATTGTGACAAAGTGACCGAGATTTATGCCGAGTAGATCAGACTAGCAGCCTACCCAGTGGACACTACCAACTGGCAAACCGATCTAGTCAGCATACATCTAGGTAGACAATCCCACTTGTGATGATAACAATTACATTTTAACATGTAACAAAGACTTTGAGTCACTCAAAGTCAGCCTTGTGTTAAACAAACCAGATTCTTGTATTCATACGTATGCGCACGAAACTCAGCCGCCTTGCATGCGTGTCTGCGGTTGTCCCATCGTTGACCCGGACCCAATCCGTTTCCAGGCAGCGGAGGAGTGGAAGTTTGTTGCCATGGTGTTGGACCACATCCTGCTGTGCGTCTTCATGGCGGTGTGCATCGTCGGCACGCTGGGCGTCTTCGCCGGGAGACTCATCGAGCTCAACGTGCTGTAGAGAGAGACGCTGTAGGCTGAGATCAGAGAGAAGAGATGGCTGTCTGGTGCCTGCTTCTGAACCAGTGTGGACACACCGCGCCAAAGCAGTACGTCTGCAGATGTGGATTAGGATGTTCATTTTGTTGATGAATATTCCCAGGTCAGAAATACGCAAATATGCCGTATATCCAAAGACTTAAACCATGTTAAGCCTTTGGGTGATCTGGTTAGATTTGTGTTAAAATATTGTACTCATAATTTTCCCATTTATATATAATGACATGTCTGCTACTATTAAAACGTTAACTAATCTCCAGAACAGTATACTGTATATTACTTTGTGTAATCTCGACATACAAGCCTGTATACATTTTTTACTTGTGAATTTTGAACATCGAGGCGTGGCCAAGATATTGTGTTATGTGTTTGTATGTTTTTCCTTTGATCAGATATTTATTAAAGAGACGTGCCTTTATAGATATAATAATGTGTCAATCCCACAGCATGTGCATTTCTACAGATTGATGGCGTTCAGCTGCCTCCTGTGTCATGTGATCACTCAGCCATTTGTCCATGTTAAGGCCAAAGCAAGAATTACAGCGGTGGTGTAGTTGGGCACTATTACAGAATGATGCACATTCCCACAAAAGGCCTCAGCAATAACCAATAACCAAATGATGACATAAATGTCAATGTTTAAGTTGTTTATTAGGTGGTAAACACATTAAATCCAGCATTGGCAGAAATATCGAACCTGGCATAAGCTTGGCAAAAGCAATCATATGCTTGAAACTCAACACACAAAATCAATTAATATTTGAGAGCATTTAACACAATTAAGTGACATGTTGAATTTTAATTTAAACAGCAACATTGCCTTTAAGGTTAATCTGCGCAATTACGCAGGCGATGTTGCCGGGTAATCTGCACGTCATTGGTTCTACGATAATAGACAATGTAAACACTTATCATAGCAGCCAAGGCACACGGAAGGACTGCACAAGGTGCCAAACAAAACACACACAAAACAAATCCTTGAAAACAACCACAACACAACACTTTCAAAATGTAAATATTGGACATGTGCTAAAACAGTGTGTGTATTAACTTAGTCAAGTAATGCTCACTACCTAAAACATTGTACAATGTTGAACCCGATGCTATCCTCTCACACACCAAGGAGACACTGCTTTCAACAGCAAACTCTTTACATGCAGTATTCCTGGGTGCCGCATTTAGCCTCAGAGAAGCTTGTAACTTAAGAGACTAAAAACACTTAAAATGGCTTGAATTAAATATGACATTTCAAAATGAATAAAATTATGATGTCATAAAATGTCTGAAAACGACCTACAACGACCTTCTGAACCGGGATGGATAAAGGACCTTAAAGATCCTAAACATTTAGACCACACATTTTAGATGAAAAGCAATGCAGTGATGTCAGTTAGCTAGCAGTGACATGGATTAAGTAAATATGGATTCATATTGTAATCTATAGCCAAGACTTACCATGGAGATGAAGGGGATCAAAAAAGCAGACATCAGGATACTACATTCTGAATACGAGAAATAAATTAACAGAAAAGGACTTACTCACATAGTATAGCACTCAGTGTGTCCTTCACGTATATTTGCGAGTTTGTCCACACAGGAAGTCAAAACTAGCGGTATTTACTTCTGTTATCATGACCATCATGATCATCATGATGGGGTTTTGCATATTGGCATTGAAACTAGCGATACATTCCTGACTAGCAATACATTCCTGATGTATACCCGTTCTTGCCATGACTCCTAATTAATAAAATAATATTATTCTTAATAGGTAAAATATATTAATCTCCCTCTACACACATTGTGAAGACTAAAGTTACTCTCCTGTCCAAGATTGAAATTACATTTAGCAATGGTTCTAGTAAATGTTACTTTAGCAGTTTCTTAAAAGTAATAACTTTAATTATCCGTAAGGCAAGCCCATTTTATAGTAACAGAACCAAATAATCAAAAGAATTGCTACATATTCGAACCATTTCTATACTAATTACATAAATAATTCATACAACATTTACTGTTGGAGTGAAAAACACTTTGCGTCAAACGTAGCAACTACTCGAACCCACTTTAAAAACGGAAAAATGTATCAAATATCCGATTCATGAATTCCAATCAAAGAATCCATTCAATTCGTAAGATAAAGCAGTGCAATTGGAGGCTAACTATATAATAGAGTGACATAATACCTATGACCAACCCAAATCCTATGTGCACCGAGTGCAGTTTATATCAAGTCAATTCTACAATCGATAAAGAACGCTGTCCGATTGCCAGAAACCATAGCAACCAAAATCACCACAGTTTCTCGTCTGACACCTCCGTACCCATATTTGTTATGACAACTTAAATGGCACCCTGTGGTTAAGCATGTTTGGTGACAAGCCCGAAGCCAATGAGAGCATTGACGACATTGGGACCAGCAAACCTTTAGAGCAGGAGGCTGAACTCGTTGTTCATCATCGTTGTGGGATACAAGACAACAAGGATAATAGCGTTACTCACAGTAATTGTCATCATAATTGCCTCAACATACAGCCCGTTTCTCATCACAACCTGAGAGAAGAGGCTCTCACTGCAAATCTGATGGCTGTAACTCTGTTTCTTGGACAGAGGGGTTGCTAGGAGCCTCCCCTGACTCAGCTTCTTCCATTGGTTCTTCAACAAGCTGCTCCTCCTCCTTCTCCTTCTCCTCCTCCACCTCCACCTCCTCCTGGTGCAGAGACTGCTCTGATTGGCTGTTATCCACCAACTGCTTGGCAGACTCCTCTTCTTTCCCCGCCTCGTCTAAGGCAAGACGGAGGGGGAAAGGGATATAATGAGATTGAGGAAGAGACGGGGATGAGATGTTAGCGTGAAATTAATTATCGACTGTTTAAAAGATTAAACAAACAACGAAATTGGTGCCCAGGGCAAACACTCATTTAATTCTAATGCCCGATTGGTTGAAATTAGAGCCAGGTTAGGCCTATTGCTCGCCATGCTTTGATTCATTTGTTTGATTTGCCTTCAAAAACACACAGTAAAGTAAGTTTGTTCAGACATCAGAGAGATCAGAAGATTGGATTTAAAGTGAATCTGTTGCGTTAATACAGTTAAAGTGAGATCAGTTAGAGCCGTGATCAGAAGGAAAAGATGAAACCGCGGACTGTTGATACAGGCTCGACAAAAACACACCCATCACAGAATTATTAGTGCCATGATTATGTATTATGTATATCATTCATTGAGTTTTGACAAAATCAAATGACAGCTCGTAGAGAGCATACATGTGGGTGAGGAATGCACCGATGCCAGAATTTCAACACCAAGTGGCACTCTTATGATTTTTGGATACGGGAAGTATTGTTACATCTTTCATCTTTTTTTTATGGACGTTAAAAATCAGAATTAATTTGTGCACACAGTTCACTTAGGACTTGTATTGAGTGAAACTACATTAGCATGGTATTGCTGCATCCCTCAGCGAGGCCTTGAGAAGCTCTGGTGTTGAGCCCTGCGCTCCTAAGTGTTCAGTTTGCTGCCAACAGACACAATTCAGCCCAATCGTCCCGAGGTAGCGCTCCGACATTCACAGCGAAAACACAACACAAATACACTGGCACAGTTGAAGTCACCATGGGTTATAAGTAGTAGTACACACCATTAGAGTCAAGACTACTAATCAGATGACAAAGACACCAACACTGAACATCTCAATACCAAGTCCTGCCAGTTCTAAGCAAAGAGTAGTCGGCTCATTGACAGCGAGTCCACAAGATCCCAAGGAACACTTGATATTACAATGCTGCCCTGACACCGATCCTGTGGGATTCACCCTCAGGATAAATCTGCCTGCCAGCCTACCCAGTCGACTGTAGTAACTAGTAGGCTGATCTATCCAGCATACATCTGGGTGGACACGCCCACTTGTGATGTAATAAGCTGTAGTTACTGAAACAGCTTGCAGTGGCTCATCACACTGTGTGGGTGTTCTTTCAGACTCAATGTAGACCGGAATTAAGCGATTAAGTGATAATATAGAGGATGTGGAACAGCCAGGGTAAGAGTTACTCTAAACAGCATCAATAGCAATAGTGAGGCTTTGCAAACTGTACAAATGGTTGTCGGGAATGTAAACAAATGTAAAAAATAATGTTTGGATGGCCACCAGCTACCCTAATAGCTGGATGATGAATGTTCCTCAACTTAAAAGCTTGTTATTTTTCAATTACCTGAAGAAACGAACGGTTCCCATAGTATTGTAGAAACATCATATATTTTCTACCAACTACCTACCATAAATCAAGAATATGTATGACTTCAAGTTAAAAAAAAAACCTCAAAACAATGTACTTCTCAGATTAAGTTGGATACTATTGGAGTAGTAGGTAGTCCAGTAATTCACACAAAAAATCTCACACCACAACAGCATGATCAGTTGGTAGTTGTTTGTAAAGGTCATTGTCTGTGTCCGTCTCACTTACATTGCATTGACCTGACGACCTATCTTTTGTTAACGTTTAAAATCTATTCTCAAATAATTTGGATGTGGGTCGTTGGACTCTTGTAACCTTGCAGCTGACTCATTGTCAAACTCTACATTGCACACTCAATTGCAACACTCGTCACGAACAAAAGCAAGACTAAAATTGCCATTAATACAGTAGGATTTCCCCAACACCAAACCCACTCAGACCCAGGCAATTTTCCAGGGGAAAGAGATGTTAGTAGTACGTTAGCGTGATTATGTGCAGCCTAGGTTTAGACTCGATGACGGCCATCTAAAAGGTTATGCCCTCTAAAGCAGAGTAGATCCCCACATGGGGGTAGATGGGGTCATTAGCTTCAGCAATTGAGATTGATTGAAAATGAGACGAAGCGGGGGAGAAACGTGAGGAGGAGGGGAGCGGACGGGGAACCTGGGTTCTGCAGAGGCTGTGCCACAGGGCGGTCTGGGTGCTGGTGGGTCTGGACAAAGTGGAAACTGTGGATAGAACTCCATGGAGCCAGGGCCTTAGCTAGAGGCAGAATCATACTATTAAAGCCACTGCTCACGGTGGGGCTTAAAGGTTGCTCTGCTTCCCCATAACATCTAAATAACCACAGAGCATAGGTTTAAATATAACTGGATAAGTCTGCATTTCCTGCATTAACTTTTAGCTTCTAACTTTCTGTCTGTTAATAGCCTGTCATGTGTCCGATTGAGTTTATTGTATTGTACCGTGTAAATCTAAAGGGTAAGCAGGTAGGAGCATTTTACATTGGACTTAGTTTCCTTACCGCTAGCTTCTAAAGTTAGCAAAAGTTATTTCTCAAGTTTTACATGAGAAGAAAATCTGTGTTGGAAGCATGCAGGTTAAATCTAAAATGTAACTTATAATGGTGGACAATGGATATTAAAATGAAGAGCTAGTAAAAAATTCAAACTCCATATGAAATGCATGCTCAACATATGCAGCTACTCCAGACTATACGTTAGCGTAGCTGCACGACCAAGTTAATGTGTAATAATGTGCACATGCCACTTCATACATGTCCATAGATGCTAAAACATCCAAATAATTGTACATATCCATATTATGGACTGAATACACATGTATTCATAACATTGTGGGACATTTTAGTCAGCAGCAGGTGGAACAAATCAAAGCTGGTTCCTCGGTTAGAATAACATTTTTGAATGAAGCAAACACTAGGACACTGCAGACAGCGAGAGCTGGGCCATTCATTGCTATGGTTTGATGGGATATGATTCATATGGGATCTTGGTTATCATCAATATGATATAATAATGTTAGGATTTCACAACTAAGGAAAGCCTCTACCTCCTTGGTCATCATATCCACAATATCAATAGCACTGTAGAATCAGTAACAAAACTAATTATTGGCATCATATTTTCATGTTGGATTTTTACACAATGGCCCAGCTCTGAACGATGCTAGTTAGATCATGAAATTGGCCAAGCTAAAAGGGGCCCATTTTACCACCTGCTAGATTAGCCATTACGAACTATTTCAAATATATTCTGGAGTCCATCATCTAGAGATACACTCCCATTTGTGACATCACAAGTGAAACCGTTGAAACCATGTCATGACTGATCAATCTCATGGGTGGCAAAACGGGCGCCCTTTATAAGCATAAATAAACCAGCCTGTTGTGGTCTTATGTGCCAGTACCTCCAGACGGGGTGGCGCTCTCCTCCGTTTCTGAGCCAGAATGAGGCACCGGCCCTGGGGAAGGTGACTCCGCCCTCAGCCTCCTCTCGAAGTTGAACTCTGGCAGCCTGGGAGCCTGTGGGCGTGTCTTGCGGGCCGGGTTCATGAAGTAACAGTACGCACAGCGGAACGCTGACAGAAAGAAACGTGGGGGGAATGTGGAATGTCAACAACAAGATCCCAAGCAAGAGATCATCTTTGTCACACACATGTACTTAAGAGCTAACCCATTGAGCCACTAGTATGTTAAACGATTGGACTAATGGCTGAAGAAAATGGAAAACAAAATATTAATATATCCTAAAATAACACTAAATGCAAGTATGGGAGTGTGTGTGTTTGGTGGCTGGCTGGCTGGCTTAATTGTCCTCACCTGGCCCAGTTAGAGTCTGGTGGGTGGGGCTGCAAGCATGTGGTGCATCGGCTAATCAGTGCACCACAGGTTAAGTCAGCCACCAGTACACACACTCAGGAGAGTGCTAGCATGGTAGCTGTGAACCATCTGCTCCATGTCATTTTCATAGTTTTACAATAAACCGGACTTTTCATCACCACTACTGCCTGTGTCCTTGGAGGACCCCTGAACAAAGCCATGTGATGGCATTGTGGCAGGAGATTTTGATTTACAAATGGCACTCATGCATCACATGGACAATAATGCAGGAAGGGAATGTGTGTGTATGTGTTTCGATAGTACCATGAGTAACTTGTCTTGTTACCTAGATATTCAAACTCCTCTTTCAGAGCCATCCCATTGTGAGAGAAACACTGCTGGCAGATGAGAGCATATCTATAAACACAAAGAAAAAAGGGTTTGGATTGCTGAAATGATCCGGCTTCTTATGATATTTTCTCCTCAAATTCACACACTTTCAAGGATTTCCAGGACCCGTGGGAACCCTGAAAGAAGCACTCATCCATGATCCACACCCACCTGTTCTGTGGGCCGTCTCCCACCAGGTATTCTACCACTCTGTCCACAGCACCTCGCTCTCTGGGCAGGATGGGCCTAGCTAGTGGAGGCCCAGGAGGGTGCATGCCTGGGGGAACACAGAATCTCTTAGCATGCCAATCTCTACATCTTAGACATACATATACATGTATTTGATGTGTTTGATGAATGAATAAATATACCAGACATAACTACAAATAGCATTTTTCTTCATCGCTACTCCATTTTTGTTGTGCCATGATTGTTCCCAGTATGCCATGATTGTTCCCAGCCTCTTGTGTCTGCTAAATGTAAATAAACATTTTTTAATGGCACAACCCAACTGCCTCGACTGACCGGTGGATTGATGGATCAGCACACATTGCTGCAGAAACCTACCTACACCTGGTATGGGAGAGCAGGGTGTCCTGTGAATGGGCCCCTGGTGGACAGGTGTTGACATAGCAGATCTCTCAGGCGGGCCCCCTGGAGCTGAAGGAGGGACAAACGCTGGTTTTCAGGGGACAGACTTCATAGATTACTCTTCTGTGGTAAATCAGCTCACATTCACAGATCATGAACAAAAAGAAACCTCTTCAAAAACAACAAAGGTTACTAAAACTCACCTCACTTGTCACAGACAAGCCCAAAGGAGCCCACAGAGAGGGGGGAGAGGAGAGAGTAACTCGAGAAACATTGAGAGTGTATGGGTGTGTATCATGTCTCTAAAGGTTGGGGGGTTTGCGCACCTCTGACATTTTGAAGGTCCGCGCGGAGAGTGCTCAAACTGGGCGTCCACAGCAATGTGGCGCCTAAATGTCATGGCCTTGCGCAGACTTCACGAACGGCGCATGTCGGCTACTACGAAATCCAGTCAATTGGGGAGGGTGAACTGACTACTGGCAATTGCATTTGCTTACCCTTTATCAAAACTACAAGAACAGTAGCCTTTGGGTTTGGGGCGGGGAGTAATGAGTGACTGCAGCCGCAGCAGTCAGAGACAGCCACAGGTACAGAGCTACATGCCTCATGGAACTCTCCAGGTAGAGCTCATTCTAAAGCAGTCAGCAAACTTCATGCAGAGAAGAAGTTTTGGCGAGGTCGTAAGAACAAAATAACGTGATTGGTGGAGAAAACGAAGAAAACAAGCTTCTATTTCGGCACTTCTTGCACCTCCGATATTTTGTAACTTGCCAAAATGTATTTATATTTATGATTACAACATTGTGTGTGATTAGTCAGAAAAGCAAGGCAGGCATGATTTATTTTAATCAGATTTTCTGGCTCTATGGAGACCCCACTGGACTAATGGAACGTTCAGCAACCAAACGGATATATAAATAACCTGATATAAACTGCTATAAAAACCAGTTTGTCTACAAAGGATTGAAAAATAAATTGACTTTTTAATTATGCTGGGCACTTCACACTTCAAAGACAGGGTGTGCACAATTCTTTACAAAATATGAGCATTTTCGTTATACATGTCTGTCATAAAAACAATACCATGTCCCTGAAATGCGATGTGTGCGCATGTATCTGTGGGGGACGGTCCCTCACCCAGCGGTGTTGCCCCTGGTGCCATTGAAGGGCCAGTGGGCGGAGACATCATACCAGCCAGGCTCGCCATTGGCATGGGCCTCATGGCCACGCCCCTCTGCCGAAGCTCTGAGGAGAGGTGGTGAGGGGACCAGAGCCAGGTCAGGAGTGTAGCAAGACTTGTCAAAAGGTAAATGCATCAAAGCTATTGTTGTGTTAATGCTGTTCATTTTATTAGTGATATGTAAACTGGGGTGATTTTATTCTTGTCATTGTGCTGATGTAGTATTCTATCATCCTATTGTTTCTATTGTGTGCTGGTGTAGGACTTTACCTTTCTATTGGTTCTATCGTGTACTGGTGCAGTATTCTACTTTGCTATCAGTTCTATTGTGTGTTAACGCATGGTTCTACCTTGTCCTGGCCGTGGAGTCATCTGTGGACGTACTGGAGTTGCCTCCAACTCCTAACAAACATAAAGAAACAAACATCAATGATCACAATTTGAACAAAAACATAATTTGGAGTGTGTGTGGTTGGTGGCTGGTTTAAGCAGCCTCACCTGACCCGAGTCAGGCTGGTTATTCTGGGGCTGGGTGAGGCTGCACACCTGTGTTGTATTGGCTAATCAATGCCCACAGGTTAAACCAGCCGTCACCACACACACTCAGGAGCGCATGCTAGCATTCACCACCTGCACTGTCTTCACTTCTACATTTAGGGCATTTGGCAGACGCCTTTATCCAAAGTGTACAAAAAGTTAAAAAAAATTAAAGAGACGGCAATATATCGCTGTGGTGCATAAAGATAATAGATTCAAGCATTCATAATTGTAAGGTTAAGTTTCATAATTGCTACAAACTACAATAAACCAGATTATTCAACAGTCAAGCCTGTGTCCTTTTGGAGAAGCCCTGAAAAACCATGTTAGTAGCTTGTAGCAGCGAGCTAATTGCTACACATCCCCTATTCAGAGGTACCAGAGACACCAATACCACACTATCATTAACAAATCCTTCAATCCAGATAGGTGTTTGCGCAACCGTTGAATTTAGTGGCTTTGTGTGGCATTTGCATTATTAAGGAAAAGTTAGTCATGCTGAACGCCATCTTGATGGGTTGTTACATAAGAGACAGATTCAAACTACAAAGCGTACAGCTTTGTTCTTGGCCTCTGGGTCGAAGCGTTCCAGGATCAGCTTGGCATTCTTGTATGTCTCTGTTTCCATTACTTCCTCCAGCTATGAACAAAACAAACACCAAATAAGACAGATTTAGCTTCACCTAAGGCAGACATTTGGATTCTGTGCTGAAATAAATTATTTGATCATCCGCAATGTCTCAGTTACTAAAAACATTTCACTGTCAATCCTAGTGCAGTGTAAATGTACTTTGTTACTTCGCCCTTTAGTATTAAACAATTACTTATTCAGCTGCTTTGACTTTATTTGACACATAAACCGCAGCGCTGATTTTTATATATATATATATATATATATATATATATATATATAAGAATTTGAAAGAAAAGTGTCGAGTAGTCAATGTCAACACAACATGTTGCCCCTCGCAAACAGAACAAATCATCCAGCACCCATAAACAACTTCTGATTAGGTTCTCGTATACTTACAATCTTTCTTTTGGACACTTTCAAATCTTCTAATTTATCATCTGAAAGTACAAATGGAAACAATGAGATAATGCATATCACCACTGGTCATATAAACAACTGGTTACTCAGAGATAGTAACCCAGACTCAGTCTACCATGTTAGATCTTTTTGTGTATCGAGTAGTTTTATGAGTCGGTGTGACTTCTTAAATATAGCCATTAGATAGTCATTGTTGAACAATGTCTGACATGTTTACTGATTTACTTAATTCAAGCACACCGTGATGTGGAGCTTTGTTGGAATTTTAGTTGGCACATTTGGCATCTGGTAAAGATCCGTAATGGTCTGCAAACCAGCATGGGTAGCACAGCGGAGTACGCCTCAGGTGACAGCGGAAAGAGTTCCAGCATGATGCAGGGTTCACACAGAAAAGTGCCATAAGCTGTACTATTGTAGCCTCACACAGTCAGACCATATGGTCTGGAGAGTGCTGTCCGCAGGGTTTGTCGAGGGTGGTGTCGTTTGTCAGCCTTATAGCCCCGACACACTACACAACGTTCAAAGTTGTCAGATCGATGTACTGCACACACACTACACAACTGTCGGTCTTGTAATCTACCCTCTGAATGGCGACAGGGGGTCACATATTAAAAGATGTTTCACAAGGAGAAAGCAAGAATCTCGTAATCCAAGTTGTTTGTGAAAACACAAGGAGAAAAAGGAATAAAATATGGAGGTGAGAATGTATGCGGAGATGGGTTCAGCAAAGATGGTCTGTTCTGCAAAGAGAGTTGGAGGTAAATAAATAATTTAGACAAAAAAATGACATGCCATGTCTTGAGCTCTCATTGGCTGTAGGTCCAACCTGCTAGACATCTCTAACAGGAACTATAGCGAAGTGTCCGCAAGCTTCTCACATCACGTCTTGAGCAGTTCACACTACACAATCATCACTCAGTAAACTTGTGTGGCCTGAACTTACTGAACTACTTTACAGCAGATTGGATTAGCTTCAGCCAGTCTGATCCGGTAACCCCGATGACGTATATTGAATTATCATATTTCCAAAGTAAACACCATTAGTGAGCATTACCGCAACCATTTTCACCATCATCTACATCACTCGCTGCGGTTGGCTGATTGGCCAGCTGAATGTTGTTCAGCTGAGAACTGCTCCAGACGAGTAGACAAGTGGTTATACAACTGACAGATGAGGTTGGCATTTCAACACCACATGGAACCAAAACACAGAACAAAGATGAACCAAAACAAACAGACTGACGAAAACTGAAGGAGAGGAGGAAATAATCTCACTGTTTCGTTCTGTGCGTTTGGAGAAGAGATACACCAGCAGTTTTCTGGTGAACCACACCCTAAAGACAGAGACAGAGACGGATGCAGGAAATGAGAAGACAAAATGTTCTGCATCAGTTTCAAAGCAGGGTAGCAGGAGGAGCTCACAACAGTAAATATTGACCAGGTCCATTGAGGCATGCTAGTATCTGAGCATAGCCTGGTGAAGTAACACTCGTGAAATATACTGTATGTGCAGACAAATAAGAATGGAACATAATAATAAATAAACATTATAAACCTAAGCCATGCAATGAACCGTGAAAAGTGAAATGTGAAAATAAAGGTGCATATGGCGCACAGAGCAGAACATTAACAATATTTAGTTCAATTGTATTAACATTATAGGCTACCTGGATACAAGTCTAGGTCAACTCATTCAAAATACATTTACCGTGAATATGTGAGAGGTTTACAGATTGCATACTCACAGCACGGGGAACATGAAGAACGGCAGGGCCATGGCTATTCTCTGGGTCCATTGCTCAGGTAGGTAGAGCCAGTAAACTATCACACAGGTCAACAGGTACAACACTGAGGAGTACAGGAGAAGCCGGCCAATCCACAGCTGGGGACAAAGGACACAAGATTGGCCGTTCACAGATTGTTGGACGTGATTCAGCAAAAGCACTGTCTGGCACCACTTTTCACTTTCCACTGCAGATATTGATCAACAGTCACAAAACTTTTGTGCATCCGTCTATACTGGATCACTTCAATCCGTGCATTTTACCGAGTAGTTTCCACTTATTGACGCGCAATCAGCCTTGCTCCTACATTTCTAATTTGGAAATACACGAAATAGCACCAGCTACTCGTCTTCCAATGTCTGACAGATCTGATATGGCTGTTGATAGCAGAGGCTTGTATGGGGATGTTCTCTTAAACCAACAAACATGTTGTTGCTTGGTATCATGTAGACCAGGGGTGTCAAACTCATTTGAGGTTGAGGCCGGAACAGACCAAGTGCTACTCGGAGGGGGGCCGGACTAACAAAAAAACACTTTTGATATGACTGAAGGCAATTAGGCATTTACACGAGGCTAGGATCTGACGTATTTAGGCAATAACTTTATAATATTTCCAGTTCCCCGACGTTCAACAGAATTTATTTGTTTGTGTGGGCCGGATTGGATCAGCCCGCGGGCCGTATCTGGCCCCCGGGCCGCATGTTTGACACCCCTGATGTAGACAGAGGCTTCAGACAGAGAGTGTTGGTGGCTTGAGAGTCTATCCACCACAGTCTTAAAAAAATAATAATAATAAAAATCACACAAAAAAGAGAGCGCTGGCCAATGCCACTCCCGAAACAGATTGCACCCGGCATGCAGCCGCTACCAAGGAACCATCATCACACACACAGCCATATTGCAAGCACTTTCTTTTAGTTTCCCCAAGCTCCGGCTGGAGTGAAGCGGTCATTTGTTTCAGACCACACCGCTCCCGACCATTGGCTCAGGGAAGGACCGTTTTCAAACTAAAATGGGGTCAGCAGAGTTTTCAAAAGTCTCCGTTTTATCAAAAATCCATTGGGTCTAAAATGTCGTAGTGTGGACGATAAGGCATAAACATAGCCAAAGTTATATGTTTTAAAACTAAACGAGGTGGCCAGAGGTTCTGAGAAATCTACCTTCAGCAGGCGTTGATTCTTGGTTCTGAATTCCTCCAAGTCTTTGATCTCCTGAAAAATGAATAAGGCCGGTGTAAATACACTCATTGAGTGACAGCAAGTGAGACTCGTGTGAAAGGACGGTCGTATGAGCCATCTTGAAAGTTACCATAAAGTGCCATTAAATACTGAATGAAAAAAAAAAATATTCATTCGGAAGTACTACGCTGCCCATGCCAATTATCGGATAGGTAGACAGACTGACAGATTATGCCGTCTTTCAGCTGACGCTTGGTACCGTCAACTTAGACATTACTCTGCTGGCTATATTTAGGTCACATTTGGCCAGGCAACAGCTGTTCAAAATGTTCAAAAAGAGCACCTGTAGTAACATGCATGGAGTGTAAAATGAGATCATCTATTGCAAGACTATTTATGATCAGATACAGAAGACGCCATTTTTCTTGCTCACAATAATTTGGCATTTTTGTTGTTGTTGTTCCAACCAGTTTAATACCATTTCTGTTGAGAACAAACTAGGCCTAACTGTTGAGAATGAAAACATAAACAGTGTGTGAAATTCCATGTGTGTTTATACCTTATCCAAGTTTTCCAGTTGTTCAACTGTGGTTGGCTTTGTCTGGAAAGAAAATGAAGAAAAAATTAATTCAGTGCGTTCAATATGTCTATCTATACACACACACACTATATACAGTGTACAGTATAGGAGTATAGGAGGTATTTCACATAACATTAAGAATATTGCACACGATGATGAGAGGAGATGAGAGGTAGTATTACAGGTAATATTTAGAGATAACATGATATCAATAATAATAATAATATAGCACATGATATCGAGAGTATTGCACATGATGTTGGGCAGTAATATTAATATTGCACGTAATACTGAGGAAAATGCACACGATGTTGAAAGGTAATATTGCACACGATATTAGTATTCCCCCGACTCATGTCTCTCCCTCATTCCTTCACTCCGCCTCTGGCTCAGAATAGATGTGTGCTTCATTCATAGGGTGACGAGGTTTACTTCTGCTTCAACAGAGCAAGGCATGTGAACTACTACTCACAATACAGGCTCCACAAGTCAGGCCAAAGCTATGCCTTACCCTCCATCTGGATATGAGAGCGCCCATATCTGCAAATCACCGCAGTCTCCTCTTCTGTTTACCTTTGGCTTTCTATGATACAAAGAAGAGCTTGGGTCACATACCAATGATATGCAATGTGGCTTTGTCATAATATTCCTGTCATGAATAATGTGTGATAAGTAATGGTAAAAGCCACACGTTACACTTAAAACAAACTCGCATAATAACTGCATAAGCCGCTACAATAGCTAGGACCAAGGGACCCAAATATCCTGAGTTTAAGAAAGCAATGGTGTGAGTAGAGCAGCAGTATAGGGACACACTCCCACAGGAATATAATATGTTAATAGAACAAAACAACACTGACAGAGAGTTGACCTTCTTCAAAGTGCCACTGAATGAACAAATATACCCTTTTCAGAGCAGGGTGAATTAACTACTGTTCCTGTAATCCTAACGTTAAGAGGGTTTTATTGATGTCTGTCTCAGCACCAGCATGCTATCAATGTATATCTACTGGACTAGTTGTGTCTCTAAACCCAACACACCCATCATGATGTGATGAGATACACTAGTGGTTGTCCTGCTGTGACATTTTAAAACATCTATTTTGGTAGACAGCAGCATGAACCACACATTATAATCCATTGTGCTGCGTTCCCAGTGTACTTCGAAGTTGGAATGATCCGACATCTAAGTCGGGAGTTTTCAGGGGGAACGCCCCCTTTGATCGGAATCCCAACGTTCAGCCGTCGGAAGAACCTCTCCAACACCGCATTCAGTGCACCTCGGTGGGCCGATGTCATTCATCAGTGGAAACGAGCATTAATGGCCGCGTTTCCCACTTACCTTGGGAAGTCGGAGCTGGGGGTGACGTCACACCAAAGTTGACCGTGTTCCAGTTTACTCAGCCATTTTGGATTGTGAAGTCGGTGTTGGTGAGGTTCTGTCGACTTTTCAAGTTGGCATTCCTTTTTTTCAGGGGGCGTTCCCCTGAGACTCCCGACGTACACAGCGGAAACTCCGACTTCCGACCACAACTGGAACGCACCATAATGTACCTTGTCCGACACCAAGGCATCGGACCAGTGATCCAAACACAACCCAAACTATCTACCAAGACAATCACATCCGCGCCATGTTGTACATAGCTACAAGTGTAAAGAACACACAACCATACAACCAAAGCGCAGTGTACTTACGTAGACGACGTGTTTCTTGTAGTAAGTTGTCCAGAAGCAGACAGTACAGAGAGCTGCACTGACGGCTCGCTAGCGGCTCCAACGCAACACAACAGTGACGTCACCTCGTTAGCAACCTGACTTCCGGTCTCGTTCTAAGTTAAACTAGCCTGGCACGTTGAGGAGATGAGGAAACACGGGGAATATTCAGAAATATTTTATTTAGAATTTTAATTTTAATGTTGTAATGTATGTAATGTAATTTTTTGTTTCGACAAACACAATTAATTACTCTGTCTAATGTTGAACTAATTCAGACAGGAAGAGTGATGACGTCACAACGTCATATTCAAGCTGCAGTGGAGGGAACTTAAAGTTTGTCGTCGCCTTCCACCTACAGCTTCCAGTGAGTTTACACGTCACATGTATGACTGTGCTTTACAGCAAATATAAAATACTGCCATGTCAACACGTCACTAATATTGTATCAGTCGAACAATAACTATTTCACGAATGACTTGCGGAAATGTTCTAGACTCTTTTCACAGCAGTAAGGTAGCTCATCACATCACATTAATACTGGGTGTGTTGGGGTCAGGTCTGCCAGTGCACCAGTGGAGACACAACTAGTCCAGTAGATATACATTGATACCATGCTGGTGCTGCTGAGACAGACTAAATGCATAAAACCCCACCTAATGTTAAGATGACAGGAACATGATGTTACCCAGATACTGTTGAATGACTGCTGCTGATGATTGATTGATTGATTGATTGATTGATTGATTGATTGATTGACACACTACACTGCATTTGGTCATTTTAACCATGGGCCAACGACTTCTATACTACATTCTATAGATTTGAATCGAATCATCAAATTTCCATGTGGCCAGAGATCTGAATCGTACATTTTTTTTAGTACACACTGGAATTCAAGGTGTGCTTTCACTGCTTGTGTGTGTCTTAGTAGGACAGGATGATGAGTGGAGAGGAACCCCGGAGAGGCCAGTGGAGAGGAGGGACCGGAGGAGGGCGAGGCAGAGGGACACAGGGTGGTGGGGGTTGGAGGTGGGGTGGAGGGTGGTGGGGGTTGGAGAGGGGGGAGGGGGGCTGGAGGGGAGGAGGAGGAGGATGGAGAGGAAGACCGCGGGGAGGTGGAGGTGAGCGAGGAAGAGGAGAAGTTGCTGCTAGGTCGACCTTCAGCAGCCAGAGGAGTAAGTTCCATTTTTTCTGTCTGACATTAAAGAAAGCATGAAATTATATGATTTTTAAAATGTATATATCAAATCACCTTTGTTTTTCTCTGCAGATTTCTATCAAACCACATTAGACATTTTGTGTCCTTATAAGGGATGGGCCCTCTACTTTACTGAAGGTACACTTTAACCTTTTTAATCAATTTGCAATCCTTTAACATATTAGTATGACAAATGAAAAATATTGATTCAGACCAGTTTTAAGTATAATGATACTGTGTGTGTAGGTTTCATTGAGAGTTCACCCTTTGTGGAGAAGATCAAGGTTTTTGAAGAATACTTCACCTCCAAGATTCATCTTTATGATAAGGTCTGTCTAGATCACAAATCCCCCCCCTGCTATGCTATGGACTGGATGGATATGCAATGACCTCTATTGTTCATTATGAAAGTAAATGATCAAAGAGTAAATAATATACAGAAATTAACTTTTGAAAAAAAGCGTATAGCTCGTGTAGCATTTAACATATTTTAAGTGGATATTTGCATGGGGTCTTTAGAGTCGTAATGTTATAACATCTTTGTTATTGGACAGATATACAATGCTGTATTGGTACGTACATCCTTATCCATGGTATTTATGGTTGAGAGTGTGTTTTCTATGTGCACATACAGGATGAGATTGAGCGTCAGGGCAGTGTTCTGGTGGACTATGCAGACCTCATTGGGAACAGTTTGGTGGGTGACTCACTCCCTGAGCTAGCCAAAGAGCTAAAGGAACAGCCAGAGCTGAGCCTTAACTGTTTAGGACTGGCCATCCACCAGGTACACACATGCATACACACACACACTATTATTTTGTATTATTAGGTAAAACTGGAGGGAATTCTAGGCTTCCATATTGTAGAATCAAATAGAATTCAACTCCAATCAGCAGTAAGCTAACAGTAGTTGTTGGATTTGATCTTTAGATGGCAGCAAACTCATGTATTCCAGTTTCTAGTTATTCCGAGACACTGGGATACATTTGTGATTGGAGACATTCTCGGATCATTTCCTGAATCATATAAAGATGTGCCTTTAGGAGGCGAGGGATGAAAATGGCTTTCTTTCTTTTCATATATAAGTTATCTAGATATGTAGATTCATAGATAAAGATATATACTGTAGATCTGCATAATGTAATGTGTCATATAATAATTTGTGTTGTATTAGGCATTGTTATTTAACCGATTGTATAATTCGTTTTTTGGGGGATTATGCTGTTTGTGTGTATCTGTTGTATTACAAAATATGCATACAACATGATTGACAAAACAGCCTTCTGGATGGTTTTCTGTGTTTAGGTGTTGACCACCGACCTGGAGAAACAGGCTGCAGAACTGCAGGGGGACGAGCTCAATACAGCCACACCCATTATTAGCATACCTCATATAAGTGCCAGGTAAAGTAGGAAATACGGTACAGACGTGCACACATGGACACAAAAAAGATCCAACCACATTTGTGATTTTACATAAATCATAAGTTTCACATTA
>PIJE02000333.1:192168-209668 GCA_002895965.2 Coryphaenoides rupestris
GTATGTGTATGTGTATGTGTATGTGTATGTGTATGTGTGTGTGTGTGTGTGTGTGTGTGTGTGTACACACATATGTCTCAACTTCAAGGCCTTATGCAATGTGGCTCCCAGAGGAATCTATGTTTGTGGAAACAGCACCAGTACTTCAGGTATGTTGGATACACAGTATATATACAGTATATACAGTATATATTTATATATAGTTAAATTGAATTCTATTTGCCCATGGGTAAATCTGATGGGTCTGTCTCTTTGTGTTCAGGGCTAACAGTGAGTCTGTCTCGGGATCCGGGGTCAGGCGACTATGCACTGGAGGCTGGAGCATTAGTCCTGGCTGACCAAGGTGTGTGTGTGTGTGTGCCCAAGGTTTGCATGTGCATGCGTAATTGCTCGACAATTATGGTCTCCTGCTTCCATTTTCTCCTTCTCCTCCTCTACTGTAGCCGTCCCTTCATGTGGCGCAGTCTCCCATCTCTTGTCTGTCATTGTCTACACCTCTCTTTCCTAACAGTTTATTTTTCTGGCTGTTTGCACACACCTCTCCATCATTTGTATTACCGTCTCTCTTAGGCCTAGTCCACACATACACATTGCTTCTTCTATGCGTTTTGGCCTTTCGTCCACATACAAACTCTGTTTTAGGACACTGAAAATGGACCTTTTGCAATTTAGAAACTATGTTTTCATTGTGTAGACAGGGAAAACTGAATTTTTTTATTTGTAAGTTGGTTTGGCATGCTCTTGACAGCGCCTGACTGCAGTCTAATGCATTTCCATGTGGACTAAGATTTGTTTAAACATGTGTGTGGACAGCAGAAAAACCCAGTTGTAAAAAATACCCGTCTCTGTGTGGACCTTCACTTTCGCTCTGCCACCTTCTGCCTCTGCTTCTACTTCCCTCTGTGTTCTCCTCACGGCTGTATCCCTGCAGGGCTGTGCTGCATTGATGAGTTTGATAAGCTGGGCAGCCAGCAGCAGGCTCTGCTGGAGGCTATGGAGCAGCAGTCAGTGAGCCTGGCCAAGGCCGGCATCGTGTCCTGTCTCCCAGCCAGGACCTCAGTCATCGCTGCCGCTAACCCCACTGGGGGGCACTACAACCGGTCCAAGACCGTCTCTGAAAACCTCAGGTGACCCTGTGTGACTGTGTGTGTGTGTGTGTGTGTGTGTGTGTGTGTGTGTGTGTGTGTGTGTGTGTGTGTGTGTGTGTGTGTGTGTGTGTGTGTGTGTGTGTGTGTGTGTGTGTGTGTGTGTGTGTGTGTGTGTTGTGTGTGTGTGTGGAACCCTGTGGTAATGTTAAGGTTAAGGCAGCAGGAGACCAGACCGGATCTCGTGAGTTCACATTCTGGTTCTCTCTGCAGATCAGTCTGTCCTCTAGGTTGTTGAAAGTCGCCTTCAAAAATGACAAAGTGCTAGGACCAATCAGTGCTTGGGGGAGGGAGTTTAAGTTCACGACGAGCAAGGAAAGCTGTCAAAATAATGGCGGCACCCGAGAAAATTGTTAACAAAAATGAAGCAATCGAAACCATTCTCTATTAAATAGACTACATAGCGATGTTAAAAGATTAACAGAAATTAAGAATGTTTTTGTATTATTGCCAACCAAACCCGGCAAGAGCGACAAGAACAAATGCGTTACTTAATTATTTAATATGATTTGCTTGCTCAACCAAGGTCAGACTGATATTCATTGCAAAACGCAAACCTGAATATCTGAATGGTCTCACAAGGCTCATGTATTGGTAAACTAATATGGCTTTTACATTGTTTCCATGCTTTTATAATAAGACTCGATGAGAGAAAATGTGTCTTAGTTTAACCAAATGCCCTAAATACGTTTTCCTTTTGTCACAAATCTGCCTTTTAACTGAACTCTAGAGGAAGGAAGCAGTATGTTCTGCATGTTCAAATGCCATCAATCTCTCTGACAGAAAAGTTTGGTGTTTTGTGTGTGTGTGTGTGTGTGTGTGTGTGCGTGTGTGTGTGTCTAGAATGGGCTCGGCTCTGCTCTCTCGCTTCGACATTGTCTTCCTTTTGTTGGATGTGCCCGAAGAGTCACATGACCGTCTACTGTCTGAGCACGTCATGGCGACCCGGACAGGAAGGGGCGGGGTTAGCAGCGCCACCGTTAGCAGGGGCAACAGCGAATTGGAGAGCTCCTTGCTCCTGGAGGCGTCGGACACGCCTCTGTCTGAACGACTGCAGGTGAGGGAGACCATAAGGGAGAAAATACACAAACGCATACCTCGCCAAACTTCTTTTTCGGCACTTCTTACACCTCCAAGACACCTCCGAAAGCTAAGCAGGATTCATTCCTGCAAGAGAATGCAGCCGCAAAACATCTGCATTGTAAACCTTTGAGCCGGAGAGGAACAAACAGTGAGGTAAGTGAGAGGTAAAGAAAAAAAACTTGTATTTCACTATAGGGATAATTTTTTGGCTCTTGTAGCAAGTAACACTTATAGCAATCTGAGCCTGTCTGTAGCATAAAACAATCACTTTAGTGGATGTACATGGACAAGCAGTATTGCCCCAAAGGGTTACAATGCAGACACAATGTTTCATGGCTGCATTCTCGCTCAATTCTGGATCAATTGTTGCCCGCATTTGTCCGTTAGACCCTAAAAGATGGGAAACATTGGTACAGGTTGAAAAATCCTGAAATTACCCTTTTATCTAATGGAGTGTTCAGTAACCAAACCGAAACCGTGTTGAGGATAAAACAAATTTGTCTGCAAAAACGGATGGTCTCTGCTTTTGAAGCTTGCCGCCCTCTTTAAGGCCTCCATCTCTGTCTGGTGGCAGGTCCCTGCGGGTGAATCCGTGGACGTGATCCCGGCCTGCCTGTTGAGGAAGTATGTGAGTTACGCCCGGCAGTACGTCCACCCCACCCTCTCGCCCGAAGCCGCTCACACCCTCCAGGAGTTCTACCTGTCCCTCAGGGTGCAGGCCCAGTCCGCTGACTCCACACCCATCACCACCCGGCAGCTGGAGTCTCTGATCAGGCTGACCGAGGTAAGCGCTCCCTGGGCTGTGTGTGTGTGTGTTAACGCTCAAACACATGAGACGCGACACACTCCGTTGTATTCCTATGGGGGAAACTACACTACACTTCCGGTGTGTGTGTGTGTGGGGGGGGGGGGGGAGTGGGGATGGGTAGCGACACGGCGCTACAGAGAAAAGTTGAAAATATTTAAACTTTGACCCCGCCACGCAGCAACCAATAGGGTTGCAGTACAACCCTAAAAAAATAACGTACATGACGGCTAGCCTAGCGATGCAACCAACTGGGCTGAGGTACTTGGGCTGCTCTCTCCAACCTTTTGCATAACCTTTAGCTTTGACTGTTCACAGCCTCGTGCTAAATGACTCGATCACAGAGTTGTCAATATGCACCCCAGAGAAATACTCAGGCGAGACCACAAAAAATTCGAGTGACATTTACAAAGAACAACCGTGTAAATATTGGTATTATTGTACAAGGGATTCCATTTCGAGCGAGCTGTGGGAGGACAGCACAACTCCCACGAACAGGCACCTGGTGAGTTTTATTAGTTCTAATTATTCTCCACTCGATATGTCAACAAAGACACAGCAGTCTGTAGCGCCTACTCAAAGTATATAAATAAATACTCCAGGCTGGATTCCTTCTTGGCTCATCCTCCCAGATGAGCTGGCCCATTCCAGATATCAGGACCAGTGGATGGCTTGTCCTCTTCTTTATACATGAGCAACATGTCATCTACTAGACCTGGACTGAAGAGGATGGACTGGATGAATGCATATGCAACACACACAATAACTGTGTGTATGTGTATGTGTGTGTGTGTAGGCCAGGGCCAGGTTGGAACTCAGAGAGACCGCAGTGAAGGGTGATGCTGAAGATGTCGTGGAGATCATGAAACACAGGTGCTAACACGTAGACACACACACGTTAAACTAGACTTATTTGGATCGCTGTTGTTTATAACATGGTTTGTGTGCGTGTGTGCGCGTGCGCTTTGCAGCCTCGCTGATACATACGCTGATGGCTTGGGCAGCCTCGACTTCCAACGTTCTCAGCTGGGCTCAGGAATGAGTCAGCGTAGCGTTGGCAAGCGATTGGTCAACGCGTTGCACTCGCACGCTCAGCGCACCAATCAGAAGCTGTTTGACATGCAGCAGCTGAGATCGCTAGCTGAGAGGCTGAACATACAGGTAATACGGTATTTATTTGTGTGTGTGGTATACATGTATGTATATACTGCCATCTATGCATCTGTCTATATAGCTGCATTGTAATATGTATGCATGCTTGTCCATTTATGTAGTCCTACAGCATATGTGTCTTTCTTCTATTTCAGCTGCTGGACTTTGAGGGCTTAATCAGTTCTCTGAATGAGCAGGGTTTTCTGTTGAAGAGAGGGGCCAAGGTGTACCAGCTGCAAACCATCTGATCTGACACTATGGCACACATCTGTATTTGTACTACAACCATGGCCGTCTAATAAACCATTCCTCCTCTTTTATTTTGACTAGCATCTTCCGCATTGACTTGTATCTCATATAGGAAGTACAATGGTATATGCCCAGACATGCTTATATTTAATATATTTATGTATGAAGAGCCTAATGTTTTCTATGGTTTCTTGAATGTTGGCCTCAGTATGACAGGAATGTAATTGTAATATACGTTTAGATTCTCTTTTTTAATAAGTGTTATTTATTCATAATTTCTTAAAGCAGTTCATACTGTATACAATCTCTTTCCGTGCAGATTCTGCTGCTCTGTTCATGTTTGGTGCCACACTTAATGACATTGAAATGGCTCCTAAAGTTAATTATTAACTTTTTGCTGTGTAAATGTATGTTTTAGGAACACTAATAAAACACATTTACTATTTTAATTGTTTGTTAGTTTGAAAAGTCCATTTTTGTCAGCCAGTCTATGAGCCACACTTGTCTCGGACGGTCAACACAGTCTCCGCAGCTCGGCCGATTACGACACTGTGACGTGTGCGCTCACGTCTCGGATTACGGCAACATGGCAGCCTGCTGGCGGACGCTGCGGCTCTCGCTGTGTTGTTGACTTCTGAACCGAACAGCAATATAATCAATAACCCGACCAACCATGAACCACGGAGAGCACCGCGCGTTACCGAAGCGTAGGTAACAGCGGAGACGGTCGCGATGTACTTGTCGTGTGTTCGTCGGAGCGCCGTGACGCTCGTGTGTCAGCGGTGTGCGACTGTGTGTCCGCCGGAGACGCGACAGAGACGCGGCGTGTCGAGCAGACGGAGCCAGCTGAGAGTTGATGCACACGAACCTAATCGGGCCCACTGGAGCCACGCCGCTCCGTGGCTGAGCCCCGGCCCGAACACGAACCCTTGGCATGCTCACCTCAGCCTCCTGCCGACGCCGACCCCCCGGGGAGGTCATAGCAGGCCGGCGGTGGGCGTCACGCCGCGGCTGTCCTCCGGGGCCCGCGGGCTGTGCAGCAGTGGGAAGACGCAGTCCGCTCAGGACACCCCGCCGCCGCCGCCACCACCAGCGCCCGGTGACAGTCAACGAGACTCTGTCCACAT
Source organism: Coryphaenoides rupestris (assembly GCA_002895965.2). Taxonomy (NCBI): domain Eukaryota; kingdom Metazoa; phylum Chordata; class Actinopteri; order Gadiformes; family Macrouridae; genus Coryphaenoides; species Coryphaenoides rupestris. The sequence goes on from PIJE02000333.1 coordinate 197,730, forward strand.
CCCTGGACACGGGCTGTTTAAGTTCAAAGAGCTGGTGTGTATTTATACATAGAGACCCATGACTGCTCTTAAGGTATTAGATAGGGAGTAGTACAAATCAAAAAGTATACAACTGTATTCAACTGACCAAAATAAAAAGAAAATAAACATGAATTGTTGCTTTGGATTTAAATGAGATTGCCTAGGAATGAATCACAACATGGTTAACTTAGTTGAGTGTTCATTTATTAGGCCTACTGGGATTAATGTATTGAGTAGATTGGGTATAATGAGTACCACTATATAAACCACTTCTGCATTGTTGTTCTGCATTCTGGGATCTATTGGACTCTTTGCTCAACATGCCACAACTGCACTTCCATGTTTCCGTCACGCAGCATGAGAACCCATGGACGGTCCCCAACCTGCTGTGTGTCTGTCGGATTGTGTTGTCACCCTACCTGGGTTACCTCATCATCCACCAGCACTTTTACCTCAGTCTGGCTTTGTTCACGCTGGCTGGAGCCACAGACCTGGTAAAACACACACACACACAGTTCAACAACACTGTAGACTTCAATGTGCATTCTAGATGGACTGCAGTGGAGTTGCAGAGATACATGTAAATGATCAATAGTCTCTGTCTAACATTGAAGATGGAACCCATGGATCCACTGTAGTGACTGCAGTGCACACACAGTGTGGCCAATATAACTAACTCCAAATGCATACTTGTCCATAGCGTATCTAATTGCTGCGGTATAGTGTTGCCAGTATTAAAGTATGTTTTATAATATTCCTTTTACGGTGCACTGCACCTGAATCAACACATATATTCTCCCTCCTTAGCATGACTACAATAAACTATCTCGATCTTAACCTGCTTGAAGTACCGTCTGTTTTCTTTTGTCTTTAGTTAGATGGCTACATTGCCAGAACATGGCCCAATCAGCAGTCGGCGTTGGGCAGTGCACTCGATCCATTGGCTGATAAGATTCTGATCAGTGCTTTGTACCTCAGCCTCACCTATGCTCAGCTCATACCAGGTAAGGCCAAGTGTGTTTTAGTGATGAGAGCTGTTTTTTCCACTGGCTTTGAAGCAAAATTATTTAGTTATTGCCAAGAACTGCCAAAATCACTACTACTCCCACAATCATGAAATCATGAATATATGACTATTGATCAAATTCCATAGTACGTATACATGTACAGTGTATAAAGAAAACAATGATTGATTGCAGTTCTGCTTATTAACTATATAATGATTATATACTTTCAATGCACAAAAATAAATACACTTTTAAAATAGCCTTCACGTTCACATGCACCAATCACCATGACAGACCCAAATTTGGCCGATGCGAAAGACGTGAAGACGTTGTGGCATTGTGCTGGCTTCTGCTGTTTACACAGAACCTATTTGTTAAAGGTCCAATTGATCAAATGTTAATGGAGAGGATTAGACAAAAAGAAAATTTCCACAGATAATTTTGAAGGGTTTGTAAATGTTCTGGTATGTCATGTGTGAGGGCACAGGGATCCAAATCCTGCAAAATCTGTACTGGCAATTTCCCACCTCAAGACCTAAAAATGTTAGAAAATTCCCAGAACATTGCCGGGAAGGCTGTGGTGGGAACAAGGCTGCTACATTGCCGGGAGAGACGTGTAAAGGGATACTTTCATTTGGAGCCAGCGAAGCAATCACAACTGGAATACTTTGACTTCACCTGCCGCCCAGTGTGTCGGCAACACCATCAAAGACAGACTTTAAACTAACTTGTTGTAATAATAGTTTATATTTATTTGATATTCTAGGCTTCTCCGCAGGATGTAGTTTTCCTTGGTGGCAGTCCCACTAGTCAGCTGTGGCCATAGAAATAAGATGTTGGGCAAGTGGGCAGTACATAGGGTTGGGTGGTTTCCGGTTTTACCGGTACACTCCGGTGTGCGAGATTAAACCGGTTTTAATTTATGCAAACCGACTGCACCGGTATTTCCATTATGAGAGGTTCTGGCCAATTGAAACGTGGCCTATTTATTACATAAGCAACTTGTGTCGATACTAAAGATAATTTATGTGTCCAATATATCATACATTTAATAATTACATTTAATCTGGTTCACAATTCATAACGGCACTCTGCACCCCATCCAGTAACGCCGGTCATGTGAGGTGGGTTACAGTTCGCAATCAGTTAGTCTTTTCATAACTTCAATTAAATAATTGTTTCAATTAGATGTAGAATAATAACCATGACGGATGCATGAAAGAGTTCATGCTCCTGCTGAAGGATTGAACTTTGCTGCACACACACAGTGGTGTGCAGCAAAGTGCAGTGTTTTGTAGTTGCATTTCGGAGCCACATTATTGCAATGTCAATCAATTCATTTAAATTGAAGGGTTGTGCAAGGAACTGTCTACCACTGGAATGGAAGGCGGGAGAGGAAGTGGCTTAATGTTATCAACGTTATCATTGTAATCAATTGTACCTTAAGTACAAAACACACAAAGACAACATGAATGTATTGAATTTATGTGTTAAAGCTAGTTACCCAACAGAACACAAGGAAATCTGGCCAAACTGAACAAAGGAAAGTACTGGGCCAACCACGCTGTGAGCCGTAGGACCCTGCAGGCAAAACAAAACAACCGAAAGACTAGACTACCAGATCTCTTCTAAAATAAGTACGAATGCAAAAGAAGTGACTGGAGCCCACAGCAGGTAGAGAGACTCCAGACTGTGGGCTGACTCTCATATAAAGCCTTACCAAGCTTGCGTACTCAGCCCGAGACATTGGAGAGAGAAAGGCCTGGGCCGAAACGGTTTGCTAAATGTATTAATTAGCACAATCAACAATGTCCATTACAACCATTGTCAACATATAATTTATTATTATTATAATAACCGAGTCCTGGGTAGCTGGGTACCTGTCTCCAAGCCTTCTGCCTCACTTGGTGTGAGCAAAGTTGGAGCTGTGGTTCTGGAGCCTGCCTTCTAAACCCGGCACATGTGTCACATTATCGACCCTTAGCTGTAGTTGGTTGCGTAGGCTTTCTCCACGACGCTGAGCACCTTGCTCTCTCTCTAGATTTGGTTATGCCTTGGTGGCCGTCATGTAGTTCATTTACGTCCGTCTGCATCGAATCTGGGTTAACAAAGCATGTGCCATTAAGTAACAGCCACTGTTCCACAACCAGAGAACCAGAGGAGGCCCAGTAGGGTTTTGCTGCATTCTCATCAGTCATGCCTCATCCAGCAGTTCTGAGTGCCTAGCCGTGTTACTAAGGGCTTGTGGTCTGTTTCCACCTACAAAGTAAGACCAAGGAGAACGTCCCTAAAGCTGACAGGTGCGTATGCAATGAGCTGCCAGTCATTGTCTCCTGTGGGGTCATAGAGGACTAGTACAGGAAGGGTTGTAGAGGGAGTGTGCACTCTCTGAGGGGCCTGGATCTGTCATGTAACCTACTGCCAGTGGAACTGATGAGTGCCGCCTGCATGGCCTCCCCAGTGACATTGTCTCTGACCAGGGGCCACAGTTTGCTCTCATTTTTGGTTTTGCAGTCTGGGGGCCACAGTCAGCCAGTCCAACAGGCAGGCCAAATGCATTAATGGCTTTGTTTATGTCTTGCTTCTTGCTGCCACCCTGCCCCGTCCAACCACCGGTGTTTTCCAATACTCCTGGGTTTACCAACCACCACTCTTCCGGGAGGCCAACATCCCTTGGTCCTTTCATCCTGTGGTGATGGCACATTTGGATGCAGACCCTCTATGATCTGAGATTGTTACCAGCCATTTGTCAACCGACACCACATCCCTGCACCCCACTACATGGGGCTATCTACACAGGTCCTTCGACGTGGCAATGGTGTACCTGATGGACTGGGAGGGCTACGGTTCCAAAGAGCTCTCCTGGGTTCCCACTTGCAGCATCCTGGATCCATCTCTTATCATTGACTTTCACCGGGACCACCCTGACCAGCCTGGTGGAACGTCAAGAGCCGCCCCTAGAGATGGGTTGTTTCTGTTACGAATACCCCTAGCTGTTAGTTAATTTGATCTTATTTTGGTTTTGTTTCTCATGTCATGCCACAAACTCTCCTGTTATTTCAGATCCGGCCCCCCCCCCCCCTTGCTATGCAATCACCTCATTCCCTTTACCAGGTTTTCCCCGCCCACTCACTCATTCCCTCAGTATATACTAGTCCACTGCCCTTTGACAGATTGTCTTGTGTGATACACCAAACTTTACTGCAGTCTACACTCCCGTTTTGGGTGTTGTGTAACTACGCCCACAACTTTCTGATGAGAGAAAATGTTCTAGAGGGTTTATATTGTGCACTGATGCTTATGGAGATGCATTGAGTTTTCGTCAATAAAGCATGAAATGCAACAAAAGGCAAGGTCATGCTTTGTCAAATGCTTTGCTAATGATTCAATTAGCTATTTTGTTGATTCGGGCTGTTTTTACTTGACTTCCTTCCCTCTGCCCTCAGCTCCTCTAACAGCTCTGGTGATCTTCAGAGATATCGGCTTGATAGCTGCAGTATTCTGGGTCAGATACAAGACTGTGCCTCCACCGGTAAGAAAGACCCTATGCAGTTTCCACTCTCTCTTTGGCTGGTATTATATTGGCAGTCAATTAGTTTCAATTGCCGTATGTCGATCACTGGATGTGATGACTGGTCACCCACAGGAGGTTCTCTGGCAAAATTGGGTGGGGGGGTGTGGTTGGGTTGTTCATGAAGACCCTTGGTAAGCATTTGCGATCTGTTCTTTTATTTTTAACGCTTTATTCTCCTTTTCTTTTTCTGGCAGGTTACCCTCAGTAAATTTTTTAACCCATGCTACACTACAGCCCAGCTCAAACCTACGTTCTTCAGCAAGGTTGGCACACACACGCACGCACACACACACACACGGATGCACATGAAGTCGGTTTCGATGCATAGATTGCAAGAAGTATCCACACTGCATGTACATTGTGGCTGCAAATAAAGATATACCTTGTGTGTGTGTGTGTGTGTGTGTGTGTGTGTGTGTGTGTGTGTGTGTGTGTGTGTGTGTGTGTGTGTGTGTGTGTGTGTGTGTGTGTGTGTGTGTGTGTGTGTGTGTGTGTGTGTGTAGGTCAACACGGCCATCCAGCTCTTCCTCGTTGCCGCTTCCCTCGCCGCTCCCGTCTTCAAATACACGGACAGTCCACTGCTGCAGTCACTATGGTAACAAACACAAAGGAACACACACACACACACAGGGCGGTTTTAATCGGTCGGGGCGCTGCAGTCTTTTAAAGTTGCCACACAAACGTGGGCTCCATAAGTTACAAACGGCCCCTTGATGTTTTGTTCTCCGTATCATGTGGGGGGTTCTTTAATGCGAAGATCAAAATGAATTGCTCCATAATTAAATACCGTTTGAAATGCTTCTGAAAACCCAAATGAAATCAAACACACGCAGGCGCGCCATTGTGTTATTAAACACGGTGTGAGATTGCATTCAGAGCGTTTAGGGTGCGTTGCTCGGAAGTGGATCGGGATATTGGCACATGGCCGTGTGATTGGATCAGGGATAGAGGGGAGCGTCTACTGCTGCAGCTTCACTGCTTACTTACTTGGGAGTAAAAGTGGATCCGTCGTCCAGAGTTGTTGTTGTTGTTGTTGCTGCAACGTCCGCCCACACACAGACCTGTCGTCCATGTCCTCGTGGTCTCGCTGTTCTCTTTTAATTATGGTTGACGGCAGACAGGCCTATTTGTATATCGTATATCGTGTGTGTGTGTGTGTGTGCGTGTGTGTGTGTGCGTGCGTGCGTGTGTGTGTGTGTGAGAGAGAGAGAGCTCAGAGGCTGGTTGCATTGGGCAGAAGGCCACTCAAACGAATTGTACGTGAAATGAAAATTGTGACGTTGAATTTGTTTGGCGACCGTCAAAATGAGAATCACAATATTTCCGCCGAGATTGTACCGATAGACCCCCTTTTCACAGGTGAAAACACAGGTGTAGCTCATAACATTAATACAGGGTGTGTTGGGTTTAGGTCTGCCAGTGCAAGTCCAGTAGATATACATTGATACCATGCCGGTGCTGAGACAGACATAAATGAAACCCACCTAACGTTAAGATTGCAGGAACAGGAAGTTACTTTACCCTGCTACTGACGATCTGTTAAAAGGATCTATTGCCACTAGCAAGGGTCTAGCAGCACTTTGACCAATCCGATGTATTCCTCACTTCTGTGTGTCTTCCAATCATTGCATGTCATGTCTTGTAGGTACATCACAGCAGTGACCACGGCAGCCTCTGGCTACAGCTACTGGCACTACGGCCGCAAGACCGTTCGGGTACTCAACACCAAATCGCCATGACAACTCCGCCCCCCCCGCCCCCTCCCCCCCCAAAAAAAACCCCACCTGGCAGCCTGGACAATGCCGCTGATTAACCACGAGGATGGACACCGACGAGCCCTGGCAGTCGGTGAGAAGAAGTGGGCCGATTTGACATGACAGACGCATTGACATACGGCGCTCTCTGATGCAAAGTTGCTATGACAACCGCATAGCGACATAATGACAATGACAGGGTTTACTTTAGCCCTGGGAACTCAGAATAGATAGTTCTACAGAACACATCGCACATACTGTATGCGCCCTTTATACTAATTTTAGTCTGGACACTCGCTTATTTCGTTTTCTCATTTAATTCATTTCTAGAGGTTTCTAGAACAACCGCATCATTGTCAAATGAGTCAGTTTTGTAAGTCAATGATTTATGATTAAAAAGTAAAAAAATCAAAAGAACTCCATGTTGGTTTTGTGTTTTAATCTATGATTGGTCAAAAATAAGATGAAAGTTGCTTTTTGTGTTCTAATTTGTGATTGGTTAAAGATATAGGGAAAGTAAGGCTTAATTGATTAATTGCCAAGGAAACTCGCTAACACATCAGATCTAACTTGTATGGTTAGACCTGACCATTGTAGTACTGGAGTACTATCAAAGTAGTACTGGCTATTCCTAGAGGAAGGAAGTGCAGGAAGTGCACGTCTAATGGGCAGAAGAATTCAGCATGACAGCCAGCAGATGAAGCCTGTTTCAAGACGTATATTGATTTAGGCGAGGAAGAAAATGGTTAATGTGGTGGCAGGGTGGAAAGGAACTAATGATCCACACATGCACTCACTTAATTCTGCTGAGAGTTGACACTTAACGGTCATTGCACCTGCATTGCATATCACAGTGTTTCTTAACGGGGGGGTACGTGTACCCCTAGGGAGACTTGGAAGGGTTGCAGGAGGTACTCTGAACATGAACCAATTTTTATAATAATGGTTTTTAGTATCGGTCATGAAGAATTGTAAAATAATTAAATTGTTAAGAAAATGAATGAATACCCCCTTAATACAATTTTGGAAATCTGAATCGTAACATGGTCCTGTAAATCTTTCCAATAAGAGCATATCACTTTCACTTTAAAGGGAAGCTTGTCTGTGATAATATCTCGGAGGGGGTGCATTAGTAAAAATAGTATTCATGTAGCAGTGCACCTAAGGCGACATATGGGCGAGACTCAAAATTAGGCCTATGCAATCACTAAAGCTTTAGTGTGCATGTTGCTGAAGACTAGGTCTTTGAGCTGGGCTAATCCAAGTAAAGGTTGTTACTTAGCTTTGTTTAGTATGTTCATCACGTGCTAATAAGCTTCCGGTTTAATAAAGTCAACATGAGCAAAAATAGCAATATGTACAGTATATACTTTTCAATATATACTTTAACCTATAACAGAAGTACAGTATCGGATTGGAGCAAATGTGGTTCACTGGAGATCTGGGTGCATCCATCCATCAGGATAGGGAAGCTATCGTGGCTGAGGCTTGGCCTTCTGCCATCATCACAAAATCCAGCCCTGAATGCCCCTTGGATTGGCTCTCCCAAACAATACTCCAAAGCTATTACTTTTTGAAAAGACAGTGGCCCAGTTACTCAATATAATCCTTGTTGCCTTACTGAACTGACCATTTAACTTTTCAGCCCCACGAGTACTGGACTTGGCCTAATTAAGCTGCAAAGGAACAGTGTCTGTATACGGCACGCTACACGGAAATGAAAACGTTATCCCAAATGTACGTTGTAGCTTCAAGGGTTGTACAGTGCAGTCATGTCAGGTTGACTTTTTTCGGGCTTTATGCCTCCTGGAAAACAATGGTTTCAAATCTCTGCTGGGACGTTCTACAGTAGAGACTTCCAGAGGTAACAGAAGAGATCTCTCCTTCCAGGGGTGGTACTAGTCATGCACTATATGTCAATCACTGGCCAGAAATAAAACACTAACAATAATAAAGCACAATAACAATCAACCGGGAGATTTGACTTCTTTGTTCCTTAGGGAAAGCCCAAAAAATCACTTTGGGTGCAGAATGATTTAATGAGTTAACGATCACAATATGGGACTAGTCTGTTAATTTAAGTCAAATAAGCATTAAGGCTTGGTAACAGATAATAGTCTATTGTGCTCTTTATTTCACAGAATCTTTTACAGGTTTGTATCAAGGATATGTAGTAGTATGCTAGTAGTGACTGTAGCGTAAGTAACAGTGACAAGGGCCCCTCAGTCCTGAAAAGTATTTGTAACTATATGGTCTTAAAGCGGTGTGCTCGACCATTAACCGAAGACATCTCCAAGACATCAAGCCGGATTTTGTTAAACTTGTGAGTCTAGCCTACACCTGTTAAGACAATTTCTCTGTTCAAGATAATATGATAATAAAATAAAAAGAATAATTTTGAGTAATTGTGGCTAAAATACATTGAAACTATTGTTAATAGAAAGAAAATAAATGTGTGGATGCTGCTCCAGACTTGTGCATTTGTTTGATTACATCTCGAATCAAAGTTAATCCAGAACATACAAAAAAAAAAAAAAAATCTCCACTTGGAGTGAAGCTTCAAATCTAAAATGCCCTCCAAGTAACCCCTTTTTATCTTGAATGGTCATTAGCCATCGTAACCGGTACAATTACTATCTCTTTAACCTTGGAGCGTGGTGAAATCCCATAATCAGGCTGTTGGAGGTAAGAACAGCCCTGTGCTGCTTCTGGGAGCCTGGGCTCTATTTGCAGTGGATCTGTTGGTATTTTCAGCATCATGCAATCAGTGTCTCACAGAGTGTCCAGAGAAAGGCGTGCTTCCCAAAGCTGGCAGAAATGTCACGCCTAACTTCATGTTAAAACCTGGCTGGGTTACGAAACAAAACTGAATCAGAAAGCTTATAGCAGGAGATGTTCACACGTACACGTACACAAATCCATATGGATGAAAACGCACACACACACACACACACTCTTGTCCTGAAATAGCTTTCTGCCTCCTACTCTCCCTTACATAAGATCTCAGCAGAGTGATCTGTTGGTGGAGATGTGTGTGAGTGTGTATGCCTTTGTGTGTTTGTGTGTATGTCTGTATTAATGTGTGTGTGTTGCCTGTGCGTGTGTGTGTGTGTGTGTGTGTGGGCAGCAGGAGTGTCTTTCTTGGGTCTTTCTACATGTGTGTCAAACACATTGACTATTACATTAATGTGTGTGTGTGTGTATATGTGTGTGTGTGGGTGTGTACACACTTGTCACATATTTTGCCAAATTACACCTTGCACCTCACCAGACATGGATTAAACCGAATATAGGAACCCAACACACTTATTATTACTTAATTTAGATTCAACATAATTCATTCAATTAATGAATTAGTTATAAATAATATATAATGTATACAGTCGTATTTTTTCCCGGCCATTATCTAACCGTCACCGGTAATATCGTTAAGCAAAGCAGACCTCTATGACAACAGGTAGGCCTGCTTGACTTTACTGGAAATGCTTTCCATAAGCAGGTAAATACCGGGTCAATACAATACAATACAAGGTCATTTAGCGAGCGGCACTCAGCCTGTCCTTGCGTGGCTCTTGTCCTGATTATGCATTGCTCTCTCCACTCCCCTCTCTCCCATTACAATTAGTAAACACAGTACATCACCGCACTCCAAATGCCTGAGCGACGTCACGCCATGACAGCATTTGTGGTGATGCAGCAGTATTACTATATACTACTCTAAATGGCAGCTTGGTATGGTTTGGCATGGAGTGATACGGAATGCTGTGGTATGGTTTTCAATGGTATGGTTTGGCTTGGTATGGACAGGTATGGTACCGTTTGATGTGGTTTGGCTTGGTATGACTTGTTTGGTTTGCTTTGTATGAGTTGGTATAGAATGGTGTAGTACAGTTGTATATGGTATGGTGTGGTTTGGTATGATATGATATAGTATGCTTTGGTTTAGTATGGTTTGGTTTAGTATGTTGGGGTGTGGTTTGTTTTGATTAGTTATTTTGGTATGGCTTGGTATCATCTGGTACTTGTTGGTTTGGTATGATATGGTTTGGTATGGTATGATATGATATGATATGGTTTGGTGTCGTATGATATGGTTTGGTATGGTATGATATGATATGGTATGGTATGATATGGTTTGGTGTCGTATGATATGGTTTGGTGTGGTATGATATGGTTTGGTATGATATGGTTTGGTGTGGTATGATATGGTTTGGTATGATATGGTTTGGTGTGGTATGATATGGTTTGGTATGATATGCACAGGCGCTCTCTCTCTCTGTATATCTCTCTCTCTCTCTCTCTCTCTCCTTCTCTCTCCCTCTCTCTCTTCTCTCTCTCTGTATCCTCTCTCTCTCTCTCCCCTTCTCCCTCTCTCCTATATCTCTCTCTGTATCTCTCTCTCTCTAACCCACCACACATAGACAACCACACACACAACCAACCCACGCACCCACAATATAGCCACATACATCACCACACACACACACACACACACTGACACAACTCCCTGTTCATTCGACAGGTAATAAATGCTTCCTCCTGACCCCCTGCATGGGAGTTACGACCCCCTGCAAAGACTGTGTGTGTAGGGCGGGTGCATCACATTCTGTGTGTGTGTGCGCTGTGTCTGTTGTGTGTGTGGTGTGTGTGTCCTGTGTTGTGTAGGTGGTGTGCGTTCCAAGAACGGCTGCATTGATGATGCAACTGGTGTCTTACTGGTTGTGTTTACAGATAAGCTGCTTTCTAAACCAATGAAATGTAAACAAACAACCGATGATCTCTATTTACCGCTTTGATCAATTATGTATAGGGACCTCGTGTGTCTGTTAGAGGAAACACTGAAATGTCAGAAAGAACCCACTATTGTCTGTGACTGTGTGTGTGTGTGGTGTGTGTGTGTGTGTGCTGTGTGTGTGTGTGGTGTGTGTGCTGTGTGGTGTGTGTGTGTGTGCGAGCGTGCGGTGATTTACCTTGTTCTGATCAGTCCAGTACAAGTAGAATCCATTTGGATCCACATGGAGTGTGACTGGGGTAACTGTGGACAGATCCTGAACAGAGAGAGGGGAAGATAGCTTAAATATTCACATATAGGTTTTTTTTAATTTAAATGAAGCAGCATGAGGACACACACGCATGCACACACACACCACACACACACACACAACACACACATGTAAACATGCACGTGCTCACACACACACACACACACACACAAACCACACACACCACACACACAACACACACAACACACACACCACACACACACACACACACACCACACACACACACCGCACAGTCTTGCAGGGCTGGAGTACTTCGCCAACATCTGGTTGTCATGACAACAAGTTATCCAAGGTAACTAACCCTGGACGTATATTACTTGGCTAATCAGGGACCGACAAAACTCTCTCGCTCACACACGCCTAGATTCACACACACACACACAACACACACACACACACACACACACGCACCAGAGCACACATGAAGGTAGTTGTCATTCTCACACAAGCATGTGAAAGTTCTGTTCAGGGTTGTCATGACAACCTCCAACAGCCATCTAATTTGCGGAACAGCCACTAA
>PIJE02000333.1:212757-222757 GCA_002895965.2 Coryphaenoides rupestris
TTTCGGACGACTCTGCCATTGTGGGCTGTATCAGAAAGGGGCAGGAGTCCGAGTACAGGAGTGTGGTGGACAGTTTCGTGGAGTGGTGTGGACTAAATCACCTGCAACTCAACATCTCTAAGACTAAGGAGTTGGTGGTGGATTTCAGGAAGCAACCGACTCACCCGAAACCGGTCAGCATCAGGGGGACCGAGGTGGACATTGTCGAGGAATATAAGTACCTGGGTGTTCACATTGACAATAAAATGGACTGGACTAAAAACACAGAGGCCCTGTATAAGAAAGGTCAGAGTCGCCTGTATTTCCTACGGAGACTCAGATCTTTCAACGTCTGCAGGACCATGTTGCAGATGTTCTATCACTCTGTGGTGGCCAGCGTCATCTTCTACGCTTTGTGTGCTGGGGGCAGAGCAGGGTGAAGGCAGCCGACGCCAACGGACTCAATTAAACTCATCAGGAAAGCGGGTTCTGTCGTGGGAGTGGAATTGGAGTCTGTGGTAGTGGTCTCGGAGAGAGGATGCTGAGTAAACTATCAGTATTAGGACAACACCTCCCATCCCTGCACGCCACACTGGAGTCACTACAGAGCACCTTCAGTCGTAGACTGAGATTGCCGAGGTGCACCACAGAACGCCACAGGAGGTCCTTTCTGCCTGTGGCCATCAAACTCTATAACTCCTCCCCCCTCTCTGGCCATCAAACTCTATAATCCTCCCTATAACTCCCCCTACAAGACAATGACACACGCAACTATCAATGTGCAATACTTATCTCCTCCCTTACCCATCATGTGCACTTTCCCCAGTTTTACGTGCAATATAACCATGCAATATAACGTTCATGTGCAATACTTTTCAATGTGCTATATTATTTTATTTCCTGTCTAAATTACTATCTATAGACACTACACCTCGTCATCTGCCTCTCATCATGTTGCAATATTCTTAATTCTTAACTGTCATGTCCAACTATATTTCACTTCAATCATGCCAATTGTTTTTGCTGTCAAATATTTATCATGCCTTCATACTTGTATATTTAACAGTAAATTTGGTAAATCCTGTAGTTTATTTTTGTAATCATTTCTGTTTGTATCACTGTATCGCTAGTAACCTGGAACAATGAATTTCCGTTTGGGATAAATAAAAGTTCTATTCTATACCCATATCTATTACCAAACCATATCATACCAACACCTAAACCATAGTTCATACCACTCCACCAAACCATAATCATTACCTATACCAAGACCATATCATATATACCAAACCATATCATACCAAACCATATCATATCATACCAAACCATATCATACCAAACCATATCATACCAAACCATATCATACCAACAAACCATATCATACCAAACCATATCATATCATACCAAACCATATCATATCATACCAAACCATATCATACCAAACCATATCATATCATACCAAACCATATCATATCATACCAAACCATATCATACCAAACCATATCATACCAAACCATATCATATCATACCAAACCATATCATACCAAACCATATCATATCATACCAAACCATATCATACCAAACCATATCATACCAAACCATATCATATCATACCAAACCATATCATACCATACCAAACCATATCATATCATACCAAACCATATCATACCAAACCATATCATATCATACCAAACCATATCATATCATACCAAACCATATCATATCATACCAAACCATATCATACCAAACCATATCATACCAAACCATATCATACCATACCAAACCATATCATATCATACCAAACCATATCATATCATACCAAACCATATCATATCATACCAAACCATATCATATCATATCATACCAAACCATATCATATCATATCATACCAAACCATATCATACCAAACCATATCATACCAAACCATATCATACCAAACCATATCATATCATACCAAACCATATCATACCAAACCATATCATATCATACCAAACCATATCATATCATACCAAACCATATCATACCAAACCATATCATACCAAACCATATCATATCATACCAAACCATATCATATCATACCAAACCATATCATACCATACCAAACCATATCATATCATACCAAACCATATCATATCATACCAAACCATATCATATCATACCATACCAAACCATATCATACCAAACCATATCATATCATACCAAACCATATCATAGTCTAAGCTGCTACTGTAAAACACATTGGTGTTCTGATCTTCAGGAGACTGAGCTTCTGGACCTGACTCTGGTGAAGGATGTCAGGACCGGCCGCAGCACCAGAACCCCCAAGGTACCATCAAGGTGTCTCTCAGCTCTGGGGTTTCTTGGTTCATTTGGTCCGTCCCAATCATAATGTTGTGTTGTCCAATAGGAGGCCAAGCTGCGTGAGCTGCTGGATGTGGGGAACTTGGTGGGTCGACTGGAGAACCGCATGGTTACCGTGGTTACGGCTTCAGACCTCGTTAACGCCAACCAGCTGAACTTCATCGCGTCACAGGAGGATGAAGCAAAGGTGCGAAAAAAACGATGTGATGATGGTGATGATGGTGTTGATGATGGTGGTGGTGGTGGTGGTATCCAAAATATCGAAAATGTTATTTAAATATCCAAAATGTTGATGATACCAGACGATAATGATGGTGTTCAGTAATCATGGTGTTGGTCGTGATTATTAATATTATAAGAATGGCACTACAGGGTCATAACAATGTATTGGTATGGGCATGGTGAGCCGGTGAGACTGATCAATGTGATGATGATGAAGACGATGTGTTTGTCGTCTCTGAAGGTTTGGTGTGAGCAACTCTTTGCTCTGTCTTCCAACCTCCTGAGCCACAACCTCAATAGAGACCACAGCCTCCTCAAGGCGTGAGTATATACGCACACACACACATACACAGCTATGGTAAATGCTAAATGGATTGCATTTATATAGCACTTATATCCAAAGCACTTCACAGTATTGCCTAACATTTACCCATTCATACACCGACAATGGTGTCAATCATGCAACACATAAGGAGCAGTTAGGGTCAGGCGTCTTGCTCAAGGACACCTCGACACTCAGCTAGGCGGAGCCTGGGGATTGAACCAGCTTCCGGTTGCCAGACAACCGCTCTTACCTCCTGAACTACTGCCGCCTCACACAGCCATCACACACATACACAAACATTCATTTACATGATACACACACACACGACATATACTGCACATGCAAGGAACATGTTTGAAGCTGGACCAATTTGTATGATCATATATTAGTCAAGACTGGTGTCACTCTTTTGTCAATCTTTGGATTAGCATGCAGACAATACAATGTCCCTGTTTTATGATCGAATATAAGAACATATTTGATATTCTATGAATGAATGAATGAATGGAACCTTCCCCTCTGGGAAATAGCCTCTTTGCACTAGGAGCATAAAACATTAGCAATGACATCGACAATCATACATGACAGCACATTAAAAACAAACATTTACAAATATCATAAAAACATCACAACAAGCATCATTTCGAAAAAATCAAGTGCAGGTTGATGTGATCAGAGTGCTGCGTGGGACAACGGATGTGTTGCCTCTTTTAGTCTGCATCCTGGCCACACTACACCGTCACCCTTGAGGTAAAGGTATATGTACACCAGAGTCACACATTCTAGAGGTAACGGCCACATTATGACAACGGCCACAAGGAACAAGATGTGGCGTTAATATTCCTTATGCTGAGGGGTTACTAATATACTAAGATCGAGAATAAATCTGAAATCTTAAATACAAATGGAAACATTGTATCATATTAATAAGTACAAAAGGAAACAAAATGCTGAATCCCAAATGTTGAACTTCCTTACTTCCAGATATGTGAAGCTGACCCTCCAGCCAAACTCAGAGGGCAAAATCCCTGTCAAGAAGTGAGTTCCTATTGGCTGTTCGTTCTTTATTTTCCAACCGCCCGAGGTCTGCAGTCTGCTGTGTCATGTGTTCTGTCTTCCCCTGATTTGTCAACTTGCACTGGTTCTTTGCAGCATCATTCGCCTGCTCTCCTCAGACAGGAAGAGAGTGGAGAATGCCCTGGAGAGCTGCAGGTTGCCCTATGGAAGGGTAAACACATAAACCTATTCTACCGCTCGCCAACACACTGTACGAGGAATAACAAAGGGTCATACATGCAAGTGAATAGTTGAGGATGTAAACAAATCTCTTGTAAGAAACTTCTTGGTGGCAAAGCATTTGGTTTTAATGGAAAATGCTCTCGGATTCTACACAGTAAATAAGACCACAGTGTCAGACTTCTTGTCTATAGTAGCGCTACAAATGCTAACAAACATCACACCTTTTAATTGGAGAGAGGAAGGGAGCCACCTCTAGGTGCAAGGAGAATATATACGGCATACTACATTTAGTATATAAGGCATACTAAATTAACTAGTAATAATTCTCAGAATGGCACATCTGCTCTTATTCCAGCTATTTATGCAGGCAACTTAGCAATTGTGAAACTCGTTCTATTAGCCTCCGAACTATGAATGCTCGAAATCAGCTCTATTCTTATCTTTATGTACCACAGTGATATATTGCTGCCTCTCCTTCAACAAATGTACTCTTTGTAAGTTGCTTTGGATAAAAGTGTCTGCCAAATGCCCTCAATGTAAATGTTAATGTGAATTGAAAGAGTTATAAAAATATTGATATTACCATTACGAGCATTTTTAGGCTATAGGCTACACTAAACAGCTCTCGCAATTGTCCTTGTGTAGCCTACTTGCATTTTCACTTATAACAACAATATAACAAACATGTATACCTTGCATTGAGATGTGTGTTTTACATTTGTGTTTGACAGGGTGACAGTATTAAACTCGAAGACTTTTCACCAGAAGTCTACCGGAGCTTCCTGGAGAATCTCTGTCCACGGCCGGAACTCAGCAGTATATTCAAACTACAGTAAGATAGCCCCCCTTGCTACCTCACACCAAGACACTCTTATATCATACAGTTACAATATGAGGTCACACTGCTCAATGTATATATCATATAATATATGATATATTACTTATTATATATGATTTCATCCCATCTAGTTTCATCTCCCAATATGTTTCCATTACCATTATTGTTATCGTTGTTGTTGTTGTTGGTTATTATTACTATCAATATCTTTATTAGTAAACAAGGTAGAACAGACAATTAGGTGAACTTCAGTTCCATGAGCTGATTTCTCACTGAATTGTTTTTATGTCAGCTTAGCTCAGTTACTTATTCCATTACTGTTGAAGGAAAGGAGGCTGGCACCATGTGTTCTTGTGTTTCTCTCTCTCTCCTCTCTCTCTCTCTCTCTTCTCTCTCTGTCTCTCTCTGTCTCTCTCTCTCGTCTCTCTCTCTCTGCTCTCTCTCTCTGTCTCTCTCTCTCTCTCTCTCTCTCTCTCTCTCTCTCTCTCTCTCCTGTCTCTCTCTGTCTCTCTCTCTCTCTCTCTCTCTCTCCCCTGCTTTGTCTGAGCTCGGGGGGAGACGAGCAGTGAAGACTGAAGCTGGCTCCTAAACCGTGGAACAAACCCTGCCATCTGCCCTCTATCTGTTCTGTTCTGGTGGAAAATGTCATTATATATATATATATGTCTGCTAGCTCGGCCACGAGACCGCGGGGCTTCAATTATTTGCCAACAGACAAGAGAAACAGTTGATCAAATAGAACTGTGTCCTCTCAGACAAATGTACAGCCCTGTCCTTACAGCACAGACGTTGAACCTGGAGGTGAAGCCCAATAAAAAAATACAAATCCAATAAAGTCAAGAATGGAGGAAGGAAGGGAGGGAGGGAGGGAGGGAGGGACCAAGGAAGGAAGCAAGGAAGGAAAAGGGGAGGAAAGGAACAAAGGAACAAAGGTGGGAGGGAGGGGGGAGGGCGGGCGGAAGGGAGGAAGGGAGGAAGGAATAAGGAAGGAAGAAAAAGGAAGGAAGGAGGGAGGGGGGAAGGAAGGAAGGAAGGATGGAAGGGATGGAGAGAGAGAGGAAGGAAGGAGGGAAGGAAGGAAAGAAAGGCAGGAAATAAGCAAGGAAGCGGAGGAAGGAAGGAGGAGCAATAAGGAAGGAAGCGGAGGAATAAGGCAAAGGATGAAGCGCAGGAGAGAAACAAAGGAGGGAGGGAGGGGAATGAAGGAAAGGAAGGAGGAAGGAAAGATGGATGGAAGGAAAGGAAGGAAGCAAATAGAAAAATCTGCTCTTTGCCTTCCTCTAACTGTCTCTGCGGCCGGTGGGGTCCGAACGAGCCCAGTTGAGCTTATGAGGTTCTGGTGGTGAACTCTCTGAACGGGACCCTGCATCTCCTCCTGTGGTGTTGTGCTGGTGCAGGGGGGCCGATGATGGGGTCCTGTCTGTCAACCAGCTCACAGAGTTCATCAACAACAGCCAACGGGACCCCAGGCTGAATGAAATACTGTACCCTCCCCTGCGGCCCACGCAGACCCTCGCCCTCATGGACAGATACCAGCCGGACAAAGGGCTGCTGAATAAAGGTGTGTGTCTGTGTGTGTGTCTGTGTGTGTGTGTTTGTGTGTGTGTGTGTGTGTGTGTGTGTGTGTGTGTGTGTGTGTGTGTGTGTGTGTGTCTGTGTGTGTGTGTGGTGTGTGTGTGTGTGTGTTGTGTGTGTGTGTGTGTGTGTGTGTGTGTGTGTGTGTGTGTGTGTCGGTGTGTGTCGGTGTGTGTCGGTGTGTGTGTGTGTCAGTAGAAGGAAGTCAAGTATACTTACTTATATTCTATTATATATTCTGAAATGGGCCATTTTGCATATTAAGTACTTTTGGTACTTTTAAGTGTATTTGGGTGCTAATACCTTTGTACTTTGACTTAAGCAACAAGTATTTCTACAGTGTGGTATTTGTTATGACCTTGCACAATCAGAAGCCAGTGTAGCAAAACCAAGGGAGAACAGACACAGAGTAGCTTTAACAAGGCCCAGAGGGTATTTATTATATAATTAATATTATAGGAAAAACTCAAATAGGATATATATATATATATATATGGATAATATTTATCCAAATACGAAATTATATCAATGGTCAAAAACACGGGAAAACTAAGGTGTATAGGCTATGTGTAACAGGTGAGTTGTGGCTATTGGCTATGTGTCTGCATTTATACTACGTGTAGTGTGAAAAGTAGATGGCAAATCCAATGGGTGTACATGTGCGTGCGAGGTACTCAACGTTGGGCTTAAGGGAGAGTTTGGAGGTAATGCTCTGAAGGAGGTTAAGGACTTCAAATACCTGGGCTCATGGGTCAACTCGACAGAGCAGGACCTAAAAGTGAGGAAATTGCTTGCATGGCTCTGAACGGCATGACCAGCGTGTGGAAATCTAACCTCCCCCGCGAAACCAAGCTCCACTTCTTCGGTGCGACCGTAGAGGCTGTTCTCCTATATGGCAGTGAATGCTGGACCCTAAAGAACGCCCTGCAGAAGTCTCTGGACGGGTGCTACACCAGAATGTTGCGTGCAGCACTAAACATCAGTCGGAACGTGCACGTTAGTATTGCAGATCTGTATGAAGGGAGGTCAAGGGTGAGTGGGAAGATAGCAGCGAGGAGAATGAGGCTGGCTGGTCACAGTCACAGACACCGCGAGCTTCCGGCCAGCAAGCTGGTGCTATGGGAGCCATCCCCATGGCGAGGAAGCAGGTCGCGGGGTGGTTCCACAAAAACATTTGTGGATATATTGAAGAAGGATGCGGACGTGGAAACTACTGGAGAGATCGCCATGTGTATGGAGGACCGGGATGACTGGAGACAAAGATGGGAGGCCCGTCTGTGGACGACCTGATTGATTGATTGAGAGTCAGGGCAGTCCAATATCCCGGGGTTATGAGGGGGTCCGTCCGAGGGAGAGGGAATCCAGGGAGAGGAGCGTGGAGATGAGCGGAGGAGAGGGGAATCCGGGGAGAGACGAGGAAGACACTGGGGACGAGGAGCGAGGGAGACGCTGGAGCGACGAGGGGACCACGGAGGGAGGACCACGAGGGTTCAGTACGTTCAAGCTCTGAGCGACGTTTCTGGAAGAGCTGAAGTAGCTGCTGGGTCTTGATTAGATGCGCTGCAGGCAGTGCCGGCGCGAGGCAATCAGGCGCTCAGGGCAAAATAACGAAAGTGCGCCCCCCATGTGGACTTCACAAAACACGTGATAAAATGCGTCATATTACTGTCAGCTATTTAAAACCAGTACGCTGTTAACACCAACATTAAATGTAGGTTATAACAACGTTACCGACCACACACAACGATGGCAAATAAGCAGGTTACAGGCTCTAGAATGAACAGGTACATGCGCTGTACGGCTCATAGGCGCACGCTGCGCACTGGTTGAAAGTCGGTGGCAGACGCTGTCATGCATATCACTCTGAAAACACATTTTTCGTCATGGAAATACAACGTTTAAGTATCCTTGTGATTCTTAATTTCGACGATCGTTTCATTTTTGGTGGTTTTGTTTTCTGTGTTAGCTAGCTTATGAACACACAGTATACTAGCAGTAGCACACACCAAGATGTGTTGAGATGGAGAGAGAGCGCAATATATTTTTTTCAGCGGTTGCGCGGCGCCCTTTGGCGCCCCTAGTGGCTTGGCGCCCTGGGCAATTGCCCAGTTTGCCCAGCGCATGCGCCGGCCCTGGCTGCTGGGTCTTGATTAGATGCGCTGCACCTGGTGAGGCAGCGTTTGTCTCTGCAGGGCGTCTCGCTCGCTCGGATGTTTCCGTCATGTTCGGGCTGGAGTCCCGACCCGATTGTGATGACGTGTTGCGCTCCGGGGAGGAGCGCACCACAACAGTATTTCCCCTTTTGCTTAAAAGATGAGTCCATCTTCCCCCACTGGTGTGCACGTACACAGTCGTGCACGTCGTGATTGGCAGCTAACGATGGCCGACGTGCCAGTTATGATTTACTTTAGAGGAATCTGTTTGAATTATGTTATGCCAATGAATCTGATGGAATGTTGTAGTATGGAAACTGAGTTTGAACACACATATTGAGGCATATCTAATAATGGTGTTATCACGTGTGTGTGTGTGGTGTGTGCGTGTGGTGTGTGGAATGCGATGTGTGTGTGCGTGTGCGTGTGCGTGTGCGTGTGTGTGTGTGTAGGTCTCATCTCTCTCCAGTCGTTCAGCAGCTACCTGTCCAGTGACGACAACGGAGTGATCCCCCCGCGGAAGCAGAACTGGACCAGTCTGAAGACTGAGCTTCCCTCTGTCTCACTACTTCATCAACTCACACACAACACGTACCTGACAGGTAGACACACACACACACACACACAAATGTTACCTCACAGCTTTTATTTTTTATATTTTAGCGTGAATAAGAAATGACAAAGTGAAATGATGATGACATGAATGTCCTTATGCAAGCGGCCGTGTGTTGCAGCCGGCCAGCTGGCGGGCAGCTCGTCGGTGGAGATGTACCGCCAGGTGCTGCTGGCCGGCTGCCGCTGTGTGGAGCTGGACGTGTGGAAGGGCCGCACCGCCGAGGAAGAGCCCGTGATCACACACGGGCTTCACCACTGACCTCGAGATCCCCTTCAAGGTACACGGAAGATAAGTAGAGACAATAGAGACAGCGGAAACAGTAAAACGTTGAAGACGGCAGCAACAGGTGAGACAGTAAAAACAGAAGAAACAGTAGAAACATTTGGGACTGCAGCAACAGCAGAAAGAGTGGAGATAGTAAAAAGAGAAGAAACAGTAGAAACGTTTCAGGCAGACAACAACAGTAGAGACAGCAGAGACAGTTAAAAACAAAAGAAACAGGAGAAATGTTTGAGACAACAGCAACAGCAGAGACAGTAGAGACAGCAGAAACAGTAGACAAAAGCAACAGGAAAACAGCAAAAACAGATGAAATGGTAGAAACACATTGGAAACAGTAGAGACATTAAAGACATTAAAAAAACTGCCGAAACAGTAAACATAAGAAACAGCAGAAACATTAGAAATGAGTA
>PIJE02000333.1:227757-272757 GCA_002895965.2 Coryphaenoides rupestris
TGTAGTTTTACAGACTAAATACCTCAATTCCATTTCTAAGTCTATCTATGTAAAGGAACCTCATCATTTGACAGATTCTGGCTACTCGATGTGGTCGTAGACGATGACAACATTGAAAGAATCTACTGGCACCTGAAGGCCACCGTAGGTCACCTACACGGTTGGAAAGGGGGGGGGCGGGGGGGGTCTCTATTATTTTGTGTTACGCCTTAACCTAACCTTGTTGCCAGATACAATAAATCCCAGCTGAGTCGTATCTACCCCAAGGGAACGCGAGTAGATTCCTCTAACTTCATGCCTCAACTCTTCTGGAACGCGGGCTGTCAGCTGGTAGCCCTCAACTACCAAAATATAGGTGAGAATTTAACCTTTGACCTCTTCCAATGGATGAATTCCCGGGCGCCATCCCAAACTCCTCCACCCCCCCCAGAGGATATCACGCCAAGGTTCCCTTGAGGTCAACATGAAGTTGCAAGTTGAGGTGGTGATCTAAAATACATTTTATGTCAATTTCCCGTTTAATATTTTGATGACATATGATATTGCATATAAATGGTAAATGGATTTGCATGCATTTACAGTATATCGTGTTTTTATCCGAATCGCTTTACGATTGCCTCACATTCGCCCATTCATACACCGACGGCGGTGCCAAACATGCTCTTACGGTCGTGTATATAGGACCCAGGGAAACTGGAAGTGTACATGCCAACAAAAGGGTTTTACTAAATGTTTTATGAAAGCAATAATACTCTGAGCAGAATAACACAAAAAGATGGGGAGTCGGCTACAGAGGCAGACGATCGGGTGAGCCTGGGGTGACTGGACGACAGGTAGGGAACTGGGAAGGACAGACGGGCAGGCAGCTAGACAGGAAGAAGCAGGTCGACAGGCAGGAGGGTATTCCAGGACAGACGGGATCTGACAAGGTAGAGCGTGGTTAGATATGGGAATGTACAAATACTTTGCGTCATAAAAAACAACAAAGGAGCCAGGACATTGATCTGAAACTGAGATGACACTGATGGCTTGGCCTTGCGTGGTGCGGCAATCATCTTTAACAGATCCACATATAACTCCATCGACACCAAAAGCAGGACCGGATGCCTGTCTGTTCATCTACCCGTCACCACGGTAAATAAAGACCGCTTCACTCTGCACAAGTAGAGGTGCACCAGCACACGATACATACAGAGGGATCATTGGGCAATAGCGTCTTATGAGGTTATTGTGTGCGTGGCTGCAAAATGCGTTTGAGCGCGAGATAAGTGCCAGTTTGGACATCATGCCTCTCGCGACTAGAACGCTTGTGTCTTGATGCCTAATACCGATGTTCGCCCCACTGTCTTATGATGTACTCATGCCCACACAAGCATTGGTAAGGTCGGATAAACGTTTCCATGAAAGTTGTGAAGACCCATCACCTTTTACTGTTTAACCGCTTAGAAACACACAAGCGCCTATTGTGAAAATGAATTGTGAACTACTCTCGAATGCAATAACCCCCCAACTCCAAAACGGTAGGGAAGCAAGTAGAGGTGCACCAGCACAAGATACATACAGAGGGATCATTGGGCAATAGCGTCTTATGAGGTTATTGTGTGCGTGGCTGCAAAATGCGTTTGAGCCTAGAAAAGTGAGTTTACATCATGCCTGTCGACAACTACTCTCAATAGGCGCTGTTTAATGAAAAGTTGTGAAGGACCCATCACCTATTTACTTTTAACGCCCTTCAGAAACACACAAGCGACCTGATTGTGCAAAATGAATTGTGACCTTACTCTTTCGAATGCAATAACCCCCCAACTCCAAACACGGCTAGGGAAGCAAGTAAGATGGTGCACCCAGCACGACCTATACATACAGAGGGATCATTGGGCAATAGCGTCTTATGAGGTTATTGTGTGCGTGGCTGCAAAATGCGTTTGAGCGCGAGATAAGTGCCAGTTTGGACATCCATGCCTCTCGCGACTAACGCTTGGTGTTTGATGCCTAAACCGATGTTGCCCCACTGTCTTATGATGTACTCATGCCCACACAAGCATTGGTAAGGTCGGATAAACGTTTCCATGAAAGTTGTGAAGACCCATCACCTTTTACTGTTTAACCGCTTAGAAACACACAAGCGCCTATTGTGAAAATGAATTGTGAACTACTCTCGAATGCAATAACCCCCAACTCCAAAACGGTAGGGAAGCAAGTAGAGCGTGCCCAGCACAAGATAACGATACAGAGGGATCATTGGGCAATAGCGTCTTATGGAGGTTATTGTGTGCGGTGGGCTGCATAAATGCGTTTGAGCTCGAAGATAAAGTGCAGTTTGGACAATCCATGCCTCGCGCGACTAAACGCTTGCGTGTTTTGGATTTGCCCTAACGATGTTGCCCCACTGTCTTCCATGATTGTACTCATGCCCACACAAGCATTGGTAAGGGTCGAATAAACGTTGTCCATTAAAGTTGTGAAAGACCCATGCACCTCCATTTTAGCTGTTTAGGGAGCCGAGCCCGCTTTAGAAACACACAAGCAAGGCAGGTAGGCAGGAAGAAGCAGGTTGACAGGCAGGAGGGAATTCCAGGACTGGCGGGATGTGTAAGTACGAACAACGATCTGGCGATGAGTGGATGGAAAGCCGGGGTTCTTCCACTGTTTGGTTGGTGAGTTGATGCTCTGCCGGTGTGAGAGGCAGAGCAGGTGAACGCAGTGGATGATGAGCCAGGGAGCAGCCACGCCCCCAACACATACACACACACAGACAGGTAGAGAGATGACTAGGAGGTAGAAGAACAACCAACACGTCAGGAGCAGTTGTAAGTTAATATGTAAAGGATGATGATATTGCAGGAAATGTTATATGTGGCTTTCTATGCTATTTTCGTTCCAACATTCAAAGTCTCCCTTGTCCAGAAGACCCCCCCCACCCACCCAACTGGTTTCAGTGATCTATCCAACTGCAGCCTCTTCTCTTAAAGACGTGAAACTGATTATCTGGACCATTACCATTTCCTCTAAATCCTGGAAGCATCAGGACACATACCTCCTCCTCCATGCATTTAACTTCAACTTAACTTGGGAGCGATGAAGTTAATGTGCGTTGTTTGTTGTTGTTGTTGTTTACCCCACGTGTTCCAGACCTTTCCATGCAGCTGAACCTCTTCATGTACGAGTACAACGGGCGCAGTGGCTACCGACTGAAGCCTGAGTTCATGAGGAGGCCAGACAAACACTTTGACCCCTTCACAGAGAACACAGTGGACGGCATTGTGGCCAACACCCTCTCTGTCAAGGTAATCTCACTCTGTTGACCATTGCTATTGTGGAGTGTGTGAGGTTGGTGGCAGCCTCACCTGGCCCGGGTCAGGCTGATTAGTCTGGGGCTGGGTGAGGCTGCACTCCTGTGGTGTATTGACTAATCAATGCCCACAGGTTAAACCAGCCATCACCACACACACTCAGGAGAGTGCTAACAATAAATGTAAAGAAATAGAAAACCCAATGGGGACAGTTTTACATTATTGGAAACGAGGTACTCCGTCCTCATATTTAGCTTATTTAGTCTAATAACTGAGAATTACCAGTACAAAATGTGTACCCATAGCAACCGTGCGGAGATGACTGGTCAGGAGCGTCTAGGTGAGGAATGGAGGAGGCAGGGTGTGATGTCTGCACACTGGGTCTTCAGTGCTGCATTTAGTTCGCGTTCGATTGTGCTGTGTTCCTTGTGTTACGTCTGAGTGATGGCATTTGATTGCTTGGGTCTGTTGGCTGTGTTGGTCAGAAATGAAAAGCCAATGACACGTTGTGTTGTTATTACAACTGTGTCCTCGTGTAGTCATTCCTAACACAACACAGGGAGCTGGAGGCCAAGAGAGTGAGCCCTCTCCACGTCGATCTTATATCGGCTAGGTGGCTTTGGTGTATCCGGCGCATACGCAGATGCGACTTGGTCTGGTCGACCAATGAGCAGACATGACCGGGTCTATGGGCGGACTTTCACCTATAGGTGTGGAAAAGGAGAGTGCCTGAAGGATCCTGGGGAACAGATTTAGTGGCACCACTTTACCCCCAGAACAAAGGAGCATGTAGTCCCAACCACCGTAAAAGGAGCACCGTTTAGAATGTCTGAGGCCCTACAACATAGTTTTAGTGTCTGGTCTGTGTCACCATGTGTGTGTCTCAGGTGATCTCAGCACAGTTTCTCAGTGAGCGCAGAGTGGGTGTGTATGTGGAGGTGGAGATGTTTGGCCTTCCTGTCGACACCCGGAGAAAAGCACTGAAGACCAAGACCTCCCAGAACAACGCCATCAACCCTGTGTGGGACGAGGAACCAGTCGTCTTCAAGAAGGTCAGATGAAGGGCATGGAGGAAGTGAATGAAAGAAGGAGGAAAGGGAGTGGGGAAGGAAGGAAGGAGGACAAAGGGAAGGAAGGGAGGAGGGAAGGGAGGAAGGAAGGAAGGAATGATGGAAAGGAGGAAGGAACGAACGAAGGAGGGAAAGAAAGAAAGAAAGAAAGAAGAAAGGAAGGCAAGAAGGGAATTTGAATCTAAAAATGTTGATAATTATTCAAGGCTGCAAATATATAAATGGTTGTGGTGGAATTGCCTTAAATTTTAATATAAAGACAGACCACAGACTTTACTTTAGTTGGTTAGTTAGTTCTTTAGTTAGTTAGTCTTCGTTAGTTAGTTTGTTAGTCATTCAGTCTGTAAGTATTGTTTCTTTGTTATATTGATAGTTAGTCAGTCAATTAGTTAGTTAGTTAATTAGATTGTTCCTGTTCATGTTGATCTTCTCCAGGTGGTCCTCCCTACGCTGGCCTCTCTGAGAATCGCTGCTTTTGAGGAGGGAGGAAAGTTCATCGGTCATCGAATTATTCCAGTGTCTGCCGTACGGCCGGGTATGTGAACCTCAGAGAGAGAGAGTTACTATGACCTACTTATACTTTATATAACATTTCAACATTCACAAAAAGCCATATTCAAAACAAATGAAATGGTAAAGATATAGTTAAGAGTATTATATGTACAATATTTCGAATATTTAGAAGTTTAACAGAACACAGATTACAACACAGAACAACCGATTACATACAAACATAGCTTTCATTTACACCTTTCATCACCACTATCTTTCATATAATGTTTTGTGTGTGCAAGCCAAACAATCTATGGCAGATTTAGTCTGCTCTCACAATGAGGTGACTTATTGTGAAATACAATTTTTTTTTGTATATATAATTTAATTTGCAACTTGAATTTGATTTGTATCTATGTTTTTTTACTTCAGGTTATCGCTACATCGGTCTGAGAAATGAGAAAAATCAGAATGTGATTCTGCCGGCTGTGTTTGTTCTGATAGTGGTTAAGGATTATGTACCAGACACTTTTGCAGGTATATATCTCCAATAAACACACACAGACACCAACACAACACAACGCACATATTGACATGGAACCTGTTTACGCGGCAGATGTGATTGAGGCACTGTCCAACCCCATCCGCTACGTCAACCTGCTGGAGCAGAGGTCCAAACAGCTGGCTGCCCTGACCCTGGAGGACGGAGAGGAGGACCTACCGGCCGAGGTGAGCTTCTCCCTGACTGTACGCCTTTAATAACTGGACTTCCTCCAATGTCATCGATTTAAGTTGAAGTACAAATAGCTTAAATGCACTGGTAAATATAAAGTCATCTTTTACATCAGAGCCAGTGAGTGGTGTTTCATGAGTTAGTCGGAAACATCTAAAGCTATGCACTCTTGTGGAGTTTGTGTAGTTGTTGGGACCAGGTGACGCTGCTTAAACCAGCAGCCTATGCTGCTGTTTCACGGTTCAGGAGGAGGCAGAGAGCTCTGCAGATCATCAGAACGACCCGCGTCCAACCCCTGTGGAGAATGGTCTTAGCCCCGCCCCCGGGCCCACAGGCCACACCCCCGCCCCCACCAATACTACACCAAAAGCAGCCGCAGCCAATCAACAAGCAGCTGCCACAGGTAACACACTCCTACAACACCCACTGGAATACAGACCCAACATCAGCTATCAGAGACGAATTACAATATTGTGTCAGTGCAATGCAACAGTACAATGCCTGGGAATCAACTAAGAAACACTTTCACTTCTGGGAAACTCCACATGCTGCTGAGATCCCCATTGACCTCGATCACGTTCTGTCATTCAGAACCAAGGCCAGTGCCTCTTATCTGCTCTCTGCCACTAGGGGGCAGCCTTTCATCTGAATTCAACCTGAGCTCCAAACCTCAAATTACTTTTTAGAATTCCTCTTCTTCTAGTTCTTCTAACTCCTATTCTCCTCCTCCACCTCTTCCTTCTTCTTTTTTCTTGTATTACTAAATATTTTATAATTTTTTATATTATATAAAATATTTGTATTTCCCTTTATCTTGTTTTGATGCACACATGTGTTCTTTGGTATGTTCAAACAGAAGCAGCCAAGCCGGTGGCCAAAACAGAGGACCTGGTGCTGAGTGTTCTCATTGGTTAGTGAGCAAACACTATTACTTTATTAATACGTTAATTCAATATTCTCCTGTTTAAATTCTCTGTTTTGATTCTCGTGGGTTCTAATTCAATATTGTACTCATGTAAAAGGGACTGAAGGATTAGACCCCTTGATATTTCAACATCTCCTGGCATGCTGGCATTGCTTTTAAGATTTCAAGACGAATAAAATATATTTTGTAAATAGCATGTTTTTTATTTTATTTTGCAAAAGTGACCCCTATGGTGTCATGGACTAATTGCCTGCCCAATTAATAGTAAAACAAATCCCATATGACATATGCATAAAATCAATTGTCTGCCAGAGTAAACCAACACATTTCATAATTTATTCACATTTGCTATTGAATATTCTATTCTATGTTCACAAAAGTATGATTTGATATCCTGCACAGACAGATTAGAGATGTAAAAAAAAACCAAGGAAAATAAACCAACCATGTGGACTGTCGTCACCTCACAATAGCATTTGAGTGTAGGTGAAACAAGATGGCCTCCCCCAGCGAGGCCATAGCGTTGACTGAGTACTCGTCATCCCCTCCCCCCAGACCTGCCAGCATGCTCGCTGGACAGCCTGCAGCAGAGCAAGGCCTTCCAGAAGGAGCAGAGGAGGCAGTTCAAGGAGCTGAAGGAGCTGGTGAGGCGGCACCAGAAGAAGACCTCCGAGCTCATCAGAGAGCTCAGCGCCCGCCACAAGAAGATTACCCGGCAGCACAGCAAGAACAGGTGTGTGTCTGTCTGCCTGTCTGTCTGTCTGCCTGTCTGTCTGTCTGTCTTTCTGTGTGTCTGTCTTTCTGTGTGTCTGTCTGTCTGTCTTTCTGTGTGTGTGTGTGTGTGTGTGTGTGTGGATGTGCGCACCCGTGTGTGTGTGTGTGTGTGTGTGTGTGTGTGTGTGTGTGTGTGTGTGTGTGTGTGTGGATGTGCGCACCCGTGTGGTGTGTGTGTGTGTGTGTGTGTGTGTGTGTGTGTGTGTGTGCATCTATGCATGTGGATCTGTGTGTGTGTGTGTGTTAACGTTTGTGTGGTTCACAGGAGAGAGTCTGCAGAGAGCGAGAGGGAGGTGGAGCTACAGCGGCTGAGAGAGGAGCAGCATGCGCAGCTGCTGGCTCTGAGACAGGAGCAGTACTTCAGTCAGAAGTACCTGCAGAGGGAACACATCAAGACGGTACTGTTAGCTAGCACTGCTGCTAGTGCTGCTGCCTTCGCTGTATTTAAAGTATTGAATACAAAGGAACGCTAGCAGTAGTATATCACAACAACAAGGCAAATGAAGTCAGTCACTTCACTTTTCGCTGCCCCATCACTAATTTGAACCATTGGCGACCTTGCGACAAAAACAAAAGTCACAATAAATGTCTGCGTAGTTTTAACATGCAACTCGTACCTGCGTACTTTGACCAAGAATTACATGAAATGCAGGCAGGTCT
Source organism: Coryphaenoides rupestris (assembly GCA_002895965.2). NCBI lineage: Eukaryota > Metazoa > Chordata > Actinopteri > Gadiformes > Macrouridae > Coryphaenoides > Coryphaenoides rupestris. The sequence goes on from PIJE02000333.1 coordinate 235,705, forward strand.
GTGCACTTGTCATGCACACGGTCTGTAAGATATGAAAGTATGAATTGGGCATATGTCAGTGCTCTTTTTTTTTTCTGGGTGTCAACTATGACAACTAAAGCGGTCTACATAGTTACATAGCATCTCTCTATGTAATGCCTAAACATGCAAAATCCGCCACGCATCAGGGGAATAAACAGCAGAGATGCTCTCTCTCTTCCTCGTCCTGCAGGTGACAGAGCGACTGACGAGCCTGGCGGAGGAGAACCACAACGCTCAGATGAAGAAGCTCAAAGATGTCTGTGACAAGTGAGACACTTCACACATCTGGGATTCCTATACTGTTTTATACGCATTACACCCATTCCCCTTCTGGCTATTTTTCTGTACCGTTTGCGCTTTCAAATGCATTCCGATCAATAAAATGGCCGTTACCACCCAGCTGGTCGCAGACTGGACTAGCTTAGAGCAAATAAAACATGAGACTTTGCTTCACCATCATGACAGTGCAGCTCTATGGTTTAGCGCCATTGTGGTCTCCTCTTTGTGCACAGGGAGAAGAAGGAGTTGAAGAGGCAAATGGATCGGAGGAGAACGGACAAAATCAATCAGGCCAAGACCAAAGAGAAGCATCTGGCGGAAGAGTAAGCTGATCAGATACTGTGTTTGCTGTACCCATACCTTCCTACAGGCCTGCATCTGTACCCTTACCTTCCTACAGGCCTGCATCTGTACCCTTACCTTCCTACAGGCCTGCATCACAGAGGTCTGACTTCCCAAACACACGATAAGCTCAAGCATAAAAGCAAATCTGCTTCCATGCCTCCTCTCTGAAATAATTATATTATTCATTATGTAGTATAATGGGAGGAGTCTATTTATGTATATATGTATGTGTGTATGTCGGTAATTCAATTCTCTTAACAATCGTACATCCAGTGGACTTCACACTTGGGATGAGCGGTTCTCGAGAAAGCTGCAAGTGATCAGCCCATTCTAAACAGGCAGGGAAAGGGCACTGCACTTTCACATACAGAAGGCCGCTTCAAATGGGCACGCTTAAATATGCTTTAATAGAACACCAGACAATTGAGCTTCCGTTTACGCTCTCCACCTGAGCTTTGATGTGTTGTGTGTAGGCCGGGATCGTAGGTGCCGCTCGTTAAGTTAATTACAGCATTAATTAACCTCATGAGCTACCCCTGTGTTGGCCCCTAAACGCCTACTGGCCCTTGTGTTTGTGTACGCAGGGAGAAGATTGAGATCAACAAGTCCTACGTCAACGAGGTCGTTCAGAACATCAAGAGGGTGAGTGAGGACAGGAGGACCCACTCTGTTGTTTGCTAGCCTACAGAGGGGTGCTCAATACTGTGTGTGTGTGTGTGTGTGTGTGTGTGTGTGTGTGTGTGTGTGTGTGTGTGTGTGTGTGTGTGTGTGTGTGTGTGTGTAGCTGGAGGAAACCCAGGCCAAGAGGCAGGATCAGATGGTGGAGCAGAATGACCAGCTCCTCCAGGAGATACTGGACCAGAAACCTACGGTACCCACACACACACACAGATACACTTACACACATACGCATGCATGCACACACACGCACACACGCACACACACGCACACATAAATACTCCTGTGTGCTCCTCTATTTCCATGACAGCTTCTGGGAGCCATTGATGCTGAGTTTCAGGAGAAGTTCCAGCTGTTGCCAGGGGAGATCAAGGACTTCCTGCAGGACAGGAAGTTGACCAGGGTTCACAGCAAGTCCCGCTCGTTGACCCCACACGACACTCTTTCAGAGGATGATGGGTGATGAAAGAGAGAGAGGGAGAGGGAACGAGGGAGAGATGGAAAGACTGAAAGGGGGAGAGAGAGAGAGAGAGAGAGAGAGAGAGAGAGAGAGAGAGAGAGAGAGAGAGAGAGAGAGATGAAAAGGTGTACGGACAGACAAAGGAAATATCGAGGATAGCTAAATTGAGTGTAGGATGAAGATCAGGCAGCATAGAGACTTGCTTTGGTATTACAGACTGTCATTTGAGTTTTGGGTAAATGGAAGAATGCTTTAGTGACGTGTATTTTTTAATTAAAGCATGAAATATATACATATATATATACACGTACCGTATATATATACTGTATAAAATATTTTGTTTGGTTCTAAGGATTCCAACTCTTTGCATTTTGGTTTGATTTTAAGGTATTTATTTTGACATTCAGATAAAATCCCACAGACTGGTCACAATGCATGATCTATCTATCTATATATCTCTCATTCTATCTATCTATCTATCTATCTATCTATCTATCTATCTATCTATCTATCTATCTATCTGAACATACGTGAACATATTCTAGACATATTCTAGACTTAAGGTTATTTTAATGAAGACCAGGCTGGATTTTTACATACATCTTTGGGAGATGGATTTACAAGGCTCCTAATCCAGCGCATTACTGGAACAAAGTCATGCACATTCACCCAGATAAGTAAGTAGTGAACCAGTGGCAGCTTGTGTGTGTGTGTGTGTGTGTGTGTGTGTGTGCGTGTGTGCGTGTGTGCGTGTGTGCGTGTGTGTGTGTGTGTGTGTGTGTGTGTGTGTGTGTGTGTGTGTGTGTGTGTGTGTGTGTGTGTGTGTTTTCTGGGCTCACAGTAAAGAGATGTAAGATCAGATACTCCAGGTTTCTACGCACACGCCAGATGTTGGGTGAAGCTGCAGTTTCAAACAGTACTTGAACAATGACAAGCTGGTTCACTGGTTCACCAGGAACTTTTTAAAACACTTTTTAAAACCAGCTAAATCTGCAGTATGAAATCAGAATGGCACATGAATCGTCCGCTATTATACTAATTAATTATTTAATAATTAAACTGTTAAAATAATAATTGTAACAACTAAGTTGTTACAATTATTAATGACGGCCAGTAACCTATTCATTGTAGTTCTGCATGAAGTCACTTTGCTATATTGACCAATGATTTGCTTTCTGTGCATTATATGAACCAATCATTTGCATTTGTACATTATGTAAACCAATGAATTGCATATGGGGTCAAGCAGCATGGATATATGAACATTTGGATAATGTGTTGAACTTCGTGTGCTCATGATGGTGTGCTGTTATCCTATTCCAATGTCTGTTTGAAATGTACAAACTATTCAAAAAATGTGTTCTCCTCAAAAGATGTGTGTTTTAGAACATGCTTCCAACGCATTGAATATATTTACCTAGATGGACGGATTAATGGATGAATGGATGATTGTTGGTAAACCAAAACTGTTTTGTATGCATTTGTAAATCCTGGCTTTTGTAGTGAACAACACATTAAATATGGTATTTGTAATGCACCGATACTAGCAGGTGTAGTACACATGTTGTTTGGTTTTGACCACCCACAATCCCAAAGGAACCTACTCTATGTTCAACGTTTACAAGCATGTGAGTATTACCTGCTTGTTTAAAAAATAAGAAATATAAAGAATACTGTTAAAGGGTTTAAAGTAATAACATTCCAATCCACAAATCAAATCAGCACCCAGCATGCATGTGTGTGTGTGGTATTTATTATTTATTAGTTTATTGGTTTATTTATGGTATTTATTTAAACCTGCACTGTGTACGTTTTCTCATTAGCACCCTGTAGTGGCTTGAGGTGTAGCTACAGGTATAGCTATGTCATACAATAGCCTATATCTAAAAAAATGTAGTTTGAGACTAACAATGAAGAATGGGTAATACAAAATGCAGTGCATAAAACAACTAGCACTACTTTTGGAATAAAGTAGTAGCTAGTACTAGTTTTTCCACCATTTTCTCAAAACATATGGACCTTCTTGCACTATTTGTTTTCATCTGGTCTCAAACAACCCTAAATTAAATGGCCATTTTGTAAGGACAGAGTAGGCCTGCAGAACATTCAGATCATCCTAAATCATTTTCCCACAACGTTTTGTAATTATGGTCCCAAGATGTATTTAAAGCTGCATGCAGTGTATTATAAATAAAGTTTGTAAATACCACATTTTACAAACCACATATTTCCCCTGTGCGTTTGCTAATGTGCACCGATATTTGTAGGAAATATATGTTGGGTTTTTTGCATACAGTGGGTAATATTCTCCAGCAATATGCCTCGTTAAACACACACCTGTTGAACTAACTGAAACTGAGCATGGTTTATTGTTTATTTCATGGTTTATTTCAAGTTTATTCCTGAATGCTGTTTTGAATTAAAGAGATTTAATGCAAATGTGCTGAGGTGTTCTGGTTTTGATGAGCTATATAATTCAAGTCAAAGTGTTTTATTGTAATGTTATGTTGACTCCAGAAGTATTGATTGAATATTAAGTATTATAAATGTACAAGTAAGGGCAGATACACAAGTGAGGGCAGTAGTAGCAGAAATATAGCATATGGCATGTCATAGCAGAAATATACAAAAGATAAGAGAATCATAACCATATGTATCCAGAGTATTCAAATACAGCATAGGGAATATGGCATATGTACTGTATCTAGAGTAGTTGAATCATCTAAATATTATCAATGTTATGAATGATGATGATCAATGATATTGGTGTTGCTCATTGAGAAGCCTGATGGCCTGGCGGAAAAAACTGTTTTTGAGTCTGGTAGTCCGTGCCTGGATGCTCTGGTAACGTCTACCAGACGGCAGCATCATGAACAGTCCATGGCCTGGGTGGCTGTAGTCCTCAATGATTTTCTATGCTTTCCTAAGGCATTGTGTGTGGTAGATGCTTTGCACGGCTGGGAGATGGCAGCCGATGATGCGCTCCACTGTCTTCACCAACCTCTGGAGGGCCTTGTGATCAGCAGTGGCGCAGCTGCCAAACCAGGCAGTAATGCAGCCAGAGAGGATGCTCTCGATGGTGCACCTGTGCACCTACATTGCCTATCATATATTACCATGTTATAATTTTTTTATTATAGGTCATGAAGGAGTAGAACAAGTGGAGATCACAAGTTTCAGATTAATTACATGAAAATATGTCGCTCCACCAGTTCCAAACAACAATGTATGCGATAGCAAAATAATAACTCGCATTCACGGGTGCTTGGTTGTCCTTTGCACCCAGGTTTGGTCAGATGGCGTCCATGTTGCGGCGTCTGGTTGTCCAGGGGTTTGGTGTTGCTCCAAACTGTATATGTGTCATATTTAATATGGGGGGAGTGACTTGCTGTTACTGTCATTTTAGTGTTAGGTTGGTTTTACTTATGTCTGATTCAGCACCATCATGGTATCAATGTATATCTACTGGACTAGTTGTGTCTCTACTGGTGCACTGCCAGACCTGACCCCAACACACCCATCATTAATGTTCTGAACCACACCTGTAATGTTCCTGCTGTGACAAGGGTCTAGAGCCCAAGCCAGAGGGGGAAAAAACACTGGCTCAGCATATTTTCTGTGCATAAGTCAACGAGTTTGTCTGTCCTTGTTGGCCTCTGAGGTGCGTGTGTCTCGATCCCCCCTCCCGCCGCTAGGGGGTAACACTAGCCGCCCTGTAGATAAGGTGATGCGTGCAGAAGAACTGGAGCTCCTCAGCCTCAGCACCGAAACAGCTCTCCTCCTCCTCCTCCTCCCGCCAGCAGCCACTGCGGAACATCGCGCTGCTCTGTTCTCATCACGATCCGCAGGGTAACCTTGAGCACTCCGCCATGGACAACTCCGGCAAAGAGAAGGAAGCCATCCAGCTGATGGCTGAAGCGGACAAAAAGGTCAAGTCGTCCGGATCCTTCTTAGGCGGGATGTTTGGGTAGGATGCGTTCTCTCTCTCTCTCTCCGATCTCTCTCTCTCTCTCTCCCTCAATATGTGTCTCTCTCCCCGCTCTATCTTTGCTCTCTCACTCCCCCCCCCCCCCCCCCCCTCTCTCTCTCTCTCTCTCTCTCTCTCTCTCTCTCTCTCTTTCTGCCTCTCTCTCCCCCTCGCTCACCCACTCAGTGTGTGGGGTTTCCTCCTTCACGCAAGGGCCGCATTCTCTTCACCGAGGCCACAATTATTGTTATTGTTTTATTGTTTTATTGTTTTGGGGTTTTTTGCACGGCGTTGGTCGAAAATCTCATCACGATGAGCATCCTCCGCACCGCAGTGGCTCCCCGGGCGAGGAGGAGGAGGAGGATGAGGAGGAGGAGGAGGGCGGGAAGTGGCGCAGTCACACCGTCGGGGGGCTGAGAGACGCGCTATTGATGGACGCTCGGTCTGCGTCTATACAGTCATGCTGGCGTGCAACGCAACGAGCTTAGGATCAGCCAGTGCAAGGCTTTATCACCAGCAAATAAACTGGAGGGTGTTTTTTATAGCAATGTGCACATTCTCAAGCCTAATTAGGCCTATCTGATAAAGGGGCTTTAGGGACATACTGTACGCCTATGGATAATAAACGTCCTATATAATAATAATAATAATAATAATAATAATAATAATAATGATAATAATCATGGAGAAATGAATACAATTGTCTTTAACTCAATAAATGCTAAAAATGCAAAGAGTATCCTTGTGTCATCATGAATTTACCAATTTGTGTGTGTGTGTGTGCGTGTGTGTTAGGGGGAATCATAAGGTGGAGGATGCCTGTGAGATGTATGCCAGAGCTGCCAACATGTTCAAGATGGTGAAGAACTGGAGTGGTGAGACACACACATGCACACACACACACACACACACACACACACACACTAGTGCAGGACATGTATCTACGCACACAAACGTCTCCTATCTCAGATCAATGGGCCTGCTCTATCCCCCCCGCCCACCCCCTCTGCCCCTCCCTCCCTCCCCAGACCCATCTGGACTCCTCTCTCTGCGCTCTGTTTTTAATGCATCAATGGAAACACCCTTTTTTATGTCAAGTGTAATTTTCAGGTGTTGAGAAATGTCATTTACGTCTAGCATGTGATCCAACTGAACATGTGCGGGGGTGTGGTGGGTGTGTGTGGTGTGGTGGGTGTGGGTGTGGGTGTGTGGTGTGTGTGTGTGTGTGTGTGTGTGTGTGTGTGTGTGTGTGTGTGTGTGGTGGTGTGTGGTGTGTGTGTGTGTGTGTGTGTGTGTGTGTGTGTTTTTCTGGGCTCACAGTAAAGAGATGTAAGATCAGATACTCCAGGTTTCTACGCACACGCCAGATGTTGGGTGAAGCTGCAGTTTCAAACAGTACTTGAACAATGACAAGCTGGTTCACTGGTTCACCAGGAACTTTTTAAAACACTTTTTAAAACCAGCTAAATCTGCTGTATGAAATCAGAATGGCACATGTTGCATATGAATCGTCCGCTATTCTAATTAATTATTTAATAATTAAACTGTTAAAATAATAATTGTAACAACTAAGTTGTTACAATTATTAATGACGGCCAGTAACCTATTCATTGTAGTTCTGCATGACGTCACTTTGCTATATTGACCAATGATTTGCTTTCTGTGCATTATATGAATGAATCATTTGCATTTGTACATTATGTAAACCAATGAATTGCATATGGGGTCAAGCAGCATGGATATATGAACATTTGGATAATGTGTTGAACTTCGTGTGCTCATGATGGTGTGCTGTTATCCTATTCCAATGTCTGTTTGAAATGTACAAACTAATGTGTTCTCCTCAAAAGATGTGTGTTTTAGAACATGCTTCCAATGCATTGAATATATTTACCTAGATGGACGGATTAATGGATGAATGGATGATTGTTGGTAAACCAAAACTGTTTTGTATGCATTTGTAAATCCTGGCTTTTGTAGTGAACAACACATTAAATATGGTATTTGTAATGCACCGATACTAGCAGGTGTAGTACACATGTTGTTTGGTTTTGACCACCCACAATCCCAAAGGAACCTACTCTATGTTCAACGTTTACAAGCATGTGAGTATTACCTGCTTGTTTAAAAAAATAAGAAATATAAAGAATACTGTTAAAGGGTTTAAAGTAATAACATTCCAATCCACAAATCAAATCAGCACCCAGCATGCATGTGTGTGTGTGGTATTTATTATTTATTAGTTTATTGGTTTATTTATGGTATTTATTTAAACCTGCACTGTGTACGTTTTCTCATTAGCACCCTGTAGTGGCTCGAGGTGTAGCTACAGGTATAGCTATGTCATACAATAGCCTATATCTAAAAAAATATAGTTTGAGACTAACAATGAAGAATGGGTAATACAAAATGCAGTGCATAAAACAACTAGCACTACTTTTGGAATAAAGTAGTAGCTAGTACTAGTTTTTCCACCATTTTCTCAAAACATGGACCTTCTTGCACTATTTGTTTTCATCTGGTCTCAAACAACCCTAAATTAAATGGCCATTTTGTAAGGACAGAGTAGGCCTGCAGAACATTCTAGATCATCCTAAATCATTTTCCCACAACGTTTTGTAATTATGGTCCCAAGATGTATTTAAAGCTGCATGCAGTGTATTATAAATAAAGTCAGTTTGTAAATACCACATTTTACAAACCACATATTTCCCCTGTGCGTTTGCTAATGTGCACCGATATTTGTAGGAAATATATGTTGGGTTTTTTGCATACAGCGGATAATATTCTCCAGCAATATGCCTCGTTAAACACACACCTGTTGAACTAACTGAAACTGAGCATGGTTTATTGTTTATTTCATGGTTTATTTCAAGTTTATTCCTGAATGCTGTTTTGAATTAAAGAGATTTAATGCAAATGTGCTGAGGTGTTCTGGTTTTGATGAGCTATATAATTCAAGTCAAAGTGTTTTATTGTAATGTTATGTTGACTCCAGAAGTATTGATTGAATATTAAGTATTATAAATGTACAAGTAAGGGCAGATACACAAGTGAGGGCAGTAGTAGCAGAAATATAGCATATGGCATGTCATAGCAGAAATATACAAAAGATAAGAGAATCATAACCATATGTATCCAGAGTATTCAAATACAGCATAGGGAATATGGCATATGTACTGTATCTAGAGTAGTTGATCATGTGTGTGTGTGTGTGTGTGTGTGTGTGTGTGTGTGTGTGTGTGTGTGTGTGTGTGTGTGTGTGTGGTGTTGTGTTGGTGTGTGTGTGGTGTGTGTGTGTGCGTGCGTGCGTGCGTGCTGTGCGTGTGTGCGCGTGTGTGTATAGCTGCAGGCAATGCGTTCTGCCAGGCGGCCCGGCTCCATATGCAGCTTCAGAACAAACTGGACTCGGCGACCAGCTTTGTGGATGCAGGAAACGCGTACAAGAAGGCTGATCCACAGGGTGAGGCACACACACGCACACACACACACACACACACACACACACACACACACACACAGTATGTTATTAAACATATCTGTTCTTGCAAATCATATTTCCTTCTCCTCCTCCTGTCTCTGTTATAATCTTCTGTCTCTTTCTCGTTCTATCGCTCTCTCTGTCTCTGTCTCACTCCCTCTCTGTCTGTCTGTCTGTCTGTCTCTCTGTCTCTCGCTCTTTGCATGTGTGTGTCTTTCTCTCTTTCCCCAGAGGCCATCAATTGTTTAAACCAAGCCATTGATATCTACACTGACATGGTTAGTTCTAATTAACAAACTATACAATATATACAGTATATAAGATAAGATAAGATAGAACTTTATTAATCCCAAAGGAAATTCTTGTGCCAGGTTGCATAGCAATACAGTACAATAAAACAATAGAGAAATCGACAGAATAATACAAATAAACTAACAGATTTACAAATATACAATGTACAATGTCAAACTAGTAACTTGTTATTGATGCATGTCAATTAAATGATCAATGGTATGTTTTATATATATATATATATATATATTATATTGTGTGTGTGTATGTGTATACATGCGTCTCTGTGTTTATGTGCATGCGTGCATGGGCGCATGTGTGTGTGTGTATGTGTGTGTGTGTGTGCGTGTGTATGTTCTAGGGCCGTTTTACCATTGCTGCCAAACACCACATCACCATTGCAGAGGTGTACGAGTCTGAGCTGGTCAACATTGAGAAGGTAATGAGGGACGTGGTGCATCTGTCCTCAATATTTGTTTCAGTATCAGTGTCAGTGTTTGCTATCCGGGACAGTATCACTATTTTGATGAAATTAGATCAAACTAGTTCAATAAGATTGATTTATGATTCATTCGATTCCTAAGTGCTGTTTGCACAGCAAGTGACGCCACTTGACACCAATTTGAGCCAATCGGAGAAGGCCTTCTTTCATGAATCTCTGTGTGTGTGTGTGTGTGTGTGTGTGTGTGTGTGTGTGTGTTGTTTGTGTGGGTATGTAGGCTATTGCTCATTATGAACAAGCAGCAGACTACTATAAGGGGGAGGAGTCTAACAGGTGGGTGATGATGATTCACCTTAATACCACATATTCATTCTTTTTAAACTCCAAAAATATGATACCCCTTAGGAATACTGAATGTCCCCTATGTCTGTATGTCTTCTGTGCGTGTGTGTGTGTGTGTATGTGTGACTTTCAGCTCGGCCAACAAATGTCTTTTGAAGGTGGGACACTACAGTGCTCAAATGGAGCAGTACCAGAAGGCAATCGAGATCTACGAACAGGTAACAGCTGTGTGTGTGTGTGTGTGTGTGTGTGTGTGTGTGGGTGTGTGTGTGTGTGTGTGTGTGTGTGTGTGTGTGTGTGTGTGTGTGTGTGTGTGTGTGTGTGTGTGTGTGTGTGTGTGTGTGTTATGGAGCTATACTTTCTCATGTTCTATCTTTGTTGTGAATGATCAGCAGATCAGCTTTGTCAGTCTGTTCTTAAATCTAACTCTGTGTGTGTGTGTGTGTGTGTGTGTGTGTGTGTGTGTGTGTGTGTGTGTGTGTGTGTGTGTGTGTGTGTGTGTGTGTGTGTGTGTGTGTGTTGGCCAGGTGGCCACCAGCACCATGGATAACCCACTGTTGAAATACAATGCCAAGGAGTACTTCTTCAAAGCCTCCCTCTGCCACTTCATTGTGGACGAACTCAATGCAAAGGTACTAGTACACTGATCCACAGTACACCACTCCTCTGCTCTGCCACATAGTGAGTCTGTTAACGGCAAACTGCACTGAAACATTTGGATTTAGAACCGCCCCATTTCCATTAATATATACTAACTCTTCTTTCTATTTACATACTGCTTATTTATTTAATTATTTACTTACTTACCTATTCAATTCTGTTCTCACCTTTAGTTTATTGTGTGTTCTGTGTTCCAGTTGGCCATTGAAAAATATGAAGAAATGTTCCCAGCTTTCTCAGATTCCAGAGAACTCAAACTGCTAAAGGTAAATTATTCCAATATAATACTTTTTTCAAATGAACTTTATATTTGCTTTCAATTGAAATATTAAATTAACGTTAGATATATTTCAGTTGATAACTTGTACTCGTAGTACTTGCAGCAGTACGCAAATGGTGCCATCGAGTTGTCGTTCACCAGTATGTCGTCTGTTGCCGTAGAAACTCCTGGATGCCCATGAGGAGCAGAACAGCGAGGCGTTCACAGAGGCGGTCAAGGACTTTGACTCTGTGTCGCGTCTGGACCAGTGGCTGACCACCATGCTTCTGCGGATCAAAAAGACGATCCAGGGAGATGCCGGAGACCTGAAATAGACCCAGAATGCAGAGAAGATGGGGGAAACAGGAGAGGGATGTGGGGGGGGATTTATAATGGATACTGGGAGGGGGGAGAAGGAGGGAGGGAGGCCAGGGAGGAAATGTTTTGGTGATTACACCGAGAATGGAAAAAGGCAAGAAGAATACACATATACAAAAGGATAGAGGAAGATGAGTGGAAAGGGGGGGGTATGGAGGGAGTGAGGGGGAGTTTTCAGTTGTACATATCGGTCTGCATGTGAACGACCTAACCCCTTAACCCTCTGTAAACATTTAGATGTCCTCTGAATCACCCATTTCCTTACCCTTGCCCTAAACCTAATCCTAACCTGTTAGCACTGGACATAATGTTGAACTCATGTTCAAAATAGTGTGTGTGTGTGTGTGAGTGTGTGTCTTTATGTGTGTGTGTGTGTGTGTGCGTGCGTGCGTGTGTGTGTGCGTGCCTGCGTGCGCGTGTATTGTTTGTAGTCAGGTGAATTACAAAAACAGTGAACGGGACTTTGTGCAACTTATATCAGATAAATATGTAATAAAAAATAGAATGTTATTTATTTATTCATGATAATAATAAGGAGAAGAATTGATATTTATTGTCAATGCAGAAGATATTTATTATTTATGATGGTGCTCCAGTGTTACGGTCTGTCTTAATATGTTTGGTGTTAGGCTTTCCCTCCTGTGCTCTGTTGTTCTCTTCTTCTCTCTCCGCCTTCTCTACTTCCCCAACAAACTCCACCTTTTACCCCATTGGTCGGCGACATTTTCCCTCTGTGATTGATAGGTTATATTTGTGTTCTGGCCAATGAGTGGACAACAGAGTTAGTGCTATCCCCAGACGCTAGCCTCTGCCATTTTGCTGCCTCGTTTGTGCATGTCTAACGTCGGTTGGTATAAATGTGTCTGTGTCGTGTTAACATGTTTATAACACGCGTGTAACCGGTATCATCTGTGTGACGTCAATAAACAATGTAACACAGTAAGCACAATATGAGAGGATTATTTTGTGTTGTATCTGGTAGGCCGTTACTGCAGTTAGCAATCCAATTTCAATGCAAAACGGGTAAATCAGGATCCATCTCATTGTAAAACGTTGTAAAAAATATTTTAATTCAAGTTGACTCAACAGAACTGGTGACCTTAATCCAATAGGTCACCAAAATAAGAGCGGATCACCAGGAATCTGGAATTAATCTGATGTTCACATGGATTCCAGCATGATTGACACGCTGAATGTGTGGAGCGTGTGAAATGGCATAAAATAAACTGTTTATCAGATCAGTAGGATGACATTATGAAAGCAATTTATTGCTAATTTCTTGTAATCAAGATTGTGGGTTAAATGCCTGGCTATGCTGGTTAAGGACTGCTTCTTCCCTAGAATCCACTTCTCAAATATCCCCTCCAGGCCGACAGGTGGCAGTATGAATACTCTCCTCTCTAAAGCTGCTGCTCCAGTCTGTGTGTGGAGTTCCGGTTTGGGGACACGTTCGTCGTGGGTTAGTTGTGTGTGTGTCTGTGTTGTATTTGTGTGTGTTATGATACAGACACACCGCGCTGCGACTTGATAGAAAAATAATCGATTCTTCTTAACGAGAGAGAACAACGACAGCAACAAGATGCCGCGGATTATGATAAAAGGCGGCGTTTGGCGCAACAAAGAGGTGAGTACTGACGAGACCTAGCATCGCGCTAACATGAACCCGCCTGCACCCCACAGCCGTTACGCTGTAACATTACACACACGTTACGCTTTAACATTACACACACGTTACGCTTTAACATTACACACACGTTACGCTTTAACATTACACACACGTTACGCTTTAACATTACACACGTTACACACGTTACGCTTTAACATCACACACACGTTACGCTTTAACATCACACACGTTACGCTTTAACATTACACACGTTACGCTTTAACATCACACACGTTACACACGTTACGCTTTAACATTACACACGTTACGCTTTAACATTACACACGTTACACACGTTACGCCTTAACATTACACACGTTACACGTTACGCTTTAACATTATACACACGTTACCCACGCGCTTTAACATCACACACGTTACGCTTTAACATTACACACACGTTACGCTTTAACATTACACACGTTACACACGTTACGCTTTAACATTACACACACGTTACGCTTTAACATTACACACGTTACGCTTTAACATTACACACACGTTACGCTTTAACATTACACACACGTTACGCTTTAACATTACACACACGTTACCCACGTTACGCTTTAACATCACACACGTTATCCTCAGTCACACTTAGTATAGATATTAATCAGAAAGGCCCAAGTGAAATCACGCTTAAAATAATGATGCATATACTATTAATAATAATAATAATAATAATGTTCAGACTGCATGAAGCTACAAGTAGCATTATTGTTTATGGATGAACGACCCAGCAGATGCATAACCTATGATAATGATTGAAATAAGGAATTTATGATTACACTATTATCTCTTTCTATTGAACAAAGTATTCCCATGTTATTATTATGTGTTTAACAACACACACACACACACACACACACAACCTGTATATATCAACACTTGCTCCATGGAGTACCCTATTCATGAAATGAATATCTGGTTCAGTTTATAGGGATAAACTCACCAGTATTGCAATTCTACGGACATTTTGGGTTCATCCTCTTTTGTATCAGCATGCCTTTGGTTGAATGTTTGAGGAACTTTCTAGCAATGACGTCAGGGAAGAGTTCAAAAGAGCATCACTGACTTGATGGACAGAAAGTTGCTCGTACTTGACCAACGCACATTTGTGTGAAACTAAACGTATGCCGAAACAAAAAGGATGACCCAAGCTGTCCCCAGAGGTGCAATATTGGACAGTTTATTGCCCTTAAAAACCATGGCATGCATTTATACAAGACATATATTTTAATGAATACGGGAATTGCGACACAACATCCTTTTTAGTCAAATCTATGAATGGGTGAATGTCAGGCAACTGTGAAGCGATTTGGATAAAAGCGCTATATAGATGCAATCCATTTAGCATGTACTGTGCTTGTCTCCATCCAGGATGAGATCCTGAAGGCGGCGGTGATGAAATATGGGAAAGAGACCAATGGTCCCATATTGCCTCAATGCTGCACCGCAAGTCGGCCAAGCAGTGTAAAACCAGATGGTGAGTACTAGTATCGTCTCTAATAAGAACCATTTCCAGACCTGAGATGGACCGTATGACTCACTCCTCTTTCCCGCCCCGTCCGCAGGTATGAGTGGCTGGACCCCAGCATTAAGAAGACCGAGTGGTCCAGAGAGGAGGAGGAGAAACTTCCCATCATAGGACGCACGGCGGCGCAGTGCGTGGAGCACTATGAGTACCTCCTGTAAGGGCCTCCTGCACTGGATAAATAACATAAATCAAGTAAATTTTATTTATAAACCCCTTAGTCATAGTGTCATAACATGGGTTGTACTACGAATACCTCCTGTAAGGTTTACACCACTGTACTGGTTAAATAACTCATAAATCAAGTCAATTTAATTTGTAGAGCCCTTAATCACAGTTACAGTCATACACCACTATACTGGTTAAATAACTTAACATGGCCTTGCACTACTATTACCTCCTGTAAGGGTTCATCTACACCAGTACTGGCTTAATAACTCATAACATCATCATCTATTCTATGTGGGACACTGCAAGCGTGTGTATTACTCATTGGGTTGTGTGTTTTTTTTGTGTGTGTATAATTCAGAGACAAAGCCGCCCAGCGGGATAATGAGGAGGAAGGTGGCGATGACCCCCGCAAGTTAAAACCAGGAGAAATTGACCCCAACCCTGAGACCAAGCCTGCCAGACCTGACCCTGTGGACATGGACGAAGGTACGTCTACCAGCCATCATCTGCCCAGGAGCTGTATTGTAACGGGGATACAGCTGCAGTTTATGCAAACATTTCAAAGCCTTGTACATAGGGATGGGTACCGAGAACCGGTACCACTATGGAACCGGTTCCCGTACAATCGGTGCTAACTGTACCGAATCAAAACGCATATTTCGGTGCCTCATTTCGGTGCCACAAGTTAAAATGGCATTTACATTTACATTTAGGGCATTTGGCAGACTCTTTTATCCAAAGCGACTTACAAAGAGTACATTTGTTGAAGGAGAGGCAGCAATATATCACTGTGGTACCTGAAGATAAGAATAGAAATATCCACTGCATTTCAGCGCCCTCTAGTGTTCGAAACGAAACATCGATGATGCTCACGTCCAACCCACACCTAACTTTAGTAAACAATTCAATCAGTGCGCAGAGACAGTGAAAGCAAGTACCCGCAAAATGCCGAAACCACGACGGTCGAAAGTCTGGCTGCATTTTACACAAAAAAACGCGAACAATAGTACTTGCAACAAATGTTTAAAAACCATTGCATGCAAAGGGGGGAACACCTCCAATTTGATGCAGCATTTGGCGAGTCACGGTGTGAACCTGAAGGCCGACGCATGCACCGTGGTCGACCCCTTGAAATCGTCAAGCCCAGTAGCAAGCACCTCAGCCGGTGGTGTGGGAGACCCCGACGACGAGACGATTGACGAGGATTCCAGCAGCATTTCCTCATGTTAGTAACGTAACGTTAACGATGCAAATCTTGAATTTATAAATTAATCAACGTTTTTACGTGTTTACGATTACATACGTTAATAATAAATTAATTAATTAACTAATTTATTAATAAATTAACGTAATATAAATTATTATTGCAGTAGTGACCCCATTCACCTTGGCCAAGAAGGGAACCTTAACAAAGGACAAGGTGGAAGAATGCCACAGGGCTGTGACCAGATTTGTGGTCGAGGGACTGCATTCTTTTTCCACTGTGGAATCTCCATGGTTCAGGTAAATAAATAAATACCATATCATTGTTTTAGGTCATTGCATTATGTGAAAATAATATTTGTTTATTTAGTGTGTATAATCTAGTTATGTGCCATTAAGACTAATACACATCCTTACATTTCTTTAATACAGAGAGATGACCAGTGCCCTTAATCCTCGCTACCGTCCCCCATCCAGGGATACTCTGACAAACACCCTCATTCCTGCATGGTACTCTGTTGAAAAACAGAATGTTGTTCAGCAATTGGCACAAGTGAGTAAGGCTGCCATTACCTGCGATGGGTGGACCAGTGTGGCACAGGACCATTATTTGACGGTCACTGTGCACTACATCAACCATGGCCACATGACGCAGAAGGTGCTAAACACCAAAGCTGTGTACGAGTCACAGACAGGCTTGGTAGTGGCAAAAGAGATTAACAGCATTCTGGAGGAATTCCAATTAAACGGGAAAGTTATAGCTGCCACAGTAGACAACGCCGCCAATATGGACGTTGCACTGAAACAGCTGAAGTTTTTAAAGGTGGGGTGCTTCGCCCATACCCTCAACCTGGCAGCACAGAAGGTGTACAGCATCAGTGCCGTAACAAAGTGGTGTGCCAGACTGCGAGCTGTCGTGGTATGGCTGAAAAGGTCCACCATGGCGAAAACCGTCCTGCGGAAGAAGCAGCAACTCCTTGGTTAGTAGCCACCTAGTCATCTAAATATCAAAAAGTTATGTTTTTGTTTCAAACATCTTCAGCAATGTAGATTCTAATTCAAAATGTGAATTTGTGTTTCAGGTCTGCCACAGCACCAGATGATGCTGGATGTGAGAACACGGTGGAACTCCCTTTTCCTGATGGTGGAGAGGTTTTTGGAGCAGTACCCGGCCATCCAGGCAGCGTCAATGGACCAACAGCTCAGGAAGCCAATGGAGAGAGACAGGTAATGGACAATGAGATCAGTTGTTAAAACAATGACTAACGTGATTATATTAGTGGATATTATTCTTATTTTCATGTCTTCTTTTTTTCTCCAGACTACAAAGGCTGACGGATGACGACTTCCGGAAGGCAGAGGAGTTTGTTGCCGTCATGAGGTTGCTGTACACCTCAACCCTCGCCGTTTCCAGTGAAAAGTCCCCCACATGTGGCCAGATTCTCCCCATCCTGGGTAAGCTGGAGGTCCATTTCAAAGTAACAGAAGAAGACACCATCTTTACTACTGCTGTGAAAGAGAAGGTCTGGGAAGATCTGGAAAAGCGGTACCAGGTATTTTCCTTTTCTACACAGAGCCTATTGCCGCTTACAAATAAAGAGGGCAAGCTACAACCCATCATTTTTACTGTTGTACACAAAATAGTTGAATGTGTCATGTTTTAATTACAGGATAAGGAGATTCAGAATTTCCTCCAGGAGGCGACTTTGATGGACCCACGCTTCAAAAGAAAACTTGGAGGTGCTGCTGCTGATGCCTGGGACAGGTTGGAGGAAGCAGCAGTTGGCAGTGCTTCAGAACAGGTATTTTATGCTTTTTTTGTTTCCCATATGTGCCATGTTACACTTTCTATGATGAAGTATTGCTGTTTTTATGCAAAATTGTTTCTTCAGCTGCCAGAGGAGGAGCATCAACGGGGCTTTGAAGAAGAACAATCAGACGACCATGAGGAGGAGACGGCAGATGAACAAGTAAGGTCATAATCATGAAATGTCTAAAATGCATTATCTTTTGAATCATGTTTGTCTAAGCACTACTTTTATGTGTTTCAGCCTCCATCTCACAAGCGTGCCAAGAAGTCAGCACTAGAGGAGTTGTTCGAAGAGGAGGACCAAGAGCTTCAGGCAGCAAGCTCTATAACCAGTGGCCTCTCCATGGCTGAACAGGTCCATCAAGAGATTAACATGTACAAAACACTGGCGTCAGTCCCATCAGGAAAAGACCCTGCAGCCTGGTGGTGGGAGAAGCGGGACACCTTCCCCATTTTGTCTGCACTCTCAAACACATACCTGTGTGTACAGGCCTCCTCTACACCAGCTGAGAGGGTGTTCTCCTGTGCAGGACATGCTATTAGTCAGGAGAGGTGCCGTATCCTTCCAGATAAAGCAGATATGGTCATATTTCTTCAGAAAAATTGTTGATTGTGTGTGTCGTGGTTTTTACCAATACTCTGACATTCGTAAGAGGGAGATGCCGGGGAGACCAAAGTTTGAAAGTTAAAGACTTTATTTGCCACAGCCAATAGTGACACCAAGCCTGAGTCAAATCTGCAGAGAAGACTGAATTCACTCCTCTTTGACTCTGACTTATATTCACATCGTCACATGGTCATCGTCACATGGTCATCCGTCACATGGTCATCGTCACATGGTCATCCTACACATTCCAAACCCCATTAAGGTAACCACAACATAGGTTCTCTCTCCTATTCCTGGTTCAAGAAATTATATGGCAGGAGGAGACCCCTTCCTCGACTAGTCATAAATGAAGGTGACGACTGGTCATGCAGATAAGCAGCTGGGGAAGAGGTTAGGTCTGGTGAATGTCTACACAGGGGGAGAGGTCCCTTGGACAGGAAACCCCACCCCATGTTAACTGGGCACTCGGAGGTCAAAGGGGATGAGGTTTATGGCTGACACCAGAACCCCCGGGGATGTAAAATGGGCTTAAAAAGCCACATGGAAATATCTGTTGGTACTCACTCTGCTAGAGAGGAGTCTGGTGAATGCATTCATTAAAATACTCTTAATTTCTACAAGTATTGTGTTTACTCTTTGTCTTTCTCTACCCTTAATTCACCCATACAAGTCAAGTCAAGTCAACTTTATTTATATAGCACATTTAAACAACCGCAGTTGGACCAAAGTGCTGAACAAGCTTCAAAACAACAAACAATAAAAGAAGCAAAAACAAACAAAGTAAAAATATTAGAGCATAACAGTAGAACAGGGTTAGAGCACAGTGAGAGACAGGGAGCCTAAATGCAGCTCTAACTGAATGCCAGTGAGAAGAGGTGGGTCTTTAACAGTGACTTAAAGGTGTCAATAGTCTGGGCAGATTTTAGGTGTAAGGGTAGCTTATTCCAGAGGTTGGGGGCGACCACAGCAAAGGCTCTGTCACCTCTATTTTTTAGCCTGGTTTTGGGAACCTTTAGGAGCATCTGATTTCTTGACCTCAGAGCTTTAACTGGAAAATGTGGGTGTAGAAGTTCCATTAAATATGATGGTGCCAGCCCATTTAAAATTTTAAAAACAAGTAATACAATTTTAAAATCAATCCTGAACCGGACGGGAAGCCAGTGCAGGGAGGCCAGTACAGGAGTTATGTGTTCGCGTTTCCTAGTTCCGGTTAAAAGACGAGCTGCTGCATTTTGTACCAGCTGGACGCGACGGAGAGATGACTGATCAATACCTATATACAATGAATTACAGTAGTCCAAGCGAGATGTAATAAAAGCATGAGTGACTGTCTGGAAGTCTTTGGGGGAGAGATATGGCTTTACTTTTGCTAAAAGTCTTAACTGGTAAAAGCTGGGTTTTACCACAGAGCTAATCTGTTTGTTGAATTTAAAAGAGCTGTCGAAGACCACACCCAGACTTTTAACAAAAGAACGATTGTAAGAGGCTAGAGATCCAAGTGTTTCATCATAATCAGCCAGCTGATCGGGACGCCCAAACATAATAATCTCAGTTTTGTTTTCGTTAAGGTTTAGAAAGTTGAGGTCCAACCAAGTTTTGATGTCCTTTAAGCAGTTAAGCAGTGGCTGTAAGGACTCTTTGCTGTCGGCTTTTATGGGTAAATAGATTTGGATGTCGTCGGCAAAACAGTGAAAGGAAATGTTTCTTGAAAATGGACCCCAAGGGCAGCAGATAGAGTGAGAAGAGGATGGGGCCTAAAATGGAGCCTTGAGGAACCCCACAGGAAAGTGGGGCTGTGGATGAGGAGCATTCACCTAATTGAACTGAGAAGCTCCTGTCTGAGAGGTAGGACTGGAACCACTGGAGGGCAGTCCCTCGGATGCCTACACACTGATCCAGGCGAGATAAAAGAATATTATGGTCCACAGTGTCAAAGGCGGCCGTCAGGTCTAGAAGCACAAGAATGGCAGGGTTTCCTGAATCAGCAGTTAAAAGGAGATCATTAAAAACTATTAAAAGAGCAGTTTCTGTGCTATGGTGGGCTTTAAAACCAGATTGAAACTTTTCACAAATGCTAAAATGATCTAAAAATGTTTGTAGTTGGATGTAGGCTGTTCTCTCTAACGCTTTGGACAGAAAAGGCAGTTTTGAGATTGGCCTGAAGTTGGAGAGAACTGAGGGGTCCAGATTTTTCTTTTTGATAAGAGGCTGCACTACAGCGTGTTTAAAAGCAGCTGGAACACACCCTGAGCTGAGAGAAGTATTTATTATTGATAAGATGCTTGGCCCAACAGTATCAAGAACGTCTTTGAGTAGATAAGAGGGGATACTGTCTGAGGGACAGTTTGCAGGCCGCAGGTGTTGAACTACCTTAGATAAAAAGGCGAGTGATACAGGTTCAAATTGATCAAAGACCGCTGGGCACACAGGAGGGACAGAATGGTCCGGGGCAGAGGAAGTGGGTGAAGACCTGAAGACCTGAGTAATGCAGTATAATGACAAGCTATTCTTATGAATATACCGGAAAATATCTCCAATATGTGCAGGTGGATGTAGAATAGCGAGTTTTCACTTGCTTTGTTTGTGGTTATTTGCTGTTATTTATTATTAGTAGTTCTACTGTTTTACTTATTTATTGTTAAATTGTTGTTATTTGTTGATATTGTTCATTTAATATTTATTAGTAATGTTTAATCGTGTTTTGTATTTAATTGTAATTGTAGTTTAAACAGTGTTAGAGTGAAGAGTTAATATATTGTTCAATTGTTTTGCCTTTGCAATAAAAAAAGACATTCTTTAACGTTGTTGTTTGCTCTTTATTTTAAAAGAATATCGGTTCAGGCACCGTTTTGGCACCGGTATCGTTTTAAAAGTATCGGTTTGGCACCGGTATCGGATAAATCTAAACGATACCCAACCCTACTTGTACAACTGTAGTGCTGCTCTTTGTGAAGACATTTCTGTTAAAACCTTTATGAAAAAAAGTAATGGCTAACAACCAAACGTGTCATAATTGTGTTTTACTGGCACTTGTGCAAATGTGTGTGTGTGTGTGTGTGTGTGTGTGTGTGTGTGTGTGTGTGTGTGCGCGTGTGTGTGTGAGTCTAGATGAGTTGGAGATGCTGTCAGAAGCCAGAGCCAGGCTGGCCAACACCCAGGGTAAAAAGGCCAAGCGGAATGCTCAAACTGCTAAAGGTAAATTATTCCAATATAATACTTTTTTCAAATGAACTTTATATTTGCTTTCAATTGAAATATTAAATTAACGTTAGATATATTTCAGTTGATAACTTGTACTCGTAGTACTTGCAGCAGTACGCAAATGGTGCCATCGAGTTGTCGTTCACCAGTATGTCGTCTGTTGCCGTAGAAACTCCTGGATGCCCATGAGGAGCAGAACAGCGAGGCGTTCACAGAGGCGGTCAAGGACTTTGACTCTGTGTCGCGTCTGGACCAGTGGCTGACCACCGTGCTTCTGCGGATCAAAAAGACGATCCAGTCTTTTTTCTTTTGTGTGTGTGTGTGTGTGTGTGTGTGGTCCAGGGCTTCTACGACACCAGCATGGAGGAGTACAATGCGCTGGAGCCCAACTTCAAGAGGCTCCGCCAGCAGCATCTGGAGGGAGAGCTGCGCAAGTCAGTCTCCCTACACACACAGTCCCATACACACACATCCACACTGTACACACTCAGTCCCCACACACATCCACACCGTACAATTTACACAACATGCATTTAGCAAAATCCACTGATTTGCTGAATAGAGCAATAGATGGTATTATAAAAGCACTAAAACACATGTGTGTATGTGTAGTGAGCGTGAGGAACGTGACAGGAAGAAGGACAAGCAGAAGATCAAGAAGAAGAAGGAGAACGACCTGCCGTCCGCCATCATCCAGACCAGCGGCGTGGCCCAGTTCACCAAGAAGCGATCCAAGCTGGTGCTGCCCGCTCCTCAGGTAACCACAACCCCAAT
Source organism: Coryphaenoides rupestris (assembly GCA_002895965.2). NCBI lineage: Eukaryota > Metazoa > Chordata > Actinopteri > Gadiformes > Macrouridae > Coryphaenoides > Coryphaenoides rupestris. Next base: position 258,274 of record PIJE02000333.1, read on the forward strand.
GTTAACATGTCATACAATACAGAATCTAAATACTATGTTATAGATGGAGCTAAGCGAAGACAAACGTCATTAATTGATCCCCAAAACCTTAATGTGCTTAACCTTAATGGTTCCCAGATCAGCGACGCTGAGCTGGAGGAGGTGGTGAAAGTGGGCGTGGCCAGCGAGGTGGCCCGCCAGGCGGCGGAGGAGAGCGAGAGCGGCAACTCCGCCTCGTCGGCGCTGCTGTCCGAGTACAGCCTGACCAACAACATGAGCGCCGGGCTGCGCACGCCCCGCACCCCCGCCGCCCAGGACAAGATCATGCAGGTCACACACCCCTCACACCCCCCAACTGTCCTCTCCTCCCACGCCCTCCTCTCCGCCTCCACATCTCCGCTCTGCTCATCCCATCCTCTCATCCTCTCCTCTCATCCTCTCCTGTCATCCTCTCATCCTCTCCTCTCATCCTCTTCTCTCATCCTCTCCTCATTCTCTCATCCTCTCCTCTCATTCTCTCAACCTCTCCTCCTCTCCTCTCATCCTCTTCTCTCATCCTCTCCTCATTCTCTCCTCCTCTCCTCTCATTCTCTCATCCTCTCCTCTCATTCTCTCATCCTCTCCTCTCATCCTCTTTCCTCTTCATTATCTCATTCTCTCATCCTCTCCTCTCATCCTCTCCTCTCATTCTCTCATCCTCTCCTCTCATCCTCTCCTCTCATTCTCTCATCCTCTCCTCTCATTCTCTCATCCTCTCCTCTCATTCTCTCATTCTCCCATCCTCTCCTCTTCTCATCCTCTCTGCTCCTACTCTCCTACAGGATTATGAATGTGATTATGCAGTTTTTTCATTTGTAAAAGTTACATCAACTGATCAACAATGTAAACACATAAAGGAAAACCGAAGGCAAAAGGAAAAAAAACAATTGCTAAAAATGTTTGTCAGGTTTTGTCTTGACCTGCAATGTCCTCAAACATTGCACCACTAACCACTCTGCAGCCCTGTTGTTGGGGTATTTTCTGTCAAATGTGTGTGTACAAGTGTACACACACAAACACACATCCCTAGTGTATAAATTCCCCTGCTTCTGTCTGACTGACTGACTGACTGACTGTCCATCTGTCTGACTGACTGACTGACTGTCCGTGTGTATGTGTGTGTGTCGTCCGTCCAGGAGGCCCAGAACCTGATGGCTCTGACTAACATCGACACGCCTCTGAAGGGCGGTCTGAACACCCCGCTGCACCAGAGCGACTTCAGCGGCTCCACCCCTCAGCGGCAGCAGGTGCAGACGCCCAACACCGTGATCACCACGCCCTTCAGGTACACCGCCACGCCTGGCTTATTATGGGATGCCAACATGGATGCTTTGCTTTTTGTTTCCGTCACTGTGGCTCGCTATTCCCACCTCTGTTGTGCACTATTGGGTGGTAGTGTTGAGCCTGAACTACTTGACAAGGACAATTAATCATCTATTAATCTCAGTGTCAATATTGGTTTCTTGTTTAAAAGGTTAATCTGAATATTTGTACATTTGAGTTAAATTATTTGGAGATTTATACAATTATTTTTGTGACGAGATGTCATATAAAAGTGCACTAAAAGAATTGTGTTCCCCAAAATGCATGAGTACTTGTGATAATGATCATCACTCTATTGAGCAAAATAATTGTGATTATCATTTAAGCCATAATCGTGCCGCCACACTACTTGATAATGTCGTAGCGTTTGAGTGACCGTTTCACCAGCAACGATGATTAAACAAGACTTGAGTTGTGAGGGGAGAGGGAGAGCAGGGAAGCAACGTAACTGTGTCCTATATACTCCATACCTGTAGAACCCCAACCCAGAGCCAGGGGTCGGAGGGCATGACCCCTCAAGCCGGCGCCGCAGGAGGCATGACCCCGCGTGGGCCCGTGACCCCCGGGTTGACCCCCGGCCGCACACCCCTGAGGGACAAACTCAACATAAACAGCGAGGAACAGCTGGCAGACCCGGCGTATGCGAAACACATGGTACGTCGCCCCGCCCACATCCACACCAGAGGAGTCAAACATATGAATGTGATTGACCGGAAGGAGGATTTCCACAAGCCAATCGGGGAAGAGATGCCCCGATTGGTCAGAACAGGAATCCTCCCGGTGTTCGATTCTCTTTCATCTTTCTCTCCCCCCCACCCCACAGCTCAGGGAAAGCTTGCAGCAGCTGAAGCAGGGCCTGTCGTCACTTCCTGTGCCCAAGAACGACTTTGAGATTGTGCTTCCGGAAAACGCAGAGAGCAACCTGGAGGACACGGAGACGCCCACGGGCTTCATCGAGGACGCCAGCGAGGTGGAGCTGCAGAAGCAGGTATTCTCGTCACAACGTGCGCTGGGAAATGGAGGACACGAGTGGCATTGTGGAGGTGTATAGACACACACACATTTGACTTGAAAGTGTCAATTATGTACAATGATGCTGTTCAGTAGATCCTGACACATCATGTGATGAAGATTCTTTGATGAAAGTCTGCGTGAAAGTCATTGACGTCGTCTTTTTATCTGCCAGAGTGGACGACCAGCTAAGCAGTTTTTTTTAACGTGTAATCCGGAATTTCGTCTGTCCGTCTGTGTCTGTCTCAGGCTGTGCGCGATGCGGAGAGAGAGAAGGAGCTGAAGCTGCGCCACACTCCGATCCGCAGGAACCTGCCGAGGCCAGCAGAGGTCAGTCAACACCACGACATCCTGCATACGCTTTACTGCACACACTCAGGCCCACATCCTGCATGAAACCATGCATTCTAATGGACCAATAGCAGCTCTTTTCTTCCTGCTTCCTCCTACAACAAGACTAAGGGTGTTTTCACACATACAGCATTTAGTGCGCACTAAACGAGTTTGGTCCCTTGGTTCGGTACATTTGCGTTGGTGTGAATGCAACCACCGCACTTTGGTGCGCACCAAATCAGCCGGCCGAGACCTCCCTGAAGAGGTGGTCTCGATCCGCTCCATCTCCCTAAATTTGGTGCGGTTCCTCTGGTGTGAAAGCAACTGAAAAAAATTGGTCCACAACGATCTAGTTTTGATGCATTGTGGGTGTTGTTAATCATTAATTGACTCTCCATTTCAGTAAAATATCATAGGCTACCTAATTGACAATGCGATCATTAATAGCCGAAATTCATTAGACTTGATTCTCCCCATTGATCATTCCCAAAACATTGTCATAATAGCCTACTTCTTGTTTGGATAGTCTGTGTAACTGAATAACCTAATGTCAATAATGCAATCTGGACAACTGTGATGAGCCATGCTGTGATGAGCATAATTGTATGACGTGCAATTTCATAACTAGCCTATGTATTGCCAATGTGATGGGGGGATTTCACCTCGCCCTCTGTTCACGTTAAAGCTTAAACGTTAAAGCTTACAAAAGATGTAGACTAGGCTGTGTTGGGAGACCAAGGGCACACCTGATGGATCTGCAAGAATATCGCCGGCAAATGATGAAATGGTGATTCAGGAGGAGGGCACGTCTCTTCTGTTTGAAGTGGCGTGCAATGCGCCATCGGCGACTCCAATGCATCAAGACGTTGTTTTCGAGTCGCAGCCGCGACTCATTTTCGAACTGAATAGTTTGCAGAAAATTACCGACACATACAATGTAATAGACGAGAATCAGCCCCAGGAGCGCAACGAAAAGCTGTCGCGAAACTGGCGTAGTCTTCGCGGTCTATTTTGGTTAATTTGGTCTATTTTGGTTCGTTTAGAAACATGCATATGTGAAACCGAACCGTACCAACGTCTGTTTGCTACATTGTAAAATTTTTTTGCCTGGTGCGGACCAAAGCAATCGAACTATAGGTCTGAAAACGCCCTAAGTGTCTTTGCTGCTTGAATGAACTCATGTTCATTCAAGTCCATGAGTAAATGGACTGCATTCATACAGCGCTTTTATCCCTCGGGCTTTACAATTTTGCCTCACATTCGCCCATTCATACACTGACCGACGTCAGTGTCAACTATGCAATGCAACAGCCAGCTCGTAGGGTCAGGTGACTTGCTCAGGGGCACCTTGTGGGATGGTTAATCCCACATGGGATGACTGAGGATTGAACCAGCAACCTTTCCGTTGCCAGACAACCGCTTTACCTCCTGAACCACTGACAACGCCGCTAAGTCTATCAAAACCGATGGAGATAGACTGATGTATAAACAAGTTAGGAATTAGTTGATTATGCACAAAGATACTATACCATGCAATGATTATTAAAAATATGTGTGTTTTCTTCTGCTGGCGCAGGTCAACGAGTCGGTGCTGCGGCCCGCCTCCGTGGAGCCGCTCTCCGACCTCCAGCTGGCCGAGGAGCTGATCAAACAGGAGATGATCACCATGCTGCACTTTGACTGCCTGCACCACCCGCCCGCCACCTCGGCCAGCCAGCTGCAGCGCAGCAAGTCCAGGGGGCCCACCTCCACCTCCAACAACGCCTCTCACATCGCCTACCTGGAGTCAAACAGCTACCAGCCAATCAGCACGGAGGAGATGGAGCAGGTGACTGAGCCCGTTTCAGTAGGGATACATCATGAGCTGGAGGCATCTCGTCTTGCAGGCCTCCTATTCAGCTCTCCATCAGTAGTATCACTATCAATATGTGGCATATAAGGGCTGAACACTTCATTGAATTATTATCCAAATCGCAATATGGCAAAGTGCGCTATACAAATCGCAGCAGCTGCAATTTGATTTGATTGGTAAAATGTATAAATGTACATTCCTAACATCATTATCAATTGTACTGTAGTATTGTAGAGATGCCCTAACGAAAATCTTAATTGTGATAGCGTGTCATCATAGTATGTGTGCATCGCGGTCGGACACCTGTAGTGTCGGATATACTGCAGAGCCACTGTGTTGAGTCTTGATGTGTGTGTGTGTGTGTGTAGGCTTCAGCCCTCCTGGTAGCAGAGATGGACGTGGTGAAGGCGGGGATGAGCCACGGAGACCTGAGCATGGAGGCCTACAGCCAGGTGTGGGAGGAGTGCTACGGCCAGGTAAGCACGGCAAATTTCTATCCATCAACGGAGCCCCGCGGTTCCTACGAGCCACGCGTTTACTGGTGTAAGAGGTCACGGGCAAGACTCACTCCATATCTCGTCGTATGTGATATTCAACAACATGCAGTGATCCGACAGGTCCTTGAAATCCTTGAAAGTTGGTGAATGTGATTTCAATGCCTTTTTTGGAAATCAAACTCGAATAATAATATATAGGCTACAGCACAATTGAGAAGTGTTCACACATTCAAACCTGTTTTTAAATTCTCATCTGTGAGCTTCAGTAAAGCCTTCTAATTCTCACGATACAAATCCTCAGTGTTGCAACAGTAATGAGCCTTTGGCCTCAAAAGTCTTTTTTTAATTTGATGTTTAAGAATGTGTGTGAACCCTGACATGGTCTCTCCCCTTCTCCCTCCCCTGTGCAGGTGCTGTACCTCCCGGGTCAGAACCGCTACACCAGAGCCAACCTGGCCTCCAAGAAAGACCGCATAGAGAGCCTGGAGAAAAAACTGGAGGTGAGCCACACCAAACACGCTTCTGTTCTAAAATTGTCTTCTGTTTTGTTTGCATGAAGTTCAGTCGTCCTGCACTGCTTGTGTGTTGTGTGACCATTACATGTGTGGACTAATAAAGATCTTCTTCTTCTTCTTCTCGGCATTGGGAAAGCACCTCATGTTAGGTCAAGTTTGGCAGAATACAGGACCTAATTTGCCAAACTGAATAAGTGTTCATCCTGGGATTCCTGTGTGTTTTTGTTGACAGGTCAACCGGGGTCACATGACTGCGGAGGCCCGTCGAGCAGCAAAGCTGGAGAAGAAACTCAAAGTGCTGCTGGGAGGCTTCCAGTCCAGAGCACTGGGGCTGCTGAAGCAACACAATGAACTCTGGGAGCAGGTGCCAAGTCCTATACGCAATACACAACCAGGCACACACACACAGGGGCCCCCCAATACACTTTTTTGTGTGCTGATGTTATTCCATCTGCGTCCACTAGGTAGAGCAAGCTGCAACCGAGCTGCAGACTTTCACACAGCTGAAGAAACAGGAAGATCTGGCTATACCCAGGAGACAAGAGGTAAGGAGAAACACAATACATGCGTCCATTTATAGACGCCCGCCGGTCAATGGTTTAAAGCAGGGGTGTCAAACTCATTTGAGGTTGAGGCCGGAACAGACCAAGTGCGACTCAGAGGGGGGGCCGGACTAACGAAAAAACACTTGATATGATTAAAGATGTCTTCTCTGTGCACTAAACAGCTTCTACCTTTATAAAACTAATGAAATTAGGCATTTACACAAGGCTAGGATCTGACATATTTAGGCAATAACTTTATAGTATTTCCAGTTCCCCGACGTTCAACAGAATTTGTTTTTGTGTGGGCCGGATTGGATCAGCCCGCGGGCCGCGTCTGGCCCCCGGGCCGCATGTTTGACACCCCTGGTTTAAAGTGTTAAAGGTACAATTGATTGACAACATGCAGACACTAGGCGCCTCGGTGAGATATCACATGGTACCAACGTTATACAACGTTGGTACGGCTCACTTGCCTCGTTAGAAGTGGGAACTAAACGTCAGACATGTGATTGGAATTGCAACACCTTTTCTAGAATGTTTGGAGTATTATATAAATTATGATGTTATGTAACAATTTTAACGTGTGTCTCAGGGCCTGCGGGAGGACGTGGAGAGGCAGATGGAGAGAGAGCGGGAGCTGCAACACAGATATGGAGAGCTCCTCATGGAGAGCGAGGCGGTGCTCGGAAACGCCCAACACAAGTCTGCTCCCACATTTTAGTCACACACACACACAGCCGTTATTACAGTGATGGGCTTCTGCGTCAGATGTAGCGCTTTTACGTTAACACACATTCCGAGAGTTCATAACTGCTCTGTTCCGAGTCAGCCACTATAGCGTCTGTGTTGACAGTGTCGGGTTGAGGAGACACCTTAGACATGCTTAGCGCTCCTCCAACTTGGTGAAAATGGTGACATTTCATGCTCCCCTCTTTTAACACAGTATCTTCGTGAGGAACCCGACCGTAACTTGATTGATTTAGAGCCTCTTTATGTTGCAGGTAATGTAATTGTCAACTGATATCCCAGGCTTTGTGAGCATGCTCAGTCAAGGTGTTTGATTCTGTATTGGTGAACAATAAAGTTACTTTTTGAACAACGTTCAGCCCTGATCTCTGAGTAATGTTCAGCTACAATATGAAGAAAATCTGTCTCACAATCATTTCAGTTGCGAATGTGATGTAGCTAATTGTATTCATGAATGGACAGACAAATAATTAATTGACATTTTATTTCAAAGTACAAACAAAAGGAAATCAAGGGAAAGACGTGTTGGATGTATGAAGTCTGGACTCAACAGGCGAGAAACAACATCCCGCTTCTGCGATAGGTATTCTGGAAAAACAAAACGTGTACTTTGGATTAGTTTCTGCATTATTCAATCACACAAACAATGTTCAGTTGTTTAATCCAACGAGCCTCAGCCCTTCAACAGGAGGTTCTGGGGCAATGATTGGTCTGTAGACCTACCGTGGGCCTGTAGTTGTATCTCCTCATGGCCTCTCGTATGTGACACGGCTGGATGGCGCAGCTGGGTGGCTCTACGGCGGCGGGGCAACTCTGAAACAGGAGACTGATCAGAACCAAGAGGGGGGGTGTGGTCCAGTGTCTACACCGCTTGCTGCAATACAACAAATGACATCAGCCAACGCCAAATTCATGTGATGAGATTACACCTGTGGTTTTCCTGCTGTGAAAAGGGACAATTAACCTTTTCACAGAGGATTCCTCATATGATAAACTAATTATGGGTCTGATCCTTTCACGTATCAGGGCAGCACGGCTAGTATACTGAACTAGTGGAGATAAGTACTACCGGTACATAAAAAGAGCAGACCTGTCATTAACGTCATTGGTAACACCTATCTTAGTCCTACGATAAGGCCTGTGAGAAAAGGCTCTGTGCTGCTATTGCTAATGGCCAGCGGGTTGTCTGAGGACTTGGCCGTCTTATCTGCAGCTCACCTTCTTGCGCTTCCTGAGTCTGGCTCGGCCGTCGAGGCTGCCGTTGCCCTGGAGGAGGGGCTTGGAGGCGTGGGAGGAGCCTGGTGTGGAGGGAGGTGTGGCATCGGGAGAGTCTGGGTCTTTCTTTACCTTGGGGAGGCGTGGCAGAACGGGGGCCAGAGTGAGCTCAATAACCGCGGGTTGTACACACACAGAGAGAGAGAGAGAGAGAGAGTCTATACATGCAGCATGGAACCAGATGAGAGTGTGTGTGCTGTACCTCTGGGTGTGTGTTGTAATGGATGTAGCTCGAAGAGATCACATGGCTCACTGGATCGTTCTTTGACGTCATTTCTTGTTTAACCAACAGAGACAGGTCCACAATCTAGCCACACACACACAATGTATATTTTTATATGGTGCACATAAAAAAAATCTTTCAAATCTGTCAAAAAGTGTGGGAGAGTACACACACGATGTACGAGAGTACACACAGATATAAACCCCAAGCTGAGGTTACCTGGGCAACCGTCTCAAAGGCGAGGTACGATAGTATCTCCATGGCGATGCTGTTGGGTTTGACTTCCAGGCTGCTGCAGTCCAGCCAGTCACGGAACTTTGAGGCTTTCTTAGCTTGAGATGTGCACACACACACAAAGCTAAAATTACACACAGATTCATGGACAAACTCTTTAGAGAATGCTCGCCTATTAATGACTATGTTGTGTCCTTGTATGGCCTGGTCGTGGTGTTGTGTCAAAGGATCGTACCAAAGCTGAGCTGTCGGCTCTCACAGAACTCAGAATACTGCGATTGATCCATGGCCCGAGTGTGACGCTCCAATCGCTGTGTGGACACGTACACACGTGTGTGTGTACACACACACACACACACACACACACACACACACACACACACACACACACACACACACACACACACGTGTTAGATGTTGGCTCAACCTGCCATGATGATGCTGTTTCTATGACAACAGTAAGGGATGATGGGTAATTGAGCTAGGAAGCACTGGGCACAACACTGACTCCACTTGTTTGTAGGACTAGTCCCCGCCCCCTCCATGTTTTATCTGTACCTGCATGCTGCTCCATGGAATAGAAATAGGAAACACTGAAACAAAAGAGGCCCAGGAACTGACCTCCATCCGTTCCAGTTTCACAGTGTCTACCACTTCCTGTTTCTCGGCCAATGACAGAAGCTCCCCAGTCTGGTCCATCCACATCAGGAAGTCTTGGGCCAATCGCTGCCGCCGTTGATTGGGCGTGGCAGCGCCCCCTGCTGGCTTTTCTAAGGGAAACGACCAGTTTGGGGGGAAATTTTGAAATATAGAAACTGCCAAAATGTGTGTTCTATACACACATTACACACACAGGACATGGACACTGTACAAAAAAAAACTAATACAATCAGTTTAAAATACAAATAAATACCTCATTGTACCAGGCCTCCGGTACAACGAGGTATATATTTGTATTTTGCGGGTGTTTTTACATTTTGTTTGTGCAAATAATAAATTATTCAAATCAACGTGTATACATGATCCTGTCAATAAAACGATCTATTCAATTGATTCAGTACCAGATAACATGGCTTACACTTTCAAACCCTGCACAGCCAACCACTTAAAACTCAATATGCGCAGTGAAGCCAATCATCTCTGTGGAAGAAAACTGCCAATGACACAACCTGTTTGACCTGTTGATGAACCATGTGTTATTCAATCCACAGTCTGTCATAGGATCAACCAAGGTAGTTTCATGTGGATTTTTTCCCTAACTTTGGAGGGATTTTCTTGAAGGCCATTGGTTGTTTTGTGGATGTTGTACCCGTTTCTTGTGGGACCTCTTCTTCCTCCATAGACTTGATTAGTTTTGATTTATAGTCCCTGAACTGAAGATACTTCAATAGCCTGGACAGCTTCCGCTGATTCAAGACAGAGAAGAGAGGAAGACAGAAAGGGACAGAGGTAAAGAGTAGACCAAGGAGCATAAAGACAACAGGAGGTGTGTGTGTTCAACACAAGAGCTGCCATCTTTATTTCAGATGGAAAATAATGGGTCAAACTACCGTTTGGCAGTTCATGGCCTGCATATTACCTTATCTCTCCGCATCAGGAACAAAATGTCTTCTACAGAGATCACTCTGGAGCCCCGGAGGACCGCCCCCTCACACGCCTGCTGCAGCTGCCCGGCCAATCACAGAGCGGCAATTAGTATACAGTGCAATATACCGGCTTTCTCCCTAACTACATCTGATATGCTAGAATTATACCTCCACTGCTGTTTATTGCTGTTAATTTGACTATTAAATAATAGCTGCTTCTTTTGCTGAAAAGACGCACACAAAGAATAGTGTGGATATTTTAAATCTTTCCCTTAACTTGTGATATTTGTATTGTTCTGTTGCACATTCCGCTGGGCATCGCCACTTTTTCATTTCACTGCATATCCTGTATGTGTATGTGTCTATTACAATTCTTGAATCTTGACACCTATGACTCTCTGAGTTATGAGTCTTCTCAGTGACGCTAGGGCTGGGCAATATATCGATATTGTGATGCAAGACAATATATCGCCTCAGATTTTGGATTTAATCGTTGTATCGTGATACGCCGTAAGTTTTTTAAACGGCTGCATTACAGTGAAGTGATGTCAATATTTGAACTATAAAACATAATATATTGTATGACATGTGACATGTCATTATCGAGATATTAAATTACTTATATTGGGATGGAAGGTTTTGTCCACATCGCCCTGCCCTAAATTACTGATTCATTATGGAGAGCTATATTATAGAGAGATGAGTGTGTGAGTAAGTGTTACCATAGCGATGAGCTGTGTGTGTACAATGTCCTCCACCAGAGCGGCAGTCTCATAGAGTGGTCTTCGAGCATCTCCCAGTGCAAACCTAAAAGCACACGCACACAGACAAATTACTTTTATGGGATATCACCTTTGTCTGTACGGTCTGAAAACTATTACTATTATGGTTGACACCGCCGTCGGTGTGTCAATGTGTGTAGGAATGGGCGAATGTGAGGCACTTTGGAAAAAGCGCAATATAAATGCAATCCATTTCTCATTTATAATTACCAAATAGGGTAATTGCAATATTTGTCACACCTTAAAGTAAAACAACTAAAACAACTATAACATACCTTTACCTCATAGTTAGACAGCATTTATAAGTTCAGTCATGTATGCATACAAGGGATTGTGTACCAAGAAGATAACAATATCTCTCAACGTGTTTTATGCATCTAGAAAGTACATAATCCCCTCTGTCCATTCACAATGCAGCAGGTAGGATCAAGGTGCATGCAAAGACTCCAACATACTGGTCATCATTTGTCAATGGTCTCTCCCTCGCTTAACAACATCTCTACCCCCTCTTTCTCTACCCCCCCTTCCTCTCTCACACACACACACACACACACACACACACACACACACACACACACACACACACCTATTTCTAAAACAGGCCACAATTTGGTCAGGCCACAATTTGCATGGGGAGAAGCCAATTCCACGGCGGTAGAATGAGCCGCCTCAGACCACATCCTGCCCTCCGTCCCTCTCGTCCTATTCCTTCTCCCCCCCTTCACCCTTTTCTCTCACCACCCACACCCTCTCTGGACCTGTGTGCTGGGGGCTGGGTTGGGCCTGGGTTGGGCCTCGTGGCCAACGGGAGGCTGGCTTTACAGGTCTGGTCTGTGTGTCAGGAGGACGGGCTTGGGGTTTTTTGGGGTGTGGGTCATTCTGACCACGGACGCCGCCGGTGAACACCACGCCACAGCCTCACCACACCACACCACACCAGACGAGTGCCAGCCCGCGGTGAGTACCCCTGACCACACACACACACATACCTATACACAAATCTGGGACACAACTTTGTGAATTCAGATTTTTTTTTTTCTTCGGATGACACAGATTGGCATCTGTGTATTGGACAAGGGGATGGTTTTGACAATGTTGACATGTCCATATATATATATATATATATATATATATATATAGAAAAAAATGTTAGAATGCTATAATCAAGGTGTCTAGGTGATACCATTATTATCACTGATTGATGATTATACACATTTTAGATTGATTATAATCTGCATATATAATTTATGTAATGTATTTATGTATGTATAATTCAAGCAATATTTCACTGTCATGCAATAATCACTTTACAAACTCAGTTTCTATTTTTATTACCAGAATTTACAGTATTTACAATTTGCATTGCAACCAATGTGGATTTATACAATGTGATTCCCAATAGAATCCTGCTAGTTCTTTCAGTCCAGCCAGCTACCATGGCATCAAACAGCCTGTTTGACAGCAGCAGTCCAACTCACTACTGGGGTAAGTTTTTGTGTCTCCCTTTGTGCAACCTGTGTGTATGTTGGTTAGTTGTTATGAGATGTGTTGGGTTGTTGTGGGTGTGTGTGTGTGTCTCTCTCCCTCTCTCCATTGAAATTATTATTATTGCAAATGTTCTTTTCAATTAAATCCTGGCATTATAGGCTACATCATAAGATTGTGAAAAATGTCCCATTCATATTATTACATGCATGTATACTTTGAATGCACATCAAACTAACTTTAAGCTTGGAGATCTCCTGTGCACATGGACATCCTGCCAGGGCTCCTCAGTCTCTCTACTGCTTGCAATAGATTTACAAGATAACGCTCTAAAAGTGGATCATGATTTAGTTTTTTCAGTGAAAATGAAAATTGTGATGCAAAATGCATCATTCCCACCAATAGTAAATCCTATATATCAGATTTTTTCGTTCAGCCCCAATATCAATGCACTGTTTTGTCCACTTTTACATTGCTATTGTAGCCATTGCTACCTTTTAAGTTCCTGTCCAACATATAGGTTCCGATTTTAAGACGTGACGCAAAGGTTATAACAGGTTAACACACCTGAACATTCACGGCAGCTGCCAATGCATCACTCCCATTATCCTGTATGCCCGTCCCTGTTAAAACCCGGAACTGGAGCGCAATTCCAGCCAGAGTGGCTTCAGCCAAAACCCAGAACGGACTTGTTCACAACAGTACAGTACCGTCCAAAACATTTTTTGCCCCTTTTTGCCAAAAAACATGAAGTGCCACATAGAATCGTCTGTTATGTGATAGTGATGATTAGGGCACAGGTCAGGAGTTATGCTTTATTTTATTAGTAAGATTTTCACTTGAATAGACAAATGGCAACGAGCCAATATACCATCATTGACTCTGAACCTATTTTATTACTTGTGCAACCTTGCACCCTAACCCTTTGGTTGGACCTGTGTGGTCCCTGGGTGTGAGTTGTGAGTGCGTGTAGCCGTGTTGCTATGGCCGCTGGGCCGTGTCTTACATAATGCCCTGTAGGCTCTGCGATGAGGACGTTGGTTCGGCGAAAGGGCGGCGGATCTTTAAAAACTGGAGAGGCGGAGCTAGCCCAATGGGACTTGCTCATCAGCCCACTCCCCACCCTGCAGACAAAAATCACAACAAATGAAAGAACGGTAGTGTATTTGCATGACAACTGAATCCAAAGGCTGCTTGCCGGTGTCCATTTAAAGAGCAATTAGAGGAGATGTGCCTGTGCACTGAACAGAGGACATGAGGAAATCAAATAAAAACCCATGTTGGTTCATCCAAAACCAGATTGAAGTACAGTGTACATAGTTCTACAGTTACTACTGATAAAATATGTACATACTTTTGACAAACTTGTACGCCCAGATGAAAAATAACAAAAAGTACTAATAACAAAAGTAACACTTTGGTCATTGATTCATGGATCATGGATTCCTAACCATTTCTTTTACAGTATTATTATTTTACTAATTTACAGAATAATTTATAGTCTTGGTCACTTTATGACATGGTCTTTGGGCTTTGGTCCCCTTGATTGGTCAATACCAAATATTAACTAAGCACCCATGAATAATTAGTCAATGTAGTATAGTTATAGTTTAACAAGATAGAACATAAAAGTGAAATAATCAAGATAGCAGAACAGAGACTCAACATATTAACAAGGAATCAACATAGGCTTCCCATACAAATAGTATGCTCTCTGTGTGTGTGTGTCTCTCTCTCAACACACACACACACCACACACACACAACACACACACACACCACACACACACACACACACACACACACACACACACACACACACACACACACACACACACACACACACACACACACACACACACAGGTGGTCTAACCACCAACTTCCCCCTCCGGCAGGTGAATCTGAATAATAATATCGCTCAGTTCCCTCGTATTCAAACAATGCGGCGATTTTACACAATGAGGTCCCAGAGAGACTGAGGGGGGGCGGGGTGGTGCTGGTGGACACAACGGCACAGAGGAGCTTCTCGTCGAGCACAGAGAAAATGACTTTAAATAA
>PIJE02000333.1:282757-285947 GCA_002895965.2 Coryphaenoides rupestris
CCATGTAACCCCCCTCTTCCGCAACCTCCACTGGCTCCCGGTATTCGCTCGCATTCGATTCAAGACACTGGTACTGACTTTCATGGCTGTCACCGGAACCGCCCCTACCTACCTCCAAACGTTAGTCAGACCCTACGCCCCAGCCCGAGCACTCCGCTCGGCAACTTCTGCCAAACGACTGGTACCGCCTTCACTAAAAACAGCCAAACATCGCTCTTCCAAGTCCCAACTCTTCACGGTTCTGGCTCCGCAGTGGTGGAATGAGCTCCCGGCTCATGTCAGGACGGCCGAGTCGCTCGCCAGCTTCCGCAGGAGACTCAAGACCCACCTGTTCAGAGTTCACCTGGACTCTACATAACCCCCCCAGCACTAACCTGCGTGTTTATATGTCTTAACACTTATTAATGGCACTTAGCATTGTTGTTCGTTCTCAGATGTTGCATCATGCTTAGAATCACACGCCTGCCCAGCTACTTATGCAGGCAACTTGGCAATTATGAAACTCGTTCTATTCGTCTCGTAAATATGAATGCTCTAGAACAGCTCTATTCTTATCTTCAGGTACCACAGTGATATATTGCTGCCTCTCCTTCAACAAATGTACTCTTTGTAAGTCACTTTGGATAAAAGCGTCTGACAAATGCCCTCAATGTAAATGTAAATGTAAATTTAGAAGAATATTGTTAAATATTGTGTGTTGGTCACCCTCTCTCTCTCTCACACACACACACACACACACACACACACACCCAGGTTACCTATATTGTCGGGTCTGAACATGTCAGCTTGTCGTGTGTTAACTTTTCATTCCTTAACATGACCTGTGTGAATGTGTGTGTGTGTGTGTGTGTGTGTGTGTGTGTGTGTGTGTGTGTGTGTGTGTGTGTGTGTGTGTGTGTGTGTGTGTGTGTGTGTGTGTGTGTGTGTGCGTGTGTGTGTGTGTGCGTGCGCTCTCTCTGTGTTTGAGAAACAGCTGCAATTTTCTCTCCTTCAGGCACACTCTGCCCCTCCCCTCCCCACTGACCTCTCTCTCTCTCTCTCTCTCTCTCTCTCTCTCTCTCTCTCTCTCTCTCTCTCTCTCTCTCTCTCTCTCTCTCTGTATCTCTCTCTTTCTGTGTCTCTCTCCCTGTGAGTCTCTATGTCTCTCTCCATTGTGTTACTCAGTAATTGTGCTGTTGTAGAGGAAAGGAATCAGCTCCACTGAAGAGTGAAGACTAGAGAGAGACGTGGTTGTTCTGAAGTGGATCTACTCTGACCTCTTCAGTACTCACTGACTGACCACATCCATCTCTTTATGGCCGCTTGTGTCTGGAAGCGGACTGCATGGTTGTACTGAGAGAGAAACCCTGTTGACACTTTGTTCTGGACCAAGTTAAGGTGAGAATGTCTTGTTTTATCACTATCCTCTCTATGATATGCATGTGTTTGTACGTCTTGGCATTATTAATAGTACTTGCATTGTAGCATATTGTATGTTCTTAGATGTTGGTAATGTGCTCAGAATGGGACGTCTGCTCTTATCCCAGATATTATGCAGACAACCTAGAAATTATGAAACTCATTCTATTAGCCTCGTAACTATGAATGCTCGAAAACAGCTCTATTCTTATCTTTATGTACCACAGTAATATATTGCTGTCTCCTTCAACAAATGCCCTATATGTAAATGTAAATGATATTGTGATGTTGTTTATATTTGTTTGCATTGTTGTCAGCTGAGATGTTATAACTGTAAAGAATTGCAGGTTTTGGTGGTATTTGGGTCATTGAATGGCAATTGAAAATGATCTCTCCTCTCCTCTCCTCTCCTCTCCTCTCCTCTCATCGTCCTTTTTGTCATCTCCTCTCATCTCTTCTCCCTCCCTCCTCTCCTCTCCTCTCCTCTCCTCTCCTCTCCTCTCCAGAATGACGTTCTCCATGCTCATTGTGCCATTTCTACTGTTGCTCTGCCCACCTCTTCTCTCCTCCACTCCTCTGACAAAGGTAAACAAAAACATATAACCCACCTATGAATTATTGTATTGAAATGTTTCCAGTGTTGCCTTGAGAAAACACACACAGTTGTAAAGTGAGTCACCACAGAGTCACCTGCCAGCAAACACCTGGGGTGTCTTGGATGTAAAGGTAAGTGGACAGACTTGAACTTGTGACAACAGACAGCTGTTCTCAGGGTGTTAATAAGCAGACTACCTCCCTACCTGAAGAGAAGAACAACTGTTCATACTTCCTACAACCTTTCAGCGTGAGTCAGCAGGTAAACATCACCTGCCTGCTTTGGAAACCGCTTAGTAAGTGACCATTCACAGTGACATGTATGGCTGTTCATGTGCCGGTTGTGTGTGTGTGTGTGTGTGTGTGTGTGGTGTGTGTGTGTGTGTGTGTGTGTGTGTGTGTGTGTGTGTGTGTGTGTGTGTGTGTGTGTGTGTGTGTGTGTGTGTGTGTGTGTGGTGTGTGTGTGTGTGTGTGTGTGTTACAGGTCAGGTTTTGGTTGGAGATAGAGTGAGTCGTTGTGAAGATGGTTAGTTTGAAGAGGAGAGAGAATGTATTTGAACCCAGTCCATCTCAACATGGGGCTGTAAATCTCACTGCCAAGTTCAGCGCATTTTTCACGCTTGAATAAATCACAGGAAGTCAGCAGCTAAAAATAAATGGTGAACTTTAACCTACAAAAAAACATACTTGTGCATGAGAGAAACATGGAGAAATGTATTCCCTCAAAGTGATGGGAGTTTTAAACGTACTATATGTAAGAATCAGTGCATTCTGATCTCCGTGGGTTGAGACAATAACAATCAGCAACTAATATTAGTTCTAATCAAAATGAAACCTTGTACACATTTTAAAAAGCTATGAAGTATCGCTATTTTTTAATGAGCCACGCTTACATGTCACTTCGTTCCTTTTTTCAGCAAAATCCGACCCAACTCAAATATAAGAGAAATCAGTCCAAAAGCTGTTCTACCAACAGAGAGAGTCGGGGAAGCTCTCATGTTTTAACTTCAACCACAACCTGCTACAACCTGCTAGTAGTTTCTGATTGTTATTGTCTCAACCCACGGAGCTCAGAATGCACTGATTCATACTTATAGTACCTTTAAGTTAATTTCTGTTGTATTTATCTTTTCAAATGACTCTCAAATATTTTCATTCACACAACTACACAGACAGAGCAGGAGAGAGAGAGAGAGAC
>PIJE02000333.1:285957-414430 GCA_002895965.2 Coryphaenoides rupestris
TCGCAAGCCATTGGTCAGCTATAAGTGAGTCAAATATCTGTTTCTAGTTGAGTGCACCTGCCTCTCTATATGATATAATTTTGACTTTGATTTTAGACCACTCCTTGCTGATTTCTGACCAATCAGGGCATCTCTTTCCTGATTGGTTCAGGGAATCCATCTTGCCTGTCAATGACAGATGCGTGAAATGCAACACTTCTAAATGGTGGGGAAACGTAGGGAGGGAGGGGACCTTTTTGGGGATGTTTCAAAATGTTATACTCTTCTGCTCTTCTCTGGTCTCTCTCTTTACAAACACTCAAATCATACCGACAGACAACTACAACTATCGCACCTACATCAAATGTACTGATATTAATGTGCAGCCAAATTAATATTATTAACAGTGAACATGGTTTCTGTCATTTTAATTACTGATTTCTGACAACCAGGCTGCCTTCTATTATGTTTGATTTTATTTATTCATGCTGTTACATCTGATATTTATTAGTTTAGTTTAGTTTTATTTATTGATTTATTGTTTTGATGTTTTATTTATTTATTCATTGTTGAATGTCATGAAATGATTTGTGTGTTTTTTTAAATGTGTTGTTTTTTGGAAGTAGAAAGTCAACATGTGGCTGAATTTGTTTACAAGCGGTTATTTATAAAAACGTATAAAGAATTTCAGGACAGCGATAACAAAATACATAGTTCCTAACAAGCAATAAAACAGTCCATTACGCAATACAACAGTCCCTTAATAATCCATTTGTGCTTTGGCCTGGTAAAGGCTTGTGGAAATACCACCAGACCAACACATAAAATATGACCAAAAATGTTGGTTATGCAAAACATTGGTCAATGCGAACTTTATGTAGAAATATATGAACATAAAAAGTACACTATAGATATGTAGATTTATGTGGGGAGAAAGAGCAGAATGACAAAAAAATGTAGCATTTGCAAATGTTAGTGTTTTTTTTATAGTTTTATCAAAAACCTCTTGACATGTTGAAATGCAGGCCTTGTGTGTACATCCGGAGCTTCAGCCCACTGAGCAGACATGCCAACGTACTGTCACACCCACACAGCTCCCCACTACACTGGCTCCTGTTAGCTCCATCAATGCTGCTTTCACAAAGAATCCAATGACCTCAGGTGACCTCAGGTGACCTGCAGGGCAGAGAGCTCTGCCACTCGCTTGGTCCACTCTTCCTCTGTCATCTCCTCTTCCTCTCCTCCATCCTGGTCATCCTCTACTATCTGCTGATCCTCTGAGAGAGCGAGAGAGAGAGAGAGAGAGAGAGAGAGGGAGGGGGGGATTACAGTATGTGGGAATGTATGTTTTCACTGTGTATATATAGTATAGTATTTGTGTGTGTGTGTTGTGTGTGTGTGTGTGTGTGTGTGTGTGTGTGTGTGTGTGTGTTCTCACCATTGCAGGTCAGTGCAGTGCAGACCCAGTTCCCACAGGCGCACACACACTTGTTACACTCCATTTAGTCTCAGCCCCGTCCTCGAACACTTCATCGTCTAGAGCACACTCACACACACATGCGCGCACACCATTGTTGTTTTGCAGAGCTTTTCTCAAGATGACAATGAAATTGGCAGATTATGCTTGAAGAGTGTGTGTGTGCATGTGTGTGTGTGCACATGTGCGTGTGTGTGTGTGGTGTGTGTGTGTGTGTGTTGCTTTACGTCTCTCAGGTGGCTGGTAGGACGGTGTCAGACAGTTTGTGAACTCCGTAAACTCAGTTTCCAATCAGCATTGTCATCCGACAGCTCGATGAGAGCGTCCACACACAGAGACCTGGAGGAGAGACAGAGACAAGGCAAGTTTATTTATACAGCACCATTCAAATACGAGGTCACTCATCGTGCTTTATGGAGGAAAAGAAGAAGAAAATACAATAAATTACAAGGAGGAAAAAAATATAATAAAATATAAAAATTAGAGTAAAATAAGTGACCCATGCCTTTACATGTCCACTAGAAACCTCGTTGTAACCTGTTTTACCAGTCAGTGGAACCCAGTTAACCCAGTGTGTGTGTGTGTGTGTGTGTGTTGTGTGGTGCGTGTATGGATGTGTGCATATGTGTGTGTGTGTTTGTACACATGTGTGCCTGTGAGTGTGTGTGTGTGTGTGTCCACGTTTGTGCCTGTGAGTGTGTGTGTGTGTGTGTGTGTGTGTTCGTACCGCAGTATCATGTTGTTGTCTTGACGGGCAGATTGCGTCAAGTTTAGAGACATTTCATTTTGTTTGAGAAAGCTCAGAAACTCTGTGGAATCAAAACTGTGAATCTCCGTTATCAAATGTCTGCAAAACACACACACACACACACACACAAACACACACACACACACAGATGATGAGAGAATGCATGATGTACAACATCAAGTACACTTGGTCCGGGTTCACATGAATGGAGCTGACCTGGAAGTAAATGTGCAAGAGGTCACGGCTGAGGACCCATTTGAGGCCAATCTGCCGGAGTCTGAAACTTCCTGAATCCAATCCATCACTCTGTTTCTCAGCCAATCCCGATCAGACAGGAAGCACACAACTGCACCAATCACAGGACAGTTTAGGTATTATGTCAACTGTGTTTGTTCTCAAGTGACAGTTCAGGTGTTGGTCCCAGTATGAAACTGCCATGGTTTGTGACTGCACAGCGCATGTCAACAGGGAGGTAGAAACAGCTCAGCAAAGACACAACAGCCTAATGTTGTGTCTTTATCTAATCTGAGGGTCAGCAGCCAAACAATAGGAGGTGTGTCATCATATGCTTTTGAAGGGAAAGGGCTCCCTCTACAGGGAAATAAGTATAACCATATGAATGTTCTCATCTCAACATGCTTGACATTTGCTTGTTTGTATCACCACCACCACCATCATCATCACCATGACCACCACCATCATCACCACACCACCACCACCACCACCATGACCACCACCACCACCATCACCATGACCACCACCACCACCACCACCATCACCACCACTACCAAAGTTGGTGTGTTTTGCAGGTTGGTGTCAGAGGTGTCAAGAGCAAATAACTCCACCCTGCTGGTGTGTGCTCTGACACCAGTGAATCAAGTGCTCCCTAAAATAAACTTTCAATATATGTGTCTGTGTGTGTGTGTGTGTGTGTGTGTGTGTGTGTGTGTGTGTGTGTGTGTGTGTGTGTGTGTGTGTGTGAGAGAGAGTGTGAGTAGGACAGAGTGTGAGTGTGTTGCATGTGTGTGCCCTGATGTAAGGGAAGGCATGTTATCAGCTCAAATATACCTAATAATAATACAAGAGGTGTGAGAACGTGGGCATGGGAGTGTGCCAACCTCGCACTCGCATCGTCAGCTCCATCCATTCCATCATTTGTTCTGACGTCCTCTCTTGCTCTCTTTGTCTCTCCACGCCTGTCGAGCCATTCCCTTTCACAATCATCAGTTTATTCATGCTGTTTAATGGTTGTGCTTCCTGGAAATGATTCCTTGATATTTAAGTCATCATGTGGTGTGGAATTCAGCATCAATAGGTCCCGCTTTCTGTGGCTGAGGCACACCGGCACGATCCCACACTAAAGTTGCAGGGAAGGTTCACAAAGGCAATTGCATTTTTGTCAAGTAACTTTTGAAATGGATCAAGAAGATACATAATGTGGAACAGTTCATCGATCACAAAGCAAACATAAATAGTACCAATTGCATTAGTACCCACAATGACGCCCACCGACAACACATAGGAAAATCATTAAACCATGTACAAAAAGATCACCAAAGTCAGACATTATTTTTCTAGATTGGAGGATTGCAAATTCCCTTTTCACACGTGGACACACACGCACACACACACACACACACAGATCAAAATCACACAGAACAGCCCTCAGGCAGCCACAGTACCAATAGCGTCACATGCTTGCCCAAAAATAAAGAAGAAAGTCCCAAAAATGTTCCCATCAAATAAACAAGTCTTGAGATTGTGCCACAGCTGTGTGGGAATCTCTGGTGGTCTGATAGTCCCATGCTCTGTACCTTGGCTGAGGCTGCGATGTGTCACATAGCCACAGCACAAATCATCAGGCGCCATTTTACCATCATTTCATTCTGTCTCAAATTATCAAATGACAGAGTGGGCTAAGATTCTGAGACACAGAGAGCATCGGCAACGACCGCAGGCGATTTCACACGACATCCCTAATGCGCCCAGATAGAGATAAGGATGCAAATCGGTGATGTTCCCCTGTATCGTGCTCAAATGAAAAAGATAAATGAAAGTCTGAGACTGAGACAAAAGCTCAGTTTACACTGCCGATTCGTTGGGTTAAAGGAGCCGTAAGCAAAGGGCTATGGCGGTACAGGGGGTGAAGTTTTGAAGACATGTTATGTCTGCAAATGAATTCAATCTCTTCATTTTCTCCTCCAATGTATTTCTGATCGCACAACATGTTTCTTGCGCAAATCTGCCATTGTAACCTTACGTAATCAACCTATTGCATATGATAAGTATAATATTAATGTGCACGGTGAGCAAAAACACTGCTATTATTGTTCAGAAAGCAATGTTGCTTTATGGCAATATTCCAGAATCTCTGTGTAAAAGGTTATAAAGATGAGAATAAAGAAGAGAGAGACACAACGACAAGAACAAGGACAAGGATCAGAAAGTGAGTGCAAACTAGCAAGAATGCACGCAGGAAACCACATGTGATTGCGCTTCAAACAGGATGCTTAATAACAAACGTGGACCAACTCACGCCTTTCGGTCCTTGTGGGCCACAGACACTGACTGCCCTGGTTTATAGAAGAGAAGACAGGTGATTAGTATATTGACAACACTTGCCACGCTAACTGTCTTCTGATTGGGTTAGACAAACAGGCAGACAGAGCTCAACCACCTGCACCTCCACACAGCCAAAGAGAGAGAGCTGGGAGAGATATAGGGGACAGGGATGGAGAGAGAGAGAGAGAGAGAGAGAGAGAGAGAGAGAGAGAGAGAGAGAGAGAGAGAGAGAGAGAGACATAGTGGACGGGGTGAACAAAGAGACTCGCCTGGACGGAATGTAGACCTGCACCCTGCTGCCATTGTATGCCAATACAATATCTGTCTTCCTCTGGAGGCAACACATACACCCTAATACACACACACACACACACACCCACACACCCACACCCACACCCACACACACACACACACACACACACACACACACACACACACACACACACACACAGGACCTAAATGGTAGGCAGTAAGCAGCAAGCATTCAACTTCCTGTGTTGATGGGGAGAGAGAGAGAGAGAGAGAGAGAGAGTGAGAGAGAGAGAGAGAGAGAGAGAGAGAGAATAGGAGGAGGAGGAAGAGGAGGAGAGAGGGACATAAAGAGTCTCAAGAGCCTAGGCTCATTCGGTTCTGGACTTTGCAGACTAAACTCTCTGACCATCTGTCTAACTCCCCAATCGGCTGTCTAACTTTCTGCCCGGCTGTCTAACTCCCTTACCGGCTGTCTAACTTTCTGGCCGGCTGTCTAACTCCCTTAACTCTGTGGCGGCTGTCTAACCTCCTCACTCTATTTAATGCTACTGTCTCATTAACTCTCTGTGTGATGCTATCTGATGGCCGTTAAGTCAAAGTTTGACTGACTATTGCTTGTGTTTGACTGATTGTTCCTTTCAACGTGTTTTTTACGTCTGTCACACACTTGGCTGTCATCCTGCTTTTCTGCTGCAATTTTGGACTTAAAGGACGATTCTGCATGCACACACACACACACACACCCACACACACACATGTACATGCACACACTGTGTTTTATTCTGACAACTGGGTGCTGCTGGGTATAAACCCAAACACATGCACATGGTGCTTGGCTGCTGAATACCTGCTGCCTTGCTCAACGGCAGAGAGAGACTCAACCTACCTCTGATCTGGTCTGGATTGATTCTCATGGACCTACGTCTTCCTATCATCCTCTGCATCTAACCAGGTATGGTGTGTTGCCATTTAGAATTAATCATTGTGTTTCCTGCCTTGTTAAAAACACAAATGTGCATGCATAGACTCATACACTCACACACACGGTAAACCAGTGTTTCTCTAATGGGGGGACGTGGACAATGTCTAAAAGCAGGGAGGAAGAAGGAGTCTGCTGAAAAGAAACAGCAGACAGAAGACAGAAACACTAGCATGTTGTCTGTTGTCTGCATGTCAGTAAGCATCCAGATTTTTTAAGACAAAAACTATTCAAATTTCAATCATCCCAAGATGTTATACGAACAAACCAAATACGAACAAAACAAATATTATCCCACATTAAAATGAGTTGTGCTGCTGAAAAAATATGTTTGAGGGGCGATACTAAAAATAGTTTGAGAACCACTGTGCTTAAATCATACACACTGAGAGGTACACATACACCAGAATCCTAGTCAAAAGCAGTGATGTAAAAGTGATACAAATAAAAAATACAAGTAAAATATACAAATTACTCAATGTGATAAAAAAACACACAGTATATATATATATATACTGTATATTATACAATCCACACACACACACACACACACACGCCATTACTTTGTGTTAAGCAGTAGAATTTTCTTGGCAATAAAGACTGCATTTTGAGCTTTTTATTTTTATTTTATATATATATATATATATATATATATATATACTGTATATATATATATATATCTTTTTTAATGTCTGTTGTCTCATTGCTTTTGTGAAGCAAACTTTCAAGTCTGCTCTTGAAAGTTGCTATGTAAATAAACTTTACTTACTTACTTTGTTGTTATAAATATTTGTAAAAAAAAGATTGTTTAGTACAGTGGTTCTCAAACTACTTTTAGTTGGATGTACCCCTCAAAAATAAACAAAAACATTTTAGGGAGGGAAAATATCCTCCCTATCTTGGAATGAAGTTTCTTTTAAAACCGGAAAAAACTTGGAAAGTTTCTTTTCAAATCTGGATGGCTTACTGACATCATAGCAGACAACATGTTGGTGTTTCTGTCTAAGCCGTTTCTTTGGAGCAGACTTCTTTGTAGTGGACCTCAGACACCGCCTGAAATCCTTCAAAGTACTCCATCACTGATGTATTACTCAACCCTACCAGAGGGCACATTAGACATGACACAGGATGGCTGAGGGTGAGCCCTCCCATTGCTTGTTGCTTTTATTTTATTCTTCTATTGTTACAACAAAACTACAAAAGTAGAAAGTATATAGTGTGGTTTATATATTTTTTATGTTTTTCCATGAAATCATCACAATTCGCGAGAGCTATTATTTATTTTACAGTGTACATTTTGAAATATATAAACATGCATGTTACATACATACAGTACATACATACATGCATACATTTATACATACATACACAGACATACAGACATACAGACATATACAGACATACAGACAGAGAGTTTGTGAGGTATGTAACTGCGTTATTTTGGTGGCAGTGTTTACTCTGTGTCTTGATTTCCTTCCCCAGAGACAGACGGACGGCGCGTGGGAACACTGAGTCGGGAATAAACCCAAACACTGCCACTGGAGACCTTATTGAGGAGGTCCGAACAGTTATAGACATTTAAATTACAACCCCACCCACTTCCCAGGAACACTTCACACACACACACCCACACACACGCACGTCACACACACACACACACACACCCACACACCCACACACACACACACACACACACGCACGTCACTCACACACACATGGGCACACAAACACACAATGGCCAGAGTCTAAGCAGAGGAAACTCCATCTCAAGACTAAGTTGTTGTTCATTATTAGGTCAAACGACTAAACCCACAGCTGTAAGAACATGAATTATTAACCTTTTAAAAGGTGCCAAAGCTGTATATTAACACATGGTAAGGTTATTAAGATTGATTGAAGTGGTGTGTCTTTAGCTTGGCTCATAACACTTGGCTTATGTATCACACCATTCTGATTATATAACCCTATTAGGTTATACCCTCTTATAAGTAACTGTTTTATGTTGCGTGATCATGATCAAAACAAACAAACAAAACTTTTTGAAAGAAAACACTGTGGTCGCTGAGATAACCCTTTACTTCTTTACAACAGGTTACTATCCAGTCTGTGATAGGCTAGAATTGTCCACTCGGTTCGGCTAGACCCCTGGTTGTGCTGTGATTAGTCATGGCAGACTGGAGCCTTCTGGGAAATTTTCTTGAGGAAGTACAGGAACATTCTACCTCTGTTGGCAAGGTAACACACATACAATATGCAGCATACACACACAGGCACGCATGCACACAAACACACACACACACACACACACACACATTAAAGGGGCCCAATTATACCACCTAGATGGTATAAGTGTGTCCATCTAGATGTATGCTGAATAGATCAGTTTACCAGTTGGTAGAGCCCACTGGGTAGGCTGGTAGACTGATCTAGTCATCATACATCTAGGTGCACACTCCTGTCACCACCATCTGGACACCACTTGTGATGTCACTATGTCACCATGACAATTTGAATGGTTTGCTAATCACGCTCACACCTGGTGGTATAATAGGGCCCCTTTACATCCCACATGCACACACATTGTATTGTCTCCTCATAGGAGGGCCACTTCAACATTCAAGTATTACACTGTGGAGTGTGTGTGTGTGTTTGGTGGCTGGCTTAATTAGCCTAACCTGGCCCAGTTAGAGTCTGGGGTGTGTGGGGCTGCACACCTGCATTGCCTCATCAAGGCACACAGGTTAAGTCAGCCATCAACACACACATTTGAGGAGCGCTAGCATGTTAGCAGATGCTATCTGCTCTGTCATTGTTTCATTTTACACATTTTACATTAAACCACATTTTCGAGGCAACCAAAGGACACAGGCAGGTGAGGCTAATTAAGCCAGCCACCAAACACACACACACTCCACATACACAAAATAAAATGATGTAGAAACAGCATGAATACATTTATAAAGAAACAGGCCAGATGACCAGCTATAATGTTTGACATCATGTGGTGCGGGGTCAGATTAATTAGATCTGAGCTGAGTTTGAGACCTCTGCTATAAATACAAATGTAGTAAATGTACATATTGTATAAATGTTTAAATGCTGGAACAACACAAGCTGAACAACCCTTCTCGTCGCCTGCAGGTGTGGTTGACCATTCTGTTCATCTTCCGCATCCTGGTGCTCGGTACGGCGGCAGAGTCGTCCTGGGGAGACGAACAAGAGGACTTCACCTGCGACACCGAGCAGCCCGGCTGTCAAAATGTCTGCTACGACCGGGCCTTCCCCATAGCGCACATCAGATACTGGGTACGGTGCATGGTGTACTGTACATTTAAAGGGCCCTTATTTTACCAACCAGTCGTGAGTGTGATTAGCCATTGTGACATAGTGACATCACAAGTGGGAGAGTCCACTGGGTACGCTGCTACACAATTTTGAAATAGCTATCGGGGCCCTTTTGAAAAGTACCTCCTGCCACTTTGTTTCCATTTGGGGGCGGGGCAATTTGGGTTGAGTTCAGTGACATCGTATCGGACGTGTTTTACATTTTGTACATTTCCGTTGAGATTTGGACCTGGATCAATCCATTACGTTTTTAGGGTTTGGTTTTCCTTTAACAAGTTGTCAGGTTGTCACTGATTTATTTGAAGGTGTGTCCCTCCACCACCAGGTGCTCCAGATAGTGTTTGTGTCCACGCCCAGCCTCATCTACATGGGCCACGCCATGCACATCGTACGCCGCGAGGAGAAGAGGAGCAGAGAGGCAGAGCTCCAGGAGGAGGAGGAGGGTGGAGGCAGAGAGGATGACCCTGGAGGAGGGGGAGGTGGAGGTGGAGGAGTGAAAGGAGGGAAGAAGAACGTAAAGGGAGAGAGGGATGAAGGAGGAGGAGGAGGAGGAGAGAAGGGGCGTGTTCCCCTTCGAGGGCCACTGTTACAAACCTACATTCTCAGTATTCTCCTCCGGAGCGTCATGGAGGTAAGTCTCACAGGGGGACTGCGACACCTAGTGTCTGAACCACGTTAATGTTAGAAAAGTTATCAATTGTATCTTTAAAATGTCTCGTAAAGGCCCTGTATGCAACAGAATGTATGCAACAGACGACTGCTGATCACTTAACGTGGTGCACAGGACAAACGTTCCCACAGACATTGATATTACATGCAAATGTTGATAAAAACGACCTGTGCATGTGTTATTGTAATGAGATACATTATCTTGTTGTGCAGGTGGTGTTCTTGTGTCTGCAGTACTTCATGTACGGAATTTTCCTCCATTCTCTCTATGTCTGCAAGGTATTAAAAACCCAATTGTCCTCGTTGTTTTTCATCCATCTGTCGCGTTCACTCACTGACTATCTATCTCCATCTATCTATCTCTCCATATCTCTCTTTCTCTCCATCTCTATCTCCATCTATCTATCGCTCTGTCTTTCCATCTATCTCCCTCTCTATCTACTTCTATCTCTATCTATCTCTCCATGTATCTCTCTATATACCTATCTATCTCTCTATCGCTCCATCCATCAACCTGTCTATCTCTCTCTGTCTCACCAGGCCTGGCCGTGTCCTCACCCAGTGAACTGCTACGTCTCCCGACCCACTGAGAAGAACGTCTTCATTGTGTTCATGCTGGCCGTGTCTGTGGTTTCTCTGGCACTCAGTGTGCTTGAGCTCCAGCATCTGGCATGGAGACACTGCATCAGGTTGTTACTGTGTGCGTGTGTGCCTGTGTGTGTACACATGTGTGCACCTGTGTGTGTGTGTGTGTGTGTGTGTGTGTGTGTGTGTGTGTGTGTGAGTATAAGATGAGAAATAATGGTGCGTTCCATTTGTACTTGGAAGTCAGAATTTCCGAGTTCCAAGTTGAAAGTTTCCGTGGGAACGCGCACTGAAGTCGGATTTCCAACTCGGAAAGTCGGACGAATCTCACAACCCTGATTTAGAAATCCAAGATGGCTGCTCCACGCATCAACAGTCAGTGAAAGCTGTCTTATATCCTGTTTTTAGCACTTCTGTCTATTTGTGTCTCATAAAATCAGTCGTACACACTGTACTTTCCAACTTCTACCTGTGGACATGTTGCGACGGTGTTTGTATGCGCAGAATGCTGCATAACACGTTGTTATTGACTGGTAAAACAATGGCTAACCTGGCTAGAGCAAACCCCACTTCCCCCACCCATTATGTTTTTTAGGTGGACCTCATATTTGTTCTGTAGTCTGTATTCCGAAAGAGCAAGCGAGCAACGAAAGTTTTCCTGGAGGCGTCCATCTTGGTTATCCGACTTGTTAACTGGAATGCGGTCAACTCGGGTGTGACGTCATTCCCAGTTCCCACTTCCGAGTACAAATGGAACGCACCATTATACCTTATTAATCCCATCTGGGAAATTGAGTGTGTCTGGGTATATGAGAGAGAGAGAGAGAGAGAGAGAGAGAGAGAGAGAGAGAGAGAGAGAGAGAGAGAGAGAGAGAGGTCAGTGGGGAGATGATGACCTAACAAATTGTACCTCTCCGTTTCAGGCACATGTTCAGAAAGAGGCGGGGGGTCTCTCCCAGTAATGGTGGGCAATTCACTTTACCATCCACTCCACCCCCAGACTTCAACCAGTGTGTGCTTGGCTCCACACACTACCTGCCCCTCCCGTTCCCCCATCACGGACTGGCCACTCAGCAGAACTCTGAGAACATGGTCGCCGAGATGCACAAAATGGCCGCGGAGGAAAACTTTCTCCAGATGAGCTGCTACCAGCACGGAGCGCCGACAGAAAACTACGGCGACATGCAAGATGGTGGCTTCCAGAGCAACGGAGTGAACTGTCACCACAAGAAACCCGTTGCTCCTCAGACCCGGTGTAGTAAAACAGGACACCCGGTGACCAGCCACAGTGCAGTGATCATGCAGAAGGACAAGCGTCGACTCAGTAAAACCAGTGGGACCAGCAGCCGGACCAGGCCAACTGATTTAGCCGTTTAGAATCAGTTGATGAAGGCACAGCGATGAAGTCTGGTGCAAGTTAGATGCACAGATGTAATCTGGTTAATGCAAAAAACAAGCGCTGTATAAAGCACCTTGAACACATCGTCTACAGATAGATTTTATATGAGTGATGTGAGTGATGAGTTGCAAGTTGCAAATCCTTTCCATGCTGTATAGTTTTAGTGAATCTAGTTTATTCTAATATATGGTTTGCATAATAGAATGTCTTATCTAATTTACAAGTTGTTCAATATAATGGATATTTGCAATTCTATAATATGTAGTGGTTGTTGTATGTGAAATGTGATGTATATTTTTGATTGTGAATATATTGTTGAGATACTAGTTTGAGTTTAGTTTAGGTAAAAGCTCATTAAATAAAACGGGTAAACTATTATGAAGCCTGCATTGGGCAATGTTGCTTTCTTACATGGACAGAATACTTTTAAGGAGGAATTGCATGTATACAGTATTTGGATTCAAACCCAAATGTTAGAATACAAAAAGCAAACACTCTCTGTATTTAGATTTACTGACCCATATATCTTCTTTTCAGCAAGGTAGGCTATTCTGGAAAAACCAGCAGAAAAAGCTAAACAATCTGAAAAAGCCCAGCCATGCCTCCGTGCACAAGATCATAGCTTTCTCAAATTTTGTGCTGTTGTAGGTAGGGCTGGGCGATTAATCGATCTAGTTTGGTTACTTAAAAAACGACAAGGCGCAGAAAACGACCGTCTGCGTCTACATGTTGTCGGACGTGTCGACCAAGACGGGAACCACGAGCAACCTATTGAAGCACCTGAAACGGTAGCACCCAGTGACTACACATGGGGGCGGAGCCAAGAAAGCCTTCAAGTAGCAGCGGGGCCCAAACAAGCATCCATTGTGTCGTCATTTGCTGCCATTTCCCATATGAAAGACGTTCAAAAAGAAGTGAGGATATAAATAATGCAGGATCGTACTTCATTGCGATGATGCTTTTCTGGCAAAAACCTATAATGGTGTTAAATGATGTGCACAAGCTAAAATGTGTTGCATAATGACTGGTTTACAGTGTTTACAGATTTCATTTAAGAGATGTAAAGCCAGTAAATTCCTTTTTTTTAATTATTATTATTATTATTATTAGTTGTTTCATTTTGATGCGTTCCGTGCTCATACGCTGTCTCTCTGCAACAAATAATAATTTGGATCTGAAAATATGATGTTTTAACGTTGGTAGGGCGAACGCTTGAGGTGTAATGCATAAGAGATGTTACTAACATATAAGTTAGTTTCTAATTAACATGTTCAATTCTCATTCTGTTCAGCCCTTACCGTAGGAAGGCCTTTATTAACGCAGTAAATAACACATGTATGTATTTATCCTGCAAGTAAGAGAAAATATAATCTAGAATCTTGTTTCTCGAGGGTTTGTCGAAGCACTCGCATGAGGAATTGCAAACACACTAGAATTATATTGAAGTTCACGTTCGATGTAATAAGAAAGATAGATGGAGCTCATATCAGGCGCTAACTTCTTGGTGGCCGTATGTGCGCTGACTAGAACCTGAGTCTCCAGAGTGCTAACCTCCAGCACAGACCACAACTCCACCAAGACACCGACTAGGACACGGTCTCCGGGCCTATTTAACTTTACCGATCACGGGACTTAGACATAAGAGAAAGCTTTCCACAGGACTGCAGAACTGAAGGTAAGAACTCTCTCCGCTGTGCCACTGAGACAGCACACTATGAAGCGGTCGGAGGTGGCATTTGACATTACACTTATGCTGCATTGTCAAGTTGGAAAAGGACAAGAGATTTCCATTGTGACTTGAACACATGACCTTGGAGTTGATAATGATGCACTCTCTCCACTACACCATCAGGACATGACAATATGATTAACATGACTATGTGGGTTAGTGTTAGAGTGTTGACTTAAAAGTAACACTTCATGGTGTGCTGTCTCGGTGGCACAGAGGAGAGAGTTCTTACCTTCAGCTCTGCAGTCCTGGGTTCAAATCCCACCAGTCACACTCCAAGCAGGACTTGAACACACAACCACAGAACCGAGAACTCTAGCCTCTGAGACACCACACTGTTAAGTTGGGTCCTATTATAGGTCTGTTGTAAATGCCCGACGGACCAGATTATGCAATGGGCCGTATGTGGCCCGCGGTGCTGTAAGTTTGCACACCTCTGATTTAACCCCTTCATAATTAATATTTTATTTTCTGGAATATTGCCATAAAGCAACATTGCTTTCTGAACAATAATAGCAGTGTTTTTGCTCACCATGCACATTAATATTATACTTATCATATGCAATAGGTTGATTACGTAAGGTTACAATGGCAGATTTGCGCAAGAAACATGTTGTGCGATCAGAAATACATTGGAGGAGAAAATGAAGAGATTGAATTCATTTGCAGACATAACATGTCTTCAAAACTTCACCCCCTGTACCGCCATAGCCCTTTGCTTACGGCTCCTTTAACCCAACGAATCGGCAGTGTAAACTGAGCTTTTGTCTCAGTCTCAGACTTTCATTTATCTTTTTCATTTGAGCACGATACAGGGGAACATCACCGATTTGCATCCTTATCTCTATCTGGGCGCATTAGGGATGTCGTGTGAAATCGCCTGCGGTCGTTGCCGATGCTCTCTGTGTCTCAGAATCTTAGCCCACTCTGTCATTTGATAATTTGAGACAGAATGAAATGATGGTAAAATGGCGCCTGATGATTTGTGCTGTGGCTATGTGACACATCGCAGCCTCAGCCAAGGTACAGAGCATGGGACTATCAGACCACCAGAGATTCCCCACACAGCTGTGGCACAATCTCAAGACTTGTTTATTTGATGGGAACATTTTTGGGACTTTCTTCTTTATTTTTGGGCAAACATGTGACGCTATTGGTACTGTGGCTGCCTGAGGGCTGTTTTGTGTGAATATTTTATTTGTATCTTGAAAGTTGCACAGAGCATTTGACTTGTTTTACTATTCTTTGGTCTACCTCGAAAAACATGAGATGTTTGCTGCCCAGCTTTCAGTTTTATTTACATTTAAATAATTTGAAAGGTGTGTTTTATTAAGGCTATTACAGCATGTTTGCAGTGTTTAATATTTACATTATTTTTGTGAATAAACTGTTCTAAAGTTTAACTAATGAACTGGACACCTCTGGTGTCTTCTTCATTTGTCTAACTGGCAGCATTATCAAAAAATACTGTATATTGTTATCAAACAATCGGAAATAAAATCGTGATTATATTTTTTGCCCGACCGCCCAGCCCTAGTTGTAGGTATTTTCTCTGCCATGCTTTCTCTTAACAACTGGCTCGCTAGCTATACGGGTCTGCCTGTCTAGCCTTGTAGAAGATTCCGGTCATGTGCAGTGACTGAGTGCACAAGCAGAGTGCATGCAAATTGGAAAGGTAAGCAGACAGGCAGGTAGGCCATCCAATCACTTCTTTTGTCCCGAATGAAATGATTGGACAAGTTTTTAAATCCCTGCAGCTATAGATCAGATTTTTTAATTGTTATCAGAGCATTACATTTATTCATTGCAGTAAAGAGAATTTCAAGAGACAACAAAAAAATGCTTCTGAAATGATTTTGCCTACGCTGCCTTTAAGGTGTATTTTTCATTGTCGTTCCAGATACAAGGAATACTAGGCAAAGGGTGATAGAAAAGAAAATGCAAATTTTCTGAGAAACACCCACATGATTTCAAATCTGTGGAAAGAGACTGATATTCATAGGTAGTGTTGAACAAGCTCAGATGAAAAAAATATTGCGCCCAACCATGCCACTTAACAAAACGATTTTAGTTTGGAAGCTTAGTTCTTATCACTGTCTTATTGTTACATTAATCACATTTTAAAATGTTGGTGTTAGATGTTTGTTGTTTGTTTCCATTACATTTTAAAGGTGCTATTTGCGACACCAGGCGTTAGGCAATAGGCACTGCAGTCCACATTTTGTTACAATATTAGAGAGAGTTGTCTCCACCCTGGCATATGATGGCCATTTTATGATTTAGCAAATAAATTTGTTACACATAGCACCTTTAATAATATATTCAGGGAAGTACAGTTGTGGTCAAAAGTTTACATACACTTGTAGTACAAGAACATTGCTAATCCTTTCCATGCTGTATAGTTTTAGTGAATCTAGTTTATTTCTAATATATGGTTGCATAATGGAATGTGTCTTATCTAATTTACAAGTTGTTCAATATAATGGATATTTGCAATTCTATAATATGTACTGGTTGTTGTATGTGAAATGTGACTGTGAATATATTGTCGAGATACAAGTTTGAGTTTAGTTTAGGTAAAAGCTCATTAAATAAAACCGAAAAACTATTATGAAGCCTGCATTGGGCAATCCAGAGTTTCCAATCATTTCTACAACTCTTATTTTTCTGTGATACAGTGATTGGAGCACATACTTCTTTGTCACAAAAAACATTCATGAAGTTTGGTTCTTTTATGAATTAGTGAATTTGTGATCCATTTAAATAGGGCTCATCTGATACAATCATGAGACTCAGACACAAACACTACAATGGGGAAGTCAAAGGAGCTCAGCACGGATCTGAAAAAGCGGATCATTGACTTGAACAAGTCAGGAAAGTCACTTGGAGCAATTTCAAAGCAGCTACAGGTCCCGAGATCAACTGTGCAAACAATTGTTCGTAAGTATAAAGTGCACGGCACAGTTGTGTCACTGCCACGATCAGGAAGAAAACACAAGCTATCACCTGCTGCTGCTACAATTGGTCAGGATGGTCAAGAGTCAACTGAGAACCACCAAAAAGCAGGTCTGCAATGAATTAGAAGCTGCTGGAACACAGGTGTCAGTGTCCACAGTCAAGCGTGTTTTACATCTCCATGGGCTGAGAGGCTGCCGTGCAAGAAGGAAGCCCTTGCTCCAGAAGCGGCACCTTAAGGCTCGACTGAAGTTTGCTGCTGATCACATGGACAAAGAAAAGGCCTTCTGGAGGAAAGTTCTGTGGTCAGATGAAACAAAAATGGAGCTCTTTGGCCACAATGACCAGAAATATGTTTGGAGGGAGAGAAGGTGAGGCCTTTAACCCCAAGAACACCATGCCTACCGTCAAGCATGGTGGTGGTAGTATTATGCTCTGGGCCTGTTTTGCTGCCAATGGAACTGGTGCTTTACAGAAAGTAAATGGAATAATGAAGGAGGAGGATTACCTCCAAATTCTTCAGCAGAACCTAAAATCATCAGCCAGAAGGTTGGGTCTTGGGCGCAGTTGGGTGTTCCAACAGGACAATGACCCCAAACACACATCAAAAGTGGTAAAGGAATGGCTAAATCAGGCTAGCATTAAGGTTTTAGAATGGCCTTCCCAAAGTCCTGACTTAAACCCCATCGAGAACATGTGGACAGTGCTGAAGAAACAAGTCCATGTCAGAAAGCCAACAAATTTAGCTGAACTGCACCGATTCTCTCAAGAGGAGTGGTCAAAGATTCAACCAGAAGCTTGTGGATGGCTACCAAAAGCGCCTAATTGAGGTGAAAATGGCCAAGGGACATGGAACCAAATATTAGCATTGCTGTATGGATATTTTTGACCCAGCAGATTTGGTCACATATAAATTATAAAAAGAACCAAACTTCATGAATGTTTTTTGTGACAAAGAAGTATGTGCTCCAATCACTCTATCACAGAAAAATAAGAGTTGTAGAAATTATTGGAAACTCTGGACTGCCATGATATACATGTTCTTTACAAGTCAACTTTTGACCGCAACTGTATGTATGTCTTTTATTGTGAGACAATGCTGATACTTTCAGTCAGACACCTGGCCTCCAGACTTCCTGTTCACCATGGCTGTACTTCTTTGTCAGAGACAAACTTTCCATGGGGCTGGGTGGCGTCACTGGGGAGCAGGGCCATGTAGACTGGAGTTTCAGCGCCCTCTTCTGGTGACTTAGTCGCTTTGGGGCCGGCCATATCGGTACGCACCCAACCTGGGCAACAGGCGTTCAGCAAAATCTATATGTGATGAACACAACAAAAACATGTAACACGCGTTATGGAAGGGAGAAAAGGCTGAGGGTATTGGAACTGTATACGTTATGCACGGTATGGTCAGAAGTTAACAGGGGCTTGGGGCTTTTTGCCCCTAAAAGAGTTTTCTTCATTTTAATTTGCATTTGCAAAGCAGGTCCAGAATGTATTTTTCATTGGAATTGAATTGGAATTATTGAATATCATTCTCTGATGAAAAATAAGGAATGACTCAACATTTGATCAAAATTGATCTGTAAATTATCCAAAATTCCCCAAAGAGTACTAAATTAGGGGGAAAAAAGCCTGTGTTAAAAAAAAGGTTAATTTCCTACCCTGTATGCACTTTTAACTTTCTATGCAGATATGACTATCGATATAATATAGTTCACCTTGTCTCCTGGTCTCTCCTTGGACAGTCGACGGGCCAGGATCATGGAGAGTGCCTGGACATATACACACACACACACACACACACACACACACACACACACACACACACACACACACACACACACCACACACACACACACAACACACACACACACACACACACACACACACACACACACACACACACACACACACACCCCTTAGTCTGTGTAGTATCTTAAAATCGATATGCTGAACATTGCAAAACCCCGAGAGGGCCACTGAATACTATCCAGACGGAGCCAATCAGGAGCCAGCGATGGTTGATGAAGAGACTGGTGAACAGTACCGTGACGCCGGTCTTGGACACGCCATACCCCGTGTCGGGCCAGCCGCCTTGCTTGTGCTCCCCCTTCTTTGTCAACTCCACAAATTGCTGCATCAGTCCCGTCAGCTCCTCCTCCGTTAGGTCCTCGCTACGGAAACGCTCCTGGAGGGCGGGGCTGCATTTATTCAAGGCACTGGAGCCAACAAAACTGGAGATGTTCACCACTCGACCTACACACACACACACACACACACACACACACACACACTTCAAATAAATGCCCTTACACAATAACTCATGAGTCAGCAGAACACATGCTGTGCATGCCAATTTGGGAAAAGTAAAGCACACAGCTTATCAAAAGTCATCTATCATATTCAATGCCTACACGTCTTCAAATACTGATTTTGCTTCATGTGGTTTTGTGGCTGTACCTCCAGGTTTAACAAGAGGCAGGAAGTGAGTGAGCATGTCTCTGGTGGCAAAGTAGTTGGTCTTGAGAGTCACCTCGGCCTGGGTGGCAAACGGTGTTGTGTCTGCTCCTAGAGAGAATAACACATTTAAACAGAGTTCAAT
The DNA here is from genome assembly GCA_002895965.2 of Coryphaenoides rupestris. Classification (NCBI taxonomy): domain Eukaryota; kingdom Metazoa; phylum Chordata; class Actinopteri; order Gadiformes; family Macrouridae; genus Coryphaenoides; species Coryphaenoides rupestris. The sequence goes on from PIJE02000333.1 coordinate 305,242, forward strand.
ACATTGACCTGTTGACAATGAATGAGAATAGCATGGCATGGTGAGACATCCAGAGACCGACAGGCAGATCTGATTTACAAGATTACTGTTAAATACAAATCTGTAGCTATAGACATAATTTGAGTGCAATGTGTTAGAAAAGTCATAGCCTTCCATAAGCTATTAGTGAGTGAAATGCTGCTCTATTTCTATTTGACTCTGCCTGCCTCTATATGAGACAATTTAGATTTTAGCTCAGTCCCGACAAATCAGAGCATCTCATCCCTGATTGGTTTAGGGAATCCATCTAAATGGCAGAGAAACGTAGGGAGGGAGGGACGGAGCAGAGAGGAAGGGGACGTTTCATTGGCAATGTAGTTTTTCATTTCTGCTCTCTCTTTACAACTCCCGAATCTTACCTGCACCTTTAAATAACAAAATGGAACGGCATTTGGAGCACCTTTCATCATATAAAAGCATATTTTCAGTCAAATAGATTCAGAGTACTTTATTAATCCTGAAGGAAATGGTTTGTCACCATTGCTCTGCTCAAGACAGAAAATAATGTATGCAATAACGCACAAGAAGATCAGCCAGTAGTACCTTTGAACGCTATCCCAGCATTGTTGACAAGGACATCCACACCTCCGTACTTATCTTTAAAGTACGCCGCTGCTGTTTCGATGCTGCTGAGGTCATTGATGTCCAGCTGGTGGAACATGGGTTTGAGTCCCTCAGACACCAACGCCTCCACTGATGCCTTCCCACGGCCACTAGAAACACAACATGCATCAATCAACCAGAGAACAGTGTTCAATCAGGAAACAAGATGTATTCTGAGGAGGTTATAGCACACTTTGCAAAAATGAACTGCTGATTTCTGAATACTCAATTATGTTGAGGTGCTGAGAGATACTGTGAAATCAAATCCCTTTATCCATTTAAATTACAAACGGTATGTATTGTGGCAGCCGGCCACCGAGGAGCATGAGAGGAGAAGTAAGGAATCATTGATGTGCCTTTCCCTGCATTCACACTTCGGCCCCTAGAGGGAGCCCCTGAGACACAGCCGCCTAGACCTACAATCAAGCCTATGCCCAAATATGGAGTTCCCCGTGACGTCACCGTTTCCGGCAGCAATCATCCGAATTGGAAACACCTGCGCCTTGTTAGAGGAACTCTGCGGCAGCCAATCAACGGCCTGTTTACAGGACATAAATAGGGATGTAAAACATTCACTAAGAGTACCTCACGGGAAATCAAATGGTGGAAGTGGTCGAGAGTGATGGAGTTGTTAATGCTCTGCGTATGCGCTGCGTTCGTAGAAGAAGTTGGCTGTGTACCCTTGAACGTCTGAGATCCCGCTTCTGTTTGTTTTTTTTTTTTTTTTTTGTATTTTTTTTTTTTTTTTTTTTTTGTTTTCTTTTGTTTAGTTTTTTTTATCTTTGTATGACCCTCGCCTGCCTGACTACCCTCCCGCCTGCATCGCCCTGATCTGTCTGAGACTTCGCCCCGGTGTGCTAGACCCTGCTTCTGGACTAGGGGTGGGAATAATAATCGATTCTTCGATGCATCGCGATTCTCTCCAGAACGATTCTGAATCGATTCAGATAAGTTAATAATCGAATTTAAAAAAATTAAATTTGTTTGCCTGCAGCAACATTTGTTTCGCCTTTAGCCTGCAGAGCGCTACAAGAAAACTCTCCTTTCTTGCCTGCCGGTTTCTCTGCTATAGCCACGCCATGCGCACCAACACATTGTGCCGAGTTTGTTTAGTATGCCGCGTAATTTTCCGGACTGCTAAGACGCATCTGAATATAAGCCGCACGCAGCTTAAATTTGAGGGAAAAATACAGATTGTATCCATAGTATAAGCCGTCACGCCGGACTATAAGCCTGCAGGTGGTTTAATGTTTTTAATTGCCGTATATAAGGGGTTGCCTGCTACCACGGAGGGGATTGTCGGGGACCAGAGATGACTGTTTGGTAACGCAAAGCGGTCCCATTTATTAACATTTGGGAAACACAATAAATCTTTCAATCAAACTTTCACATCTTTGACATGACGAACAGCATTCGTGCAGTACACAAAAATACAACGGTGCGCTCCCAGCGCACGGTCCTGTAGTCATAGTAGTAGTGGCAGTATAACAAAAAACAAAGCTTACAGCACTTGACGAGGCCAAAAAATGTTAAATGGCTAAATTTAATTCGTTTTTAAAAGTGCCTTGCCTGTAACACGGCAGTAAAGGTGCAGTAACACGGCTGCTTAAAAAAATAACCAGCATCTTTTCCCAAAAGTGCCAACCAGCAGTAAAGGTGCAGTAACGCAGCCGTTTACTGTATCAAAACAAACAAGGCCCGTATACCAGAAAAGTCAGCCATTACCCCGTGTCATCGTCTTCCTCCTTGCGTACTAAAACCACCGAAGTCCTCTTCGTCGGTCCATAATGAGGCGTCGTGTTGCATGCAGCACTTTCTATGGCCGCAAGACTCTCGCTCTCGCTATCTTGTCTCGCTCTGCGTGTTTGCTTCTCGTTACCTGGCGCGAACTGTCTGTCTCGCTCTTGCGCTTCCTTGATAGTGCGCCCCTGGTGGCCTCTGAGTAGCAAAGTATATACATATTTTTTTAAATCACGCATGGAAATGTACATAAAAAAATAGTTGCATCGATAATCGGTTTAGAATCGAATCGTTGACCTCTGAATCGGAATCGAATCGAATCGTGAGGTGCCAAGAGATTCCCACCCCTATTCTGGACTACGACGAATCTACTGGATTACGGACTTGGCACTGCTAATAACTAACCTCTCACTCCCAGTTTGTCGATAAACTTTTGCATTTCATTTATTTTAATTGTGGACATTGAATTCGTGAACACTCTTGCCACCACTGAGTGTCACAGTATGTACTATATATACACCTTATACTTATGTACTGTAGGGATATATTTATTTTATAAAGGATGCTTTTGAATGGAACAATTGGATTTTCTTTGCTTTCTGCGGCTGCGCTTGAAGTTGCCATCTCCTGAAAATAACTTTCGGAAAACTAATGTCGTGTGAATGTAAAAGACAGTGTTGAGAATTGTCCAATCACGTACACGACAACAATACACATTCACTGCCAATAAAAGTGGGAGTGTCTGGGGCACAGTTCTCTGCCCCCTGTGGTAAAATCTGAAGCCGCCAAAGTTTTACTGACTTGCATACACACTCAGACCACGCTAATGAGGGCCCGAGTGACAATGTGATTGCTCTGTATAGATGCTTTGTTCAGCCCTAAAGTCAACTGTCATTGTGTTTTGTATGTCCTGTCGCAGGTAATGTGGGTCAAGTGTGTACAGTGCTGTGGAAAAGAATTTCCCCTTGCGGACAACAAAAACTATATTTGGCCGGCGTCCCTATGTATTGTATTCATACAAAAATAATCCAAAAACAATTTGGAACTATTTTTTACTGAATGCAGACTACCATGCTGGCACACTGTACAAGTAGACATGTTTTTTTCATAATTATCCAATTTATTCATTTTTAACATGTTTCTTTTCTAGATATTGTTTTCTTCAATTTCGTAGAATGTGTAGTATGTCATTAAAAGGCCTGGACAAGTATGCCCAATGTTTTTCTCACTATTACTAATTATGTCATTAAGTACTTAGCAAATAAATATTCTAAATACATATCGGTAACTTACTAAATGACGTAAACAAATATATTTTAAAATACTATTACAAGCACTACAAGTAGGCCTAATAGTTCTATAGTTGTCCTACATGTCCCTGGAAGTGATGTAGACGACTCCCTGGAACTGCTGGCACAGCGCCTTGACGATGGCCAGACCAATCCCCTTGTTACTGCCCGTAACCACGGCAACCTTGGTAGACATGTCTGTGGGAAAAGTGAGGAAGAGAAGAACGAGAACATGAAGATCCACATTAAAGCAATAGGCTACATAGGCTGCAGTCCGGTGGCTCACCACCAGGGTGTTTGACAAGTGTGAATGAGATGAAGCCAGTAAATCCTGTCAGGCCATGGAGGTAGAGGGCAGATAAGAGAATATTTACCCTGTCACAAATCACTGTCTGACTATGAGATTGAGTCGTATATATTGTACGGTGTGAGGGTGTATATGTGGTATGAAACTTGTTTTTCTTATAGCATATTTACTTATTTAATGTAATACGACTATAACTCATCGTCATTCAGCCCATGCTTTAATTTACAATGAATTCAGATACACCCTGCCATGGAGTTACAGCATCTTGCCCAATGATGCCGGCAGGTAATCGGCTAGACCGCAGGAATTGGGGTTTTGAACCGAGAAACTTTGGGCTGGGACTCGAACACCCTCAACCGCTATCCTGTGCCACATTTTATTGCCCTGTTTTGCAGAACCTCTATAGTATTTGTGATACAAGAAGCAACATTTGCCATGTACTCTATAACTGTGTTGGGGCACTTAGTTGAACAAGACACTTCTTCTGGTATATTCTTAGTTGGTCACCATCAGTAGCTCAGGAGGTAAGAGCGGTTGTCTGGCAACAGGAAGGTTGCTGGTTCGATCCCTGGGCTAAGTGTCGAGGTGTCCCTGAGCAAGACACTGCCTACCCCTAACTGTTGGTTGTTACCTTGCATGGTTGGCACCGCCGTTGGTGTGTGAATGTGAGGCAATACTGTGAATCGCAGTGTATGAATGCAATCCATTTTGGATGGACTTAGGCTGTGGTCACAAGATTTCTTATCACATAAAAGATTAACAGAATATGCTCGACAAATACACCCCTGCATGCAATATGGATACAATGGGCCCATCATAATGCTTCGTCATGGTGACACACAATGGACTGCAGGCAGTAACTACAACATTATTTAATTTATTTATTATTCTGTTTATTATTATTATTCTGTTGATTTCTCTATTGTTTTATTGTACTGTATTGCTATGCAACCTGGCACAAGAATTTCCTTCTGGATTAATAAAGTTCTATCTTATTTTATCTTAACCAACTACTGGTGTGTCCATCATTAACTAGCCTGCAGTTGCACACATTTCGCAACACCATTAACTCTGGAGTTGCATGTGAATGTTTGTAACTGTATTTTGACAGCTGCTGCTACACAATGAAACTCAATTAACATCATTAGTAGAAGTGCATATGTGAACAATAGAATGTGCACACATTAAATATCCTCGCGTTGTTTACTATAGTATCCTCGATCGCCGTGGATTTCACGTTAAAACGTCGCAATGTGTGTATCTATGCATGCATTTAGCCTCAGGTACACACAAGTGTCAAATAAAACGTGTACGTCACTAGTCGACTGCAAGTCGTTGTCTCACTCTACATCATGGTTACGTAACACCGATTTTTGACTTTTTCACCGACTTGCCTACATATTTGTATATTTTAACTGTAAATGTCTAAATCCGTTAGTTTACTGTTATCATTCTGTTGTTTTCCATATTGTTTTATTGTACTGTATTGCTCTGTAACCTGGCACCAGAATTTCCTTCGGGATTAATAAAGTTCTATTCTATTCTACTTTCTCATTCACCTGAACTAAACAAACAGTTTTTGCACTACAATTTGACACAGAAGCAATGCAACACTATTTAAAAGGTGTTTGCACTTACTTGTCGTGTTGTGTGGTGTAGTGTTGTGTTGTGTGTAGTCTGTGCAGATGTGTCGCAGATCCAACAACTGGCTTCTGGTTGTGCGTCGCTCGTCACTTCTGCGCAATCACTACGCGCACACCCGGAAAAAGCAGACCATCCACGTGGTGTTATGGGTGTTAAACGCGGCCATGGCTGTTGCTCGCTACGATCGTTCTGGACTCCGATCGTTCTCGCATTTAGGTATCTTGTCCAGCACTATGAACGTAAAGTGTGAGTGCTGATTTTATTTTTTTACTTTTTGTACATTTTTTGGGTTTCTTCTGAGATGATTGGTTCCATGTTAATGTCACACGACAGACTTTTTTTTGTATGTAAACGACACTACTACTAAGCCTACTGTGTAGTTGTTGTGTAGGCAGATTTACATATACGTCAGATACACGTCGATGTCATTAATGAGCAAGTAGGTGAGGTGATATTGCTCAAGGATGTCTACAGGTATACAGTACTTGCTGACACTGGGGTTCGAACCCACAACCTTTAAGGTCGGCTGGGGGTCGAATACCATCTGGCTAGAGTAGACTTCCCGCCCCCTGCTTCATACCATGCAGCATCAATGGTGGGTGTTGAGAAAGAACATATACAATTAAATATAGAGAGAGTTTGTTTATTTGTTGTTGTTTGAGATGGAGGGTTTGACGAGGGTGGGGCGAGGGGGTCACAGAGATGGGCGGGCCAGGAGAAAGCGGAGGAGGAGACGGCAGAATACTGGCCAATCAGGTTAGAGCAATTGGCAGCTCTTCTTCCTTCCATTCATAGCTTTTTTTTTTGTCACTTTTACCACATTGAAATGACATAATCTAACAGTCTCCCATTTATGTTGCCCAGTGTCCCTCTCACATGAGCTGCAGTATGTCGCCCTGAGGAAATTCCTTCACAAACGTGGATTTGACTGTGTGTTGCAGCCAGCCCAATTCACTGGTATGTGATGTGGACAACAACACACACATGCAATCTATGAGCTCTTCCCAGAGGAGAAAGAAATGGTTACATAATATACACAAAACTGTATATGACAAGTAATGCACCTATGTATTTGCATTATCTCTTTCTCTCACACTTTCTCTCCATTTCTAACCCTCTAGACACTGGGAGAGGTTTGCAGGCCCGTGAGATCATTAAAGTAAGTCATCTCTTAATAACCAAGGCAGAAGTCCTAAGTGAAGACAATGATCACAATGGATTTTCAGTCAACTCTCAAAATCCATTTTCAGTTAAATGCGATATATTACCACACCCCAGATGTAAATCAGCTGGCTCAGTGGCTGGGTGGAGTAAAAGTGAATTCTCTAATATCTAATCTGTATTTTAATTCCAGCAGTTTAATTGCAACACATTACCTTGTGAAAAGACAAGAAACCAATACTGGTGTATTATATGAAAGTATCAGCCCAGTAGCCAGAGTCAATTGCAATTTCAAGTTCTGCTCCTTTTCAATTTGACATTTCTAATGGCCACATCCAGAGAGTATACATAATATCTGTTTCTTGGTGTCTTTGTCAGCCAAATGAGTTGATTATCTCTCTGCCAGAGGTCTGTCTGATCACAACCTCCACCGTATTAGACAGCTACCTTGGGCCATACATCAAGAGGTACGCACTCGTTCACTAACTCACTCATTCACTAACTAACTCAAAAGGCGAAAGCTATGCACTAGCAAGCTACTATGGATGTACGTCTTAAGCTCTGGATGGAGGAATAATTTTAGATGTATTTATTTTGTTTTAGCCATATAACTCCATATTTGAGACGCACTTCCATCACATTCAAAGCTGCTGTTAGTTGTCCAAGTTGTATTAAGGTGTACAACTGCATTTTTTGTTTTGCAGCTGGAAACCTCGCCTCTCTCCCCTATTGGCTCTCTGTGTCTTCCTGGTGTGTGAGCAACACAGGGCGGAAGATTCCGATTGGTTTGCGTATATCAACGTCCTGCCCGCAACATACACTTGCCCTGCCTATTTTAGCGACGATGTCATTGCTCTCCTGCCAGCCAGCATACAAAGCCAAGCTCGAGATCAGAGAGAGTCAATAAAACAACTTAATTGTTCCAATCGGGACTTCTTCAGGTGAAGCTAATACATTTTATAATTTATAACATACAACACATGATGCAAATGTGTGTGTAGTGTGTGTGTTTAGTCCTAGACTTTGACCTGCACTTTAAACAATTTTTTACTGATTTAATTTGTAATAAATCTTCTTAATTTCTTTATATTAATGTATTTATTCATTTTTTCAGTCATTTTTTTAAAACTCATCCTTCTTTGACCTACCCTTTTCCATTTTTAAGTTCAGCAGTTGGAGTTGCATTTGATGTATGACTTGTGCTATAGAAATTATTATATATTATATTGATTATAAACTCTGAAGTGTTGTTATTGGATGGTCTAGGTCCCTGCAGCCAATCCTGAGCCGGGCTGTGGAGGAGGTGTTGACCTATGAAGCTCTGAGGTGAGTTTCTCTTGTTCTTTCAATTTTATTGACTCATGGTTTTAGTTATGATAGCTCTGCATTGAATCTGAACATCTCTCCTGGCATGCACTCATCATCTGCTACCCCTTAACCCCTTCTCCTTGTAGGTGGGCATGGTGTAGCGTCAATACGCGCTCTGTCTTCCTGTCCCGCCCACCCAGCCACTTCCTGTCTGGACAGGATGTGTACGCTCTGGCTCCCTTCCTGGACCTGCTTAACCACCGGCCTGATGTGCAGGTACACGCACGCACACACGCACACATACACACACACACACACCTGAAACCAAAATACACACATACACATTTACGATAGAGATTTACAATATAAGCTGCACAAGACTGACTGGATGTAATGTGTTTTTATGAGATCTCATTGGTTTCTCAAGAAAAAAACATGCCCATCCACAAGTCAATTCATCTCGGGGGTATTTCTTAAAAAATTGTTTTATTCTTCTTCTTTTGCTGCAATTCAAGCAACTAGAGTTAAGCTCAAACTGTTGCTGTTTGCGTCAAGGTGTCTGCGAGCTTCAATCAAGCGACCGCATGCTATGAGATCAGGACTGTGGCTGGAGTACAGCGCTATCAGCAGGCCTTCATCAACTACGGTTCCCACGACAACCAACGGCTTTTGATAGAGTATGGCTTTGTTGCCCCCGGCAACCCAAATAGTGTGGTCTACATTGACACGGGTGAGCTGCAGTTCATTAGTTGGTGGTTCTGAGTTGTTTTGTCAATGACAAGTGACGGGTTGTGAACGTCCAATGAGGTCCTATTGTTGCTGCCCTGGCAACACAACTTACATTGATATACAACTTGCAACTCATTAAGTATATAAACTATGTATAACTATTAACAAATTAATTATTCACTGTCTGGTAGGTGTGGCTGCCTTATGTAGCCTTTAGAGCCTCCAAAAGTGTGTATATACACGTATGCATTCTATTTTTGTATATTAATAGCCCTCTACTCAGACTGCAGTATAATTTATTTGTTGCCGTGTGATTTGGGGAAAGTGAGAGATATATCTACAGTATATCCCAGTGAGCAATATTCTGCTGGACTGCCCTCATGAATCAGCATTTAAAGCTTAGCGATATCTCCACTCTCCTCTCCTCACTCAGAGCTCCTACGACAAGTCCTGAGAGTCGCCGTCGACAAGAGTGTAGACCACAAGCTGAAGTTTCTACAGGAAAACAACTTCTCTCAGTAAGTCCTCTCGTGGCCAACCAGCACACCATAGACCCACTTGTGGAACGTATGTCATTTGTATTAAATGCATGTCAGTCCACAGGCGGACGCAAATCGAAACCTGAATTGAGGAAGTGAACTCTTAGTGTCTGGGTATGGACGAGGTACGAGATGCAGTCCTAGGCAACAACATGTCGTTGTGTGTCTCTCTCTTCCTCAGTAATCTGACTGTGTCCAGCGAGGGCCCCAGCTGGAGACTGATGACGGTCCTCAAGGTGTTGGCCCTGCCGCAGTCGTCATAGTAACAGCTCTCACACCATCCCTGTTGACATACACACACCCAAGCGGACAAACAGTACTGGTGTTCTATTGGGATACGTTTGGACATGGAGGTGAATCATATTTGTTTGTTTGTTTGTTTGTTTGTTTTGTGTGGCTTTTCCGGTAGTCCACACTGGAAAGCCGTGTTGCTTGGTCAGCAGTCGGTGTGTGAAGACAGCGAGCAGTGGGCTGTACGGACCGCCTGGACACTCTGTCAAAGACTACTGCAGGACACAAACGCATGCATGGATAAGGCAAGTGCACACACACACACACTGCCAAAACTTCCTTGTATAGTTTATTGTGCACCATACTAAGAAAACATGACCATTGTTTTTATCGTAAGGGGCTTTGGTGGGCGACAAAATGTTGCGAAATTCATTCTTAGAATTGTGTGTGTGTGTGTGTGTGTCTGTAGATCTCCAGTCTCCTCCAGCATTGTGACGAGCCAATGAGAGAGCAGCTGGGTGTGGTCAGGTCACTCCAGCAGGAAGAGCGCAGCATTCTGGAGAGCTGCATGCGGGAGCTGCGTGGCACACTAGGAGAGGCCTCTCTTACCCAACCAGAGCAGGGCTGATCATCACCCATTGTGATGGGCCCCGGGGTGCCAATCACTATGGCAGTCACTACGTCTGGATAGGTGAACACGACATGGCCACACAGGAATGGAAATGCGCTCGCAGCTTCTCAGCCGGAGGTCATGAGGCACGAAGGGAGTGATTGGTGGACTGGCTGCCTAAAGCCCATCCTCCTGTGGGATTGGCCCCGCCTTCTCATTGTGCAGACCAGTGCTGCGTTCAACATGTCGTTCAACATGCCCTTGTTGATCCTGGAAGGGCTGATCGAGCGAGTCAACTGAACAATGGTCAATCCAGAGGTGTACATCACCCACAATTCATTGCAGTTATGCATTTAGTGCAAAATACTTCCATGGTTAGGTGGGCAGTAATCTATATAAAACACTTTTTCAATCAATACTTATTGGAATTTTAAGTCAGAAACAGATGCAGCTAATTACCAGATGCCAACGTATTGCAATTATTTGCAGAAGACGCCTTCGCCTCTTTCAAATGAGTTGTCGGGTATATCTGATATTTTATAAACAAGCAGTATAGCAAAACGCAGCATAGGAACAAACTGGTGAAGATGGATGATAGTGTGGAGAAGCAAAGTCAGGTGTGATAACTAGCTGGGTAAGAAAGTGTGGTCAAGCCTTTACATGTCTCTAAACGGAAGAACCATGCAGATCTGGACTTACAAATGCGTCCGTCAATGCAGCCCGCTTGAATGGTCGAATTTGAAGCAGATGCTGGAGTTGGAATGCAAGATTTATTTTGTGCGAATATGCATTTGCATGTTCAACTTATGTTGTAGTGCAAATACATAAACAAAGACACATGCAGGATTTGTGGGATTGCAATGTCCATTTCCTTATTCCTTGGTGTTTTAAAGGTGATTTGTGCATTTTCTTGCCTAAAACTAAAACAAAGTGGCTTACTTTAAATATGTGGTGCAGTTAGGCATTCCTATACAAGGACTGGAGACATACTGTACTGTAGCACAAATGACCAAGTTTGGTGTGAATCCAAAGCTCATCCAAATTCCATATTACTAAATTCACACAAAATCAAAAGTAACTGTTCATTATAAAATATTTATTGAAAGAGTATACACAATTAAGATAAAATATATTCCAACCGCATTTACTTACATAATTTAAATCAGAATAAGTGCAGAAAATTTTAAATTCACTGAACATTGAAAACATGTCAAAATGTCAGTTAATGGACTAATGTTTTATTCAGAACACTTGTTGGATAACGTGGAATTAATCTCATTGTGACTTGTCTCTTCCTGGTTGAAGAGACACAGGGTGCTATTCAGTGCGGTTTGGGTGAGATGTCATGTAACAGAAGCAACGTTGTGGTGGTGGTGGTGCACAATCATTGATCAGGTGTGAGCCTGGCTTGCTGCTCAGAGAGTGCTGGCTGTCAGGCACTGGTTGACCACCTCCAGCAGCTGGGCATTCTCCAGAGCTGCCGCGACCCTTTCCTTGTCAGCAAGCTGCTTGTTTACTGGGAACATAAACAGAACAGTCAAGTGAAACTCAACCATAATTGCTACCCACCCTTTGCACTATCTAGTAAATAAACCACGACTTTTAGTGGCTGTGTCCCAAATGGCTAAAATGTTGCAGCATTCAGAGGTATCAAGTCATCTTGCATTTAGAAAAACTGTTGCCTGCGGCGGTGCCTCCGACTAGACAGGTTTTGAAGGCAGCATAGATGCATCCTTTGTTGGTCAAGATATCCCACAATCCCATGCGCCCACTCCACTGCTCCGACAAGAAGGAGAACAATGAAGAGAAACAGCCCAGAGTTGTGTACAAATGAAAGTTAAATTGTTTTCTTTGTAGCAAGAAATCAGTTAGGCCGAAACAAAGAGCAGTTGGTATTTTTGCAACGTCATGATGCATCGCTGTCTAGGAACACCGCTGACTCCAAAGGATACTGGCTTGCTAGACGGCACAGCAGCAGGCAGCTGCATTTTTTCGATACCGGTACTGGTATCAATACCTCGACTTACTTTTTTTGATAGTAGTGTGCATGTGTTTTTTTATTTTATGGATTAAGCTCCTCACGACTCAAGTATTTTCTTCAGTAAATACTTTTGTACTCTAACTTAGTTATTTTGATTACTTTTACTCCTACTTGTTTTTGCAAAGTAACAGTACTTTTACATGGGTACAGTTTTTGGCTACTCTCCCCACCTCTGACTATTCCTACATTCTCGTCTTGTGTCAGTACTAATGTTATTAAGAGTTACCTGCATCCTCTGTAGCATGAGTCCCTGGGGTGATGTGCACGTCAATCTGAGGAAAGGCACATGCAAAATAAACATTCACCGATAGAACTGAAGGTAACCATTAGAGAAAGCACACATCACATGAGAAAGGGGTATTTTAACCATTGCTCATGACGTGTTCCAAGTAAACTCCATGGCTCGTATCTTAGCTGTATCCTGCAGGATGTGCAGTGGTGATTGATGCAATTGAACTACTATTGAACTATACACACACACACACACACACACACACACACACATACCTTGAACCTGTCTGGGCAGCGAGCGGAGCAGCTTGACTTTGATGGACAGGCCGATGAGAGTGGCCATGCTGCAGTGTGGGATGGTGGGAGTGAACTCGATGCCCACCGTGCTGTCAGGGTCGTTTACCTGGAGGAGGGAGGGGGGACACACTGTAAGACAACATGCGGCCAAATCATCTATTTACGAATCAGGTTTAAAAAAAAAAGTATAGATAAGTTATATATATATAGTAACCTCTTAAATCACGCTATACTACAGTGATCACTGTCAATCAAGAAAGGTACACTCACTTGGACTCTGACTTGCTCCACCACATGAAGCTCCTCCAGAGACAGAGGATGTTCTGGGTCGTTGATGGATTTGATTAAATGTAATCCTCGTTAAAGACTGAACTGCGTCTCAGTGAATGTTGAACCACGAATTAACTAAATGACAACCGTTAGTGTCAGCAATATAATTAGTATGTGAACATAATGTATAAGTAGAAATCTGATGTATTTAATGACAGAATATTAAAACGATAGAAGTATATCACGTGACACATATATACACAAATAGAGTATTTACATGGATCCTAATTATTCAGTAGCACTGAAGGATATCGAATATTTCTCTGTCGTCGATGGGGTCGTGGACGTCTTCGTCTTCGTCGGCCGCGGTGCGCAGCCTGGCCCCGGAGCGCTCGAAGATGTGCGGGTTGGTGTTGGACAGCATAGCGACTATAGCGGTGTGGCGCACGAGCGACGCGGCTATTTATCTGATCATCGGCGTTGCAGTCGCTTGCAACAGCAGCAGATCTTATATACCGGCGCTCGGTGACGCTCACTTCACTTCCGGTCTCGGACGGAACGTCGCGGAGCCCAAAAGAGTGACAAACAAACAGCTGCTTGGCTGTCCACGAGGGGGCGCCATGTGTCTCAAACATCGGAGGGCGTCGACGACAGTCCGTAGGGAAGCGGTCTGAAAATAATATAATTAACAAGGCTTGTGAGCCAATAGTACGGCAATGTTGAAACACATATTGATATTAGATTCACCAGTCTCTGAAAGTGTTTGCACCACCTTTCCGTTTAAATAAAACCTTTTGCTATGCTTTGTCAGGGCTGAAGTAGTTGCCAGTCAGTGTTGAAAAAAATCGAAAAAGAGTTTGACGGTAAGTGGCAAGTGCCAACCTTAACTCCGGTACAAATAAATCCCAAGTACTCAGAAACACCACCATAGTACACACAGCAAATACTAATTTAAACAAACATACGTACATGAGGAATTCACACAAACCACCAATCTTATTCAAACTGATTGCTGCTCAGGGCCACAGCTATAGTGCAGGAGGCTATGCATAATGTGCCTATCATGAGAGTCTGATGCAAAACAACAACACTTGAATTAAAATGTCAGCAAGGGGGTCAAAGGACTGAACTGATAAGAACGGTGACCATAACAAATCGAGGTGAACACATCTCTCTCTCTCTCTCTCTTTCTCCGCTCCCCTCCCCTCACCCTTTCTGTATTTCTTATTTGTTCAATTTATTTTAGTTTAATATCTTTTGTTGTTTGTTCCTTCCTCCTTTTAGTTTGGGCTTTTAGGCTTTGTAGACAAGTAATTTCTTCAGTGGTGTAACCCCTGTTGTTTTGAAATGTGCCGTGGTTATGTTTTCTTGTGTACAGGTACTGTAGCTAGCTCCCCTGTGAGCCAGAGGGGAGTTTGTTTTGATGGCATGTTGGTTCATCCCTCTTCCCCTCCCATGGAGTGGAGTCTACTTCTCCTACTGCTTTGTGCTATACTCCTCTGTGATCCTCGATAAGTCAAAATCAGCTTCCTGTCATGGGCCATCAGAGGACCGCTCTTCTGGCACTGTAACAACAACAAAGCCACAGTCGGCCGCTTGATGATTACACCCTGAATCTTTGTGATGTTTCTACCGCGTGTGTTCCACTCAGTCCTCTCCGGGGCCTTCTCTGCTTCAGAAGCCAGCAGAACACCTCGGTCCTCACCGTTCAAGGTTGTGCCGCATGTCAATTCTTTCAGTGTTCTCGGATTAAACATATGGACACGCCCCAGGAAGCTGGTCATCGAGGTGTCAGCCAATGGGGATCCTTATCTAATTATAATTAGAGGAATCTCTATGTATGTTTGTATGTATGTATTAGTGTATATCACTAAATGACAAATAGAATTCTGATAAGAATTATACGATAATATTTATAAACAGAGATTTCTGGTCAAGAATAATTATTTATTTGTTTGCCTTTGTTTAGAGATAGGGTGTAATTATGTATCCTCAGATCCTCAACCAGATATACAGTATAATGTTGGTGGGAAATACACCCTCAATCTCAACCCAGAGTGAAATCAGATATTAAAAACAGGCCCCAATATATATTTACGGTAATTAACTAGTTGTACACAATACAATGTCTGTGATAACATTATTTCATACCATTGCATACATTTTAAATGTTGCTTAACTGCTGTGCATGGTAGTGGCTGAGCCATGTAGAGATGGATTGTTAGGTGACATCACCATCAACCATTATCAATAATTGGCTGTTGCAGGAAACTAGTTTGCCAAAGATTGCATGAGCAAGTTGCATAAGCATTTCCTCTGGGTCTACAAAATGCAAAACTAGTATAACATAGTTCTATGCCAATAAAGTTTTATACAGAGTGAAACAAAAATCTCTTGAGTATTGCAAATCCACTAATTGCTAGGAACTATAGGGTTCCCAACCAGAGGGAAAACAAAAAACAAAGTAAAAATGTTTTGTGTGTGTGTGTGTGTTTGTGTGTGTGTGTGTGTGTGTGTGTGTAAGAGAGAGACGTTTGTCATTTGTTTGTCTCGTTTTGGAAATGCAGAAGTGACTTTTTCTTCTATCCTAGAGACCCAAATCAAATCTCTATGTATTACATTATGTCAACAATATGACAGAAACATTGAAAAAAAACTTGATTCGATTTTTACCACAAAACTTCAACCATGCTACCCGATAAATAGGAACTACTGACTTGATGAAAATCAGCATGTTGAATCAGGATTAATGGTTCCATTTGTACTCGGAAGTCTCAGTTCCAAGTTGGAAGTTTCCACGGGAACGCGCATTGAAGTCGGATTTCCAACTTGGAAAGTCGGAAGAATCTCACAACCCCGACTTAGAAATCCAAGATGGCTGCTCCAAGCATCAACAGTCAGTGAAAGCTGTATTATATACTGTTTTTAGCACTTCTGTATGTCGTATGCACAGTACTTTCCAACTTCTACCTGTGGCGACGGTGTTTGTATGCGCAAAATGTAACGCAGTCAACTCAGGTGTGACGTCATTCCCAGTTTCGACTTCCGACTTCCGAGGTAAATGGAAAGCACCATAAGATCCTTCTCGTCCAAAGGCCAAAACGTCCCTCCATAGGTTGCCGTCCAGTCCATGGACCCAATTACTTCAGGCTCAGCTGACCTTTTACCGTAATTACCGTAAGATTCAGCACCATAGCTCCATCGTCAACGCCGCTCGCCAACTCATTCATTTTTGACTGCAGCTGAAATTGGATGGCTAATGGATTAGCTTACCGTGATGTCTCTTTAATCAAACTGAAAGTGTGGGGAAAATAATTAGTTTGTGCCATCGTGTCGTGACAGAACAAGCTTTTCCAAACCTAAATAATCTCTTAAACTCTTTCTCTCACACCTCTAACATACATGGCGTGTTGGAACTGTTCCCCTAATCCTCATGTTATAAAAATAAGAAGAAGAAGAAGAGGAAGAAGAAGAAAAAGAAGAAGAATACACTATTTATATAGCACTTTTCTTAGCAATGTTACAAAGTGCTTTACAAAAAGGAAACAAAACCAGACAAGGCAGATGAAAAGAATGTAAAAAGATATATAATATGAATGAGGATTAAGGAAATAAAACCAGACAAGGCAAATAATATATCAAACATCATCAAAAGCTTTCACAAAAAAACACCTTTTAAGAAGTGTGTGGAGTGTGTGTCGTTGGTGTCTGGTTTAAGCAGCCTCACCTGCCCCAAGTCCGGCTGATTAGTCTGGGGCTGGTGAGATTGCGCACCTGTGGTCCATTAGCTATTCAAGGCCATAGTTCATCGACTACTTCCTGTGTCCTCCTGCGTCTGGGGTGCAAGTGTGGCAATGGCTCCTGCCACCTAAAGTGGTCCCCAACACAGGACACAGGAAGTTGTTGATGAACCGGTTTATTGCAGTCTTTGCGGTAGTTTGTGGACAGATACACAGCTAGCACTTCTCTTGAGTGTGTGTGGTGATGGCTGATTTAACCTGTGTGCACTGGTTAGCCAATGCACACAGACTCTAACGTGGGCCAGGTGAAGCTGCTTAAACCAGCCACCAACCACACACACTCCACAAAGAGATTTAAAAGAAGCTAGTGATTTAGCGTGCTGGAGCTCAGCAGGCACATTACATTACACACACTAATTAAACTTTTAATTAAAATTGGTATTAGTTTGTGTCTAAAAAAAATTAAGTACTATCCTTGGATGAGCACGCCTCTCAGCACAACACATGCATTAGTCAAAGTGAAAGTGTTTTATTTGCCACATGTACATCACAACACAGGGCCATTCTGTACAGTGAAACTCTTGTGACATGGCAGGCGACAGTATGTAGGATGCATTCAAGGAATCAAAAGAAAGCAAAACATAACAAGAGCAGAAAAAGAAAAAGAAAATATATATATATACTGTACAGCACAATATACATCATAAGGATAAAAAAAAGAGCACACTTTCAGCTTTCAGAATGTAGGAATGGGGAATATTGTCACGGTCTGGACCGTGTCTCCGGGCTCACGGTGTTGGTGGGCGTGGCTCCGGACTCCGGTGCCGCCCCTGCGTCATTAGCGGCACCTGCGCTGCGCTCACACCTGCCAGCGATCAACAATTGATCTCCGGATAAGAACCCCGGCTTCCCACCCACTCGGTGGGATCATTGTCGTTAATTCTCCCCCGTATGGACTTTATCCGTCTCCAGCCAGCTCATCTCCCTGCCTACCCGTCTGCCCGTCTCTCCCCGCCTGCCGGTTCCCGCATCTGCCTGCCGCGCTCGCCACCCGTCCCGCTGGCTTCACTCCCGTTACCTCTCTGTATGTATTATTAATAAATATAAAGTACTGCATGACTCCGAGTCTGGGTCTTGCGTTTGGGTCCTCCTGCACACCACGTGACAAATATAGCCTATGAGTCCAGAAGTATTACATATTAAGTATTATAACTGTACAAGTAAGTAAGGGCAGATGCACAAGTGAGGGCAGTAGTAGCAGAAATATATGGCATGGAATAGCAGAAATATACATAATAAAGATAAAAGAAATTATCTGTCAGCAATTATCTTTCACTCTCTTTATCGATTTTGTTCATTCCCAACTTCTTTCTGCTCATGCACAGATACAGAGTCACAGCCTCCACACTCCCTTGTTAATCTGCCATGAAATTAAGTCTCTTCCAGACTAAAACCCAGCCACCACAGAGACCCAAAGCACTCTGGGAAATCACTGAATAGCCAATCAGCCACAGCTCGGCATAGAGAAATAGGCCCGGAGATCAATATGCACCATGTGAACACACTGGAGCAGCCAGGGCACTCTTTGGAAGGAAAAATAAAACTAGTTTCGAGCGAATTAGTTAGGAATTGATTAGTGGAGAGTCTCTCTCTCAGAAATGTATGATTTAAATATGGCGTATGTCTGTCTTGTGTATGTCTGTCTGTCTGTCTGTGTGGCGATCTGTGTGGAGACTTCACCACACCTTTATAATTAAAGACCTAAGTTTGTTATGCCGCAATCCTGGTTTCTGTCTGCTTATTCCAATTGGTCAACTTGCTACACTGTCTTGCTAGGCTGGGCTGCCACAGCACAAAGAAAATATGTGAAAACAAATGATGCCCCCTGACCCCCTGGCTACACCCATATCCAAAACAAAACATATTTTATATGTTGAATCCGTGTTGATATTTAAAGACAATTTTGAAGCCAGTAACCTTCTAAAAATGGCAAAAGGTGTTCTTGCAAACGACAATACTACTCTGATGCAATGCCATCCATGAATACAGACGACTTGCTGCAGAAGGTTCTTCATTTCACAAGTCAGGAGTCAGACAAGGACACACTGGACCTGGGCTCAGTGTGACATCCCACACACACACGCAAGCAAATACACACACAAGCAAGCACATACACCCTGGTAAGGTGTGCTTAGATGACGTCAGAGCGCATCCACATGAAGCTACGGGTAAAGGCTGTGAGGTCAGAGTTCAATGTCGCACAGTGAAGAGATATGATGGATATTTTAGCATGAAAAAGTTAAAGAAAAGATTTTTACCGTAAAAGAGGACACAACAATGGATGTATTTATCTTTTTGTATTGTTACACTTTTATAACGTTTGAATCATGAGATAAAATACCTCTACTCTGAACTTTCAGGGAATGTAAACTCTATCGAAAAGTCAACCCTAAAAATCAAACCCTTATAAGGATCTTATTAGGATTTCTGACTGGCTCAGTCTCCATCCATTTCCTATCTCACTGAAGAACCAGTGCATTCAAGTATATATTTCTGAATATGTAGCAAGGTAACTTGTCACTACTAGGGTTCGTGGAAGGTGAGAAAAAAAGTTTGTTTATCTTCACACAATGAATTGAACTAAAATGACCCACTGTGCCTGTGTAAACAAAACACCACCAAAAAAGAGTGCATTTTTATGTAAAACTTTTTTATGTGCAATTTTATGGACCCACGGCTATTGTTGATGTGCTCTTTTTAATCAAGAGTTTTATGTCAAGCTCATGTAAATAGTTTTATTTGCCTTTTTCTTAAAGCAGTTACCTCTGTAACCCAAGTGGAAAAGCGCTCGTTAATTAGATGTAGTTCTCCCACTGCTGACCCACCGCTGTGTGCTTCATACTCTGCAAACCAAATTATCTCCTCTATCAGTTGAGGAAAAGAAGCCATTAACTCTGCCCAAGTGCACCGAGATACTAACTGGATACCACAGTAAAGAGCATACAGTATGTATCCCTCAGAGTGGACACAAACCTTTTATTTCCCCCTTTTTATTTCCCCCTTACAACATCACACACTGTTTAGCACGTGTGTAACATAGTGCGGTGCTTGTGTTCTCTGAAGGCAGGGCTAATAGGGAGCTGGCCATTCTATTAAACAAACCCTATTAGTGACCCCACTGCTCTGAACTCAATTACATGCATATTGTCAACCTTGTGTGTGTGTGTGTGTGTGCATGTGTGTTTGTGTGTGTGTGTCATCTCATCATGAAAATGCTTGTTACATCTCCTGCTGAGTGCTACTTCTAACACCAGCATAGGTTTCATCAAAACATACTGTAAATATAGATTTTATTCACCTCCAGAGATCTCCATATAATGGTGGTGGTGGTAGTGGAGGTGCCGGGGGGGTTTAACTATACAATGATGTTGAGCCAATGTCACTGGCCTTTCTCTCTTCAATATGTAACACTCCGGTTGTGTTTGAATTGGCTCACTCATTCCCTCATTCTCTATTCCCTATACAGTGAACACTATTTAGGGGATAAGTATAAGGGGGAATTCGGAATTCTCTTTTGGATTAATCCGATGACAGTGAAAACCGCTTTGCATCAAGGAATATAGTGTCTAAATAAGTATACATACACATCCTTTACGATGCATTATGGGTATTAAGTCACATTTCAGGTAACACTACAAAATGATGACACCCTAAATAGTACGATATATCGGGGCACAAGAGAGCCAAATCAATCTTTGTCCAGGGGGGAAGTGCAGTTGGTGAAGACACCAGTAATGGTGTCGTTCCCAAGAATGCAAGATTGCTTAGGCCAGGTAAGGCCAGTTACGTTTAGTCAGTATATTTGATCTGCTGAAAGGCTAATGCTGTGACTGTGCACTACCACCAATAAAGAAAAAAAAACCTTGCTATCCTGGACTAGGTTATTAATAATAATCGTAATACGCATTGACCAGCAATCAACCTTTTCCAGATATAAATTACATTTATATGTGATTGCATATAAATGCCAGTTATATGTGATTTTGAGCCTTAGCGCTGAGCATAGCATGTATTCAATTGACATTGACTTCAACACCTGTGCTATCAACACCAAATGTGGCACACTGCTTAAGTGGGATGGCCTCTATGTTCCTACCTCATTTCACCTTGGTCATTCTCAAGTATACTTGTGATTGATATTTTAATATTGGAGAACTTAAAATTACCGTTACCATCGGCCATTTCTTATTTGTTCCAAATTCCAAAGAAGGTTCTGAGTCACTCATGTCTATAGAGCGTCTGTGCCAAATTTGATGTCATGACAGAAATATTCTATTGGAGTGGCGGGGCTGAGGTACCCATATTTTTGTATGTCATCCACAAATTGGAAAACTTTAGATTGATCAGGGACTGAGCATATACATTACCAATAAAAAATAATAACAATCCTAACCCTAGAATGACAATATATGTATCCACAGTTCAATAATTAATGTAATTTACATAACACAGTCTAACCTATTGTGCTGGAACAGCACTATAACTTTTGTGTGTAACTACATGTCAATAGAAGGTAAATGTAGGGTACCAAAGCTAACTTCCATAACTTTCTACTTGATCGACAGTGGAACCTGAGATGGTTTGGGCGGGTGATATTCAGTCACTGGTGGTGACAACCACATTTGCATGCTCCCTATATTCTGTTCACATAACATAACCTTAGAATAACATTTGAATCCACCAGCTGCCTCAGAAAAAAGGGCAAAAGACTTGACAATGTTCACTTGTTTTGCTTGCTGCCCTTTAGCAAGGCATGTGACCTTACGCCGCTCCAGCGAAGCATGACAGTGACCCAACCGTGGAAAGCAGCATAGAATTTCAAGAAGAAGAGGTAGAAAAAATAAACCCACCACCTTCCTGGATTAAATTAAGGTTAAAAGCATTTAACCAGTGCCATTTAATCGCGGCTGTAAAATGCTGCCCCCCTCACTATCTTCATCTCTTTTCCCTCCTGATCTCTGGGACACCTCCTCGTCACTGGAGGCCATTTTGGCGCAAGTCATGAGTGTTGACAAGAGACCAGAAAGTGTTTGTTCAGATCTAGTCCCTGTCAGGTGCAGGTGTCAACGGGTAAACAAAGTCCGACATGAGAGAGTGGAAGAGAGGAGTGTATCTGAGAGAAAAGCAAGATGGGGGAAGATGCCAGAGATACGCCGTGAGAGACGATGGGGGGCCTCGGGTCAAACGATCCCAATGACGCGTGATGGTTGATTAATGAGATGCTAATTGTCACTAATGAATAGGACAATGAATAGGACATTACGGTGCAATTTAAAAACGAAGTATGCTTTTTAAGGCTTTGTGTGTGTGTGTGTGTGTGTGTGTGTGTGTATGTGTGTGTGTGTGTGTGCCTGTGTGTGTGTCTCATCACATGTTATGCCTGACATGTCTCACCATGTGAACCGTGGACACCCCTCTGTAATCTGACAGCAGGTTAACTCTGACTGGCACCCCCCCACCCACCAACACACACACACACACACACACACACACACCCCCTTAGACCCCCGATCTGTTCCCAGCTGTCCAAGTCCCACAGTCCGAGGGCCAGCGATGCCCAGAGATCATTAACCATCTCAGGCCTCCGGTGTTTCGCGGCCCAGCCAATATCATGCTTCACAACTTCCCCCCCACACACAACACCTACAACATACAAAACCACCCACCACCAATCAACAACAACCAACAACACCCTGCAGCCCCTCTCAAAACCTGCCAGCAAAATTGCCGTCTCCATGACAACCCAATGCACCCCCCCACACACACCCACACACACAAACACACACACACACACACACACACACACACACACACACACACACACACATACACACGGACACACACACACACACACACACCCACACAGCTACATCACTAACTCCCATCATAACCACTGGGTGCAGTCCAGTCACTCAACTTACCTTGGCTATTGACACAAAAAAAAGTGAGTTCAGACTATTTGCCTTCATCCGGGACAGACAAAGAAGCAGGATTTGTCAGTCCCCATATCAGTCAGTCACCCAGTTGCTATCTGTCCATCAGTCCGCCTGATAGTAGATCAGTATGTTCCTTCATCAACTCAGGCAGTCAGTCTGTCAAACGTATGGCGAGTCAATGGATTCACTTGATCCAGTTAGTCAGTTAGCATTTTACCACTTCCCCTTTAAAGAAATGTGTTTGCATTTATATAAATCTGTACAAGGTTGTGGAAATGCTTGGACTACCTCAAACCACTTCTCCTGCTCTCTCAGATTATTGAGGACCATTTAAGTTGCATGAGATGCATCATACTTCCTGAACACTGACGTTTCCTATCTGTTGCCGTTGGTGTTCATGTCTTGCTTGCATACAGATGATGATTGTCACAGTTGCTCATTGTGTGAATTATTCCCTGCTAAATAATAACAGATGTTTAATAAGATCTGGTCACATCTGTCTGGCCTGCATTGGACTGAAAAGCCATAGCCATGTCTCTTGCTTTAATAAACATTGCAATGTTTCATTATACAAATGTGAATAGAATTAACATGTATGTATTCAACAAATGTGTATTAGTGCACATTTACTGAAGAAGAGTAAAGATAATATAACTGAGCTAAAATAATCCAGAAAACTCTAACTAACGAGCTGATGGTAAACTGAACTCTCTTTCAAAAAAATATTAAATCAGCCGTGAGATAGTTCTAGGAGTTATGTTTGCATATAATTGTAGTGAAAGAAATAGTGCATAATAACAGTGTGTATTTTCTACCATAGCACAAACAATCTACAAATAAAACATTAAAACATAGGGACAACACAGAATAGATACATGTAACTCAACAGACACAGATACCAGCCAGGCAGCCAAGACACTTGACGGGATGGAGGAGGAATTCAGCACCACGGACAGCAACCATTGAAACTCCGTCTGCTCATTGGCAACCAGCGCTGTTCAGCACAGCTGCTGCTTGACTGGTAATGAGGGGCACCTGGCAGTCATGAGCCCACCAACATTCCTACCCGCTCCTGAACCAGGTGGCGGATAAGAGAACTGTTTCCTGCTGATTTTCTTTATTAACTTTGGGAATTGATAGAAGGCCAGCCCCTGAAGACAGGAGGAGCCGAGAAGGACAATAGGGAACAATAAGGTCCTTCAGGTACCCAAGGACCCATGCAGGATCTTGTAGGTAAGAAGTAGCAACTTAAAATCTGATCTGGCGTTCACTGGGAGCCAGCAGAGGGAAGTGAGAATTGGAGTAATGTGGTCGAACTTCCTAGTTCTCGTTAGAAGTCTAGCAGCAGTGTTCTGTACAAGCTGGAGGCTTTTTGTAGTAGAGCTCGGTAAGCCAGAGAACAGTGCATTACAGTAATCCAGTCTGGGTGATATAAATGCATGAATGAGTGTCTCTGCGTCCCGAGAGGATAACACTGGTCTAATATTAGCAATATTTCTAAGATGAAAAAATGCAGTTCTGGTGATACTTTTCACATGCTGATCAAAATAAAGATAGGGCCAAACATTGTTGGCCCTATCTTTATTGTTGACACAGGGGCGATAGTAGCTCCCTCAAGCCAGTGTGACTTCTTCAAGTTGCGTTCATTTTTGCTTCAAGCCGATGATTATCGTCTCAATTTTAACGGCCAGGTAGCTTCTCTCTGGAGGCCTCCGTGGCCATCGGTCCAGGCCAGTGTGTGCTGTGTGAACACAAAGGGGCTGGCCCCCCCCCCTGTTCCCAGTGCTACGAAGTGAAGCTACTTGTAGCAAAGCTGCTGCTACACACCACTCTAACGTGGAATTTTCTAGGCCTCCTCCAACGAACACAGTCATTTGAATGTCCAATAATCTAATATTGGTTTGTTGTTGGTTATAGTTGTAAAATGAATGACATAGCAGATAGTACCTGCTAGCGCTCTCCTGAGTGTGTGTGCTGATAACTGGTTTAACCTGTGGGCATTGATTAGCTAATGCACCACAGGAGTGCAGCCTCACTCACCATCATACTAATCAGCCTCGGGCCAAGTGAGGCTGATTAAACCAGCCACCAAACACACACACACACACACACACACACATCCCACACTGCTAATTCCTCTGCCAGGAGAAAAAACAACCTAAGTTTGTTCTTCAAATTGGATTGGGTTGGATTAATGTTCCTTCGAGAACATCTTACGGTATTTCTCGGCATATACAGTATGTCCAGAAAACTAACTAAAACTAACTAACACCTCACAGAAAAATGGTTACCGTATTTGTGATGCCCTTGTTCACCCCCACATTAGAGATAACAGTGGTGTAGTTATTCTCAGTGTTTCCATAATTCACAGATTCATATTGTGTCCTCTTTCTCCATTCGAGGGCTACCTACTCAATTCAAAGTCATCCTACTTGCCTTTATTGTCCTTCTTTTAGTGCCTCCTCTTTGCAAATCGTACTTTTTTGCCTGCCTTTGTGTGGGTGTGTGTGTGTGTGTGTGTGTGTGTGTGTGTGTGCGTGCGTGCGTGCGTGCGTGTGTGTGTGAATGACGGATGTCTGAGGTGAAGCAACTTGATCAATTATAAGAAGTAGAAATGGACAAAGAAAACAACTGTCACTTGTCTCGTCGACAATATAAAACGTTTACGTCTGACGAATCTAGTATTTGTTTCAGTAACTTAGTTACAGTTTAGTTAAATTACAATCAGGAAAACAAAATAAAACACATTGATAGCATCGCAAGAAATGGTTAATTTTATCATTATTGCATACTCTTCATTCGGGGGCCACAGGGGGGTCCAAGCTCAGTGTTACGGGGGTACTGGCCCCTGATGCCCGGACCCCTAAAACCGCCCATGGTCCTGATGATAATGGCTGCTAAAAATAACTTTCACAATCAAAACCCTTTCACTCACTCCCTTGGGGGCAACAGGAGATCGAGATCATTTTGTATAAAAAAAAAAAGGACGTGTGACGGACATACGCCCCCACCCTCTCCTCTACACAGCTGGGGTGCAGGCAGCGAACCTTCCCTTACTTCCCTCGGCTTGGGGGCTGCGTGACTTTGCGCAGAGGAACCGCGGCGCCGGGCGGAGCTGGTGTTGGAGCACCAGGTGTAGGAGCAGGGTTAGGAGCAGGTGTAGGAGCACCCGGTGTAGGAGCAGGGTTAGGAGCAGGTGTAGGAGCAGGTGTAGGAGCACCCGGTGTAGGAGTAGTGTTAGGAGCAGGTGTAGGAGCACCCGGTGTAGGAGTAGGGTTAGGAGCAGGTGTAGGAGCACCCGGTGTAGGAGCAGGTGTAGGAGCAGGGTTAGGAGCAGGTGTAGGAGCACCCGGTGTAGGAGCAAGTGTAGGAGCAGGTGTAGGAGCACCCGGTGTAGCAGCAGGGTTAGGAGGAGCAGGTGTAGGAGCAGGTGTAGTCTCTTCAGCATCTCCTCGTTACATTATGGCTTTTTGGAGTAACCGCCTCTGCGGAATTACTGTCCTCCTCGCACTGTTCATCTCGCAGGGGGCAGCTGGAGAAGGTAAGCTTGTGTTTTTGGCTCAAGAGCACTTTAACGTGAGATGATGATGATGATGATGATGAAAAACAGTGGTTAGATTGTCTATTTTAGATGGGACTATTATAGTGGTACCTAGGTTTGTATGTTTGTATGATCTGAAGTCCCGCTGCAGCCCACTGTGGAAACGAGTTGACTCGAGATGCGCGCTTTTCTGCTTTCAAGAGGCGCGCATCACGCTGTGTTTGTTCAGGATCCTTTAATGTTTGGTGAATAGTTTAGTGTTTAATTGACTAAGCTCTATGTCCCGTATGGGGCACCACTGTAATGTCCCTTCTGTCCCTTCGTTACCAACAAAGTTTATATTTTTACACTCGCTACGTGCTTGGTGGTTGTTTTTCCTGCGTATTACCGGAGGAAGCCACTTTCAAATGTTGCCAACTTTGTACTCATGATTTGTATATAATGACAGGTAAGCCTGTCATTGTCATGTTGTCGTTCGCCCTTGGACGCAAGTGCAATATCCTTAATGTTATGTGAAATACCTCTCCTACATTACCTTTTAACATTATGTGCAATATTCTTAATATTCTTTCTATCATGTGCAATACGTCCCCTAACCATTATTATTATCACAGTATTACACTTCAATTATTTGTTTTCGCTGTCTGAATACCTTATCTTGCCGATATATTTGTATATTTTGACTGTACATTTGTAAATCTGTTAGTTTATTTTTATTATTCTGTTTATTTCTCTATTGTTTTACTCTGCTGTATTGCTATGCCTGGCACAAGAATTTCCTTCGGGATTAATAAAGTTCTATCTTATCTTATCTATCTATCTTCTTTCTATCTATCTCATCTCTCTATCTCTCTCTCTCTCCTCTCTCTCTCTCTCTCTATCTCTTCTATTAGGTATGTTGGAATCTGACACTTGGGCGCTCTCTATCTCTGTGGTCGGCTTTTGCCTTAGCTTTCATTCTTCCATTGCTCTTTTCTTTGTGACAGATCTGGTCATGACTATAGATTTGAACAACATTGTCTGTTTTAGTACAGATGTACATGTAGAAAGTATTTAAGTATTCATGCCAGACTGTACATTGTTCCCTTCCCATTCCCTGCGGTCATGATTTTGTATTGTGTCCTCTGTCAAAGCACTTATTTATATATTCTGTTTTTCAATCTTGTTTCAATTTAGCAGTCTCAGCATGGGATGAAAAAACCGTCTCATTACGAATGTATCAGGCACTTGGTAAAGATAAGATAAGATAAGATAAGATAGAACTTTATTAATTCCGAAGGAAATTATTGCATAGCAATACAGCACAATAAAACAATAGAGAAATAAACAGAATAATAAAAATAAACTAACAGATTTACAAATGTACAGTCAAAATATACAAAATATATAGGCAAGATAAGGTATTCAGACGGCGAAAACAATTTGGCATAATTGAAGTGTAATACTGTGATAATAATAATGGTTAGGGGACGTATTGCACATGATAGAAAGAATATTAAGAATATTATAATGTTGAAAGGTTAATGTTTATCAGTGACCTGATACATTCGTAATGAGACGGTTTTTTCATCCCATGCTGAGACTGCTAAATTGAAACAAGATTGAAAAACAGAATATATAAATAAGTGCTTTGACAGAGGACACAATACAAAATCATGACCGCAGGGAATGGGAAGGGAACAATGTACAGTCTGGCATGAATACTTAAATACTTTCTACATGTACATCTGTACTAAAACAGACAATGTTGTTCAAATCTATAGTCATGACCAGATCTGTCACAAACCCCCGTTGTGTGTTGCACGTTGTCTATACTTTCTACATGTACATCTGTACTAAAACAGACAATGTTGTTCAAATCTATAGTCATGACCAGATCTGTCACAAACCCCCGTTGTGTGTTGCACGTTGTCTAGTTTCTAATATCAAAGTTTCTCATGCTTAGACTCTTCACTGTGGGCAGGCGGCGGTGGCTGATAATTGGCAGCTGTGAGCCAGCATAGAAAGCCAGGATGTCTCTTGCCTCTCTCTCCATGCTCATCTGAGGAACTTTAGTTTTCCCTGGCCATGGTTAAGGTTGCATTGCTGCTGTAAAGCCACAGGGTTTGACATTGTGCAATGTTGTGCATTCAATGCATTGTTAGTGTTTGAACTTATGCGACATTTTCCCTGGCTTGTCTCTTCTGGGGCTGGTCAGTTTTCTGTTCTAGTTTGCTGTTTTATGTGTCCTGGGACAATACGTAGTCTTGCATGGTTTTATGTCGAATTTTAGCCACGCTCTCAGGCTCTTAGAAAGACTGACAGTTGTTCTTCACACTACATAACTAGGTGTAATGAGAGGATGGGTCGCCTGAGAGAGTCACAATCCACTGCCGTGATAGCGCCGATCCTCTTGGTTCAAAGAGTCATAGACAGTAAATGCAGCCTTAGAGTATGCTTATAGCCAGTACAAAGTAGCGTAGGCCTCCAACCATCAGACGTAATAGATATTTAGTGAGAGTGGGGGCGGGGGGGGGGGGGGGGGGGGGGGGGGGGGGGGGGAAGGGGGGGGGGGGGGGTGGAGGGGTGGGAGAGGGAGGAGGTGGGGGGAGGGGGGGGAG
The DNA here is from genome assembly GCA_002895965.2 of Coryphaenoides rupestris. Lineage (NCBI taxonomy): Eukaryota > Metazoa > Chordata > Actinopteri > Gadiformes > Macrouridae > Coryphaenoides > Coryphaenoides rupestris. Next base: position 334,158 of record PIJE02000333.1, read on the forward strand.
AGGGGGAGGGAGGGAGGGGGGAGGGAGGGAGGGAGGGGGGAGGTGTGATGGGAGGGAGGGAGGGGGGAGGGTGGGGGGAGGGAGGGAGGGGAGGGGAGGGGGGGGGGGGGGGGGGGGGGAGGTGGGGGGGGGAGGGGAGGAGAGGTGTGGGGGAGGGGGAGGGTGTGAGGGGAGGGAGGGAGGAGGTGGGGGGGGAGGGAGGGAGGGGGGGTGGGGAGGGGAGGGAGAGGGGTGAGGGGGGGAGGGGGGGGGGGGGGGGAGGGGAGGGAGGGGGGGGGGGGGGAGGGAGGGAGGGGGTGGGGGGAGGAGGTGTGAGGGGAGAGAGGGAGAGAGGGTGGGGGGGGGGGAGAGGGGGGAGGGGGGGGGGGGGAAGGGGGGGGGGGGAGGGGGGGAGGGAGGGAGGGAGGGAGAGAGAAAGAAAAAAAAAAAAAAAAAACAAGATGCTCTACACCGGGTGCTCCTACACCTGCTCCTCCTAACCCTGCTCCTACACCTGCTCCTACACCGGGTGCTCCTACACCTGCTCCTAACCCTGCTCCTACACCTGCTCCAACACCTCCCCGGCTGCTCCTACACCGGGTGCTCCTACACCTGCTCCTAACCTCTACTCCTATGCTCGGGTGCTCCTACACCGGGTGCTCCTACACCTGCTCCTAACCCTGCTCCTACACGGCTGCGTTGCTTATTCCAACATCGGCGGTGAAGCATTCACGCCTCTCGTTGACTTCCTGTGTCGCGTCTCGAGCGGTTCTAATCTTCATGGCCGTTCTCTTAAACATGGGAGCTAGGCTTTGCACGAAGAGACGCAACTCCGAGTGCGGAGAAGGAAAGTAGCAGTAAGGGAAAGGCGTATTCGCTAGAGCACTGAACACTCGCGCCACTATTTCGAAGTGCTAGCTAGAGAGAGAGGCATAGAGACGCATCGGCCAAGGTATCGATCCGTCAATCTGTAAGCGCGGCTCGTGACTATTAGAATGAGAATAACGTCGATTGGCAGGGTGTATAGGGGCGGGGGCGCGGCGAGAGGGTGGGTGGAAGAGGGGGAGGTTGGTGTGGGAGGTGAGGAGTGGAGGGGTTGTGGTTGGAGCGAGAGCGGCGCAGTTGGAGTGTTCAGGGAGCCTGTATCGTGAATGGCGGCGGTCTGTGTCTAAGGAGCGGGGTGCGGGCATACAGGGGCCAGAGTAGCACCGTGGGATTACAGCAACCTCTGGTCAAGTGAATATAGAGAATAGCTGCTAGTTGGGCCACGCGCACTCTCCCTCGTTCATTGGCACTACGCCCAGCATTATAGCGCATAGGTTGCAGGTAGGTTATAAGCTAAGGGCCAACCCTGACATCACTGTATGATAGTATGATTACGCGCTCAAGATGGTGAACATTTTAAGTTAATTCAACTTAGGCGAATATTTGATTCATTAGTGCGGGAGGGTGTGGAAGGAGGTGTTAGAGGACCCTAAACGCAAGGCCAGTGTGGTTAATGTAACTTTTAACACAATGTATGATTTAGATTCGAAAAATCTAACTACAGCAACAGAGATACATACTATCAATGAATGCGGAGAACGCATAAAGCGGCTAAACTTAGCAGCATGAGAGAAAAATCAAATACTAGCGACAGAATACAAACAAACATATCAAGTACATAGCTCACAAGACACGAGCATAGCAAAAACAAGGTCTTAATCATTAGCAGTATTAAGTCTTCGACGAGACGGATGTTGGGTGGCAGCTATAAATTATACGGGATTTAAGAGTCTACTTTAAATCGGTGCAGGTAAGTGACAGCATCAGGTAGTAAGATGACAGATGAGGGAAGTGAAGACAGGTGTAGACAATCAAGGGCGGGGAAACAACACAATACAGGAAATAACCGAACACGAGCAAATAAAACAGGAAACCAGATACAAACTAAAACACACGGGGAACAGACTATCAGATAAAATATAATACAATAACTAAACGGACGTGAACTAAAACATACAGGGATACAACACAAGGAAAGAGGTGAACTATGACAGGTGGGGGCGGAGACAGAAACAGAGACAAACAAAACACATGGCGCATGACAACAAACAACACATGGCTGACAGGACACAAGATGTCCAGCAGGGTGTGCCAAGAACAAGGAACACAATCTAGGAAGAAACAGAGCTCAATCAGGACAACAATTGATGATTATTCTGATGATTGATGAGTGTGTTAGATTTCCAGAAGTCTGTGAATAATCAAGCATTGACAGTGGTCAATAGCATTGGCGGTGTTGAGGGGCCCCCACACCAAATTCTGCTTATGGCCCCATAAAGGCTTGGGCCAGCACTTACTTTTTTCATAGTGTACATTCTAATAATTTTTATAATGAGTTTGCTCGGTGTCATTTTAATAGTTGTGGGGCTGCTGACATTAAGTCGCTTGAGGAGTTGAAGGACTTAATTGTATTGGAAGAGTTTAAAGTGGTGGCAGTGTTACTGAGCATGAGGTTAACACAGTCTCAGATGCTGCAGCGAATACACTCTGATCCACAAGGACGGGGTTGAGGGTGGTCGTATTCATGTGGGGCGCACTTCTCTGGCCCAAATAGAAAGGAAATGGCTCTGATTATGACTATTGTCAAGGCAGAGGTCATTGGAAAGATGAGTGTCCTTTGTGAAACGCTAAAAGCAAGTTCAGATCTGTGCAAGCCATGTTAATCCATATCAAAGCCAGCAGTCAAAGTCAGCGAGTGGAATCATTCATTCTGTTGCAACTGATTTTTCTCCACAGGGTTTCACTGGTGGGCGGAACAAGAGTGGACATCAGTCTAATGTCTGTTGCAATACTGCACTTTTAATTTGAGTTACATGGCTCCAAGACCACGGCGGTTCGATCACTGGTAGAGTGGTGGAAAACAAGAGAGATGTCACCCTAAATGTTGAAAAATCATGTGCAATTGAAGGATAACACTAGTTTGAGATATGACTCTTATGCTTAAGCACTCTTGTAAGGTCTGTGCTTCCATTTTCAGTCCAGCCCAGGCAACGGTGTCTTCGGCTTTGCACAGAATTTATACTTGATTCGGTCGGGGAAGTGGCAAATGGCAATTGGGGTACATCCAGCTCTGCTTGTGGCAGGGGCCCATGTCATCTTGGTTAATGGTTTGGCAGGTGGTCTGGTTTAACCTGACGTAGCCCAAGCCCCAATCATTTCTGAGTCACCCACTTGTGCCATGCCCATGTGCACCCCGTAGATTCCAAATTTGGGTATGATTGAAGCAAACCTTTACGTGTTGCTTCTTATGTGAGCAAGGTTAATTATCATTTCTGCGGCAAAGTCGCTCGCGTTAGTACAAGAAGGCGAAAGTAGCCCAGTAGTGACGTGAGGGCCTGAGGTTTGCTGAGTTTGTCAGACAGACATGAGCATCTCACTTTAGCTGAGGGTTTCTCTGTGTCACAAGAGCATTTTGTAAGGGGAAGAGATGGCTGATCCAAATGTAAAGGAATTTTTTTGGACTGGATTGCTCCTCCTGATCAAGTGAACATCAGTGTGGCCTCAGTTTATTTCCAGCAGGGCCATTTGCCATTTGTTGAGGGCCCGGACATGGTGAACATTTTGTAGGTGACCGTATTGTGCAAGTGTTTTTTAGGAACCTCATCTTACAGACAGTGAATGGTGACCTCAGTAAAACCTACAACCATATCCTGAGACATTTCTTTTGGCCTCGCCTCAAAAGGGATGAAGCTAGTTTCATAAAGTCGTGCCATACATGCCAACTCACTGATAAGCCAAACCAAAAGCCAGCTCCATTGTACGTTTAACGGCGGCCCCCTGCCATGTTCAGGGTTCCGCGGTGAATATCTGTTCACAATCTGCGTCAAGCTGCCAGCTACCCTGCTGCGTATCTTCTTTAGTCTATCACCTCTAGCTCTAAGTTATCCAATGTGATCCAGGGTCTAATGTCATTTCTCTTCTCTTTGCTCAGGTGTTAAAATCACTCAGGGTTAAACACAGTCGGGGTGCGTTACAATGCTTACCAGACCTTGAATCCTGAGAGCACATTCTGTTGAAATGGTGGGACGAGGGTTTGCTGTGGGTTATGTGGGCTGCCAGAGGGTGGTTTCCCAAGATTGCGCCAGTTTCAGCCCACACAAACGTGTGTTTGGCCACACCGTTCGTGGTCATTAGGCTCTCCTACAGGGTGACTTGAAAGCCAGCGACACTATTTGTAAGATGTTTGAATCTGCACATGACAATGGAATTCTCTTTAATCAGATGATTTGAAACAGATGATTAAAAATGACCAGATAGCAAGCGCCTACAGATGTCCAGATGGGACCAAAACATTATTTGCACCATTGTCCGCAAACACCCGTTGTAATGGCTCTGCTGCTTAATTAGATGACCCCATCATTGCAGTTTAACTGCTGATGAATTGCTGGTATACAAATCAATAATAATTGATTCGCAAGGCCCTCCATCGGCTGCCATCTCCCCGCCGTGCAAAGCATCTACCACACACAATGCCTTAGGAAAGCATAGAAAATCATTGAGGACTACAGCCACCCAGGCCATGGACTGTTCAATGGCCGTTTGCACTAGTCTGGTTCAATGGCCGTTTGCATTTTGAGTATCAGGCTGCTTAAATCCTACTACATCTACAACAAGAGTTGAGAGTTGTGCTTTTATTTTCTCACGAGTTGTTTCTAAGTAGACACAATATTGCTGTGTGTGTGATGGGATGTATTATTGTTAGTATTACAAGAGTTGGAGGAAGAGAATCTCATCCCTTAGCGGCAATATTATTAAAATCTATCTTGAGGGCCCGAAAGTCAAAAGAGAAAACTACACACTTTGAAGGAGAGAGAGCTAGAGAGTTGATGCTAAAGGGATAGATGCTGTAGTCCGTTGGGCATTGACTATGGGATTTGTAGTTTAAAAATTGAACAATGAAAACGGCACTTGCTTTTTGCTGACCACTAACAGGTTATTATTCTATGCAGTTTCAAATGTTTGTTAATCATGGGTCAGCCTCTACTTCAAGAGAGGTAACTGAGAAATGTATTTCAGCTTATGTTGTGCTGCTAGAGAATCAATTGGATCCATTTAGCAATAAGGAGCATAAATTTCTGGTTGGAATGTGTAGTGTGTGTGTGTGCGTGTGTGTGTGTGTGTGTGTGTGTCTGTGTGTGTGTGTGTGTGTGTGCGTGTGTGTGTGAGATGATAAATTGAAGAATAAATCATCGTTGACTCTTACTCTTGCACGTCTCTTAATACTGTACTACTAAATACACTGCAGCATAATTGAGAATTCATCCCTCTATCTTTTTAATTGTTGTCTCTGTAGCTTCTGTAAAGCCCGCCAGTTCGCAATATAGAGATTCTTATTTTGGGTCCATTAATTTGATCCATAAGAAGGTTTGGGAACCCTGATATGTGGAAAAAAGTGACCAAGTGGGTTGGTATAAAAGGGCCTCCTCTACAAAGCAGCATAATCAAAATAAATATTAATACATCACATTTGAGCACTAAACAGTGGCTGAATTTAAGAATTAAACTAGGACTAGAGCTGGGTGTTTCTTCTCACCTCCATACACACGTGCAGGCTGGGCTAATTGGACACTTAGTGTGAGGTTGTGACCTTGCAACAGATGACCATTCAATTTTCCATAAGCCGTTGGATACAAGCTGACATTGGCTGAGAGATTCATAAATCAAATAAATAAATGTGCCATGATGGGTCAGTGAGCTGTGCTGTTTGATTATGTCGTTTGTGTTGGAGATCATTTTGACATACTGCTCGCCAGACTGTGTGCACTGCAGTCATAAATCAAGGGTATGAATAAGGTGCTATAGGAGCCAATAGCAGGGGTTGGTACGTGCTGTGTGCTGGTCTTTTTGCTTTCCGCTTTTTAACTACAAGAGGAGCAGCAAAGTCGATGGCTGCGGATAAAGCGGTGTTAAACTCATTGGTGAGACTATCCACTGAACCCCTGAAGTCAGCAAAAGGAGCAAGTAACAGGGGTAACTTATCTGCCATGGCTGTGGTGGTGTCAGGGGTGATACGACGGCAGCTATAGGTAGCCTGGCGGTCGTCCCTTGGGCAAGATACAACCACCTGGAAAGTGAGCAGACAGTGATCAGAGAGAGCTGAGGTATAAGGAGAGACACTTAAATCTGTAACTTCAACTCCACAAGTCAGGACAAGGTCCAATGTGTTTCCACCGGTGTGGGTAGGTAGCTGAACATGCTGTGTGAATCCAAATGTGTCTATAATGGACAGAAAAGCTTTCGCAAGAGAGTCACATGGGTTATTCACATGGATGTTGAAATCCCCCATAAGCAGAACATTGTCAGAGTAGGTTGCAAGATCAGCCACAAACTCAGAGAACTCATCCACAAAGTTTGAATAAGGGCCCGGAGGGCGGTAGACTACAGCCAAGAAAAAGGAGTCTGCAATGCCATGATCTCTCTGCCTAATGCGAGCTGAGGAGCTAAAAGCAAGCACACTTATTAATGCTACTGGATGTTGTATTCTGCCTTTATCAGATAACTGAGATCTGAGCCCCAAAGAACATTGTAGAACTAGCCATGCTACAATATTTTAATTGGATTGAATTGGACACTCAACACTCCATACCGCTCTTCTTCCTTTTACCCTTGTCTTCTCAGCGAAACGCAACTCAGCAGGACCACCTGTGGTACACTTTATGTGGAAAGTCAACTGTCAGCTGAAGAACCAACATGGCAGGCCCGGCGCAACAGGGGGGGGCTAGAGGGAGCTTAGCCCCCCCAGTTTAATTTTTAGTTACCTTAGAAAAATAGCAAAATCAACTATAATATTGGCCAAGATGCGAGTGTCATAATGAAACAAAAATTCCTGTAGCTAGATGATGATGCCACAAAAAACAAGGTATTTTGTAAGGTTTTAACTTCAGCTAAAAACATGAAAGTCCTTGCTTCCATCAACCACACATGCGCTGAAAGTTACTGCGCCACGAGCACTTGCGTGTGCGTGCATGTGTGTGTGTGTCAGTGTTCGCTATTAATTTCCTATGCCGCTGAAATGCCACAAATATATCGAGGATGAGCAACCTCTCTGCAATGCGTCGTTTGGCCAGGTCTTGTTCAGCAATGACAACATGTGGTGGTGATTATGTTTTGTCAGCCGAAAAACGATCAAATACTATAAAATCTGAATGAATTGAAGAAATGGATGACTGCCATACTGGTGCGGTATCTAATGACAAACTACACAAACTGACAAACTACTAGACCCACCTTCTCTCTTGTTTAGCTTAGCGAAGCCTGGCCCGTGACTCTTGGAGAAGTGGGAGGAGCATCTGAAGGCCGAAGGCGACAGATTGGTCACCATGGGGCTGTCACACGCCTCTGTAAACCAATCAAGGAAAAAGAAAATGAATGTATTATTTATTTTCAAACATTATAGTGTGGCCAGACAAAAATGAGGGAGGACATTAAAGGTGCTGTATCTAAGAATAGTGAATCTGTTCAGGGACTACATGTAGGATTTTACAGCACAAATCGCTTTAAATTGCCAGCTTAGCATGTGTGGTTTGGTTAGAAAATGAGAGCTGCAGTTGATGAGCATGGTTGTGGTTGAAGTTAAAACATGAAGCTCTAAATGATTTTGAGTCGTGGCGAGATTATTGCTCGCTGCTAAACAATGCACAAAGAAGAACTAGTGTATTATCTCTTTATAGCCTCTCCTCCTTTTTCTAATATGTGGTACATAGTGTCTCTCTTTCATTTATTGATGACGTACCATCAACCATCTCGCTCTGATTTGTTATTCTGTCTCTTCTCCGTCCGCTTCGTGTTGTAGCTTCTGCCACATATGCATCGATTCTTACCATTCTCATCAGTTTACCTTATAATCACAGTACCCTACTTTTCTTATCCTTCTCTCTTGTCTCACTTCTCTCTTTACTCCCTTCTCCACTTGCTTTCTCCCATTTTTCCTATCCTAAGAGCACGCGCGTGCTCGTGCGTAGGTTAGCTAAGCCACATCTCTGTCAGTGTGATGTAGAACACTGAATCCAGTGGGAATACAGTACGAGCACTGACGATGGACGAGTTCGACATCGGCATGCAGTGCGATGTAGACTCGAGCAATTCTCTTCCGGCGTCGATTCTAGTTCTGGGCTGGTGAACCCCACTAGGCTTATACTGTGTGTTTGCATGGTCTCTCTGCTGCCTCTCTTTGTTCGGCTGCGTGGGAACAAACTGTGTTTAAGCTCCGCCCTTATTCCATGATGTGCTTCCTCGCTCCTTTCCTTTCCTCTACTATTCTCCCCCTCTCCTCCTCTCCTCTCCTTCTCTCCTCTCCTTTCCTCCTCTCCTTCTCCTCTTCTCCTCTTATTCTTCCTACATTTCCTTGTTCTCCTCTCTCCTCTCCCTCCCCTTCTCCTCTCCTCTCCTCCTCTCTTCCCTCTCTCTCTCCTCCCTCCCTCCCCTCTCTTCTCCTCTTCCCTCCCTCCTCTCCTCCTTTCCTCCCCTCTTCTCCTCTCTCCTCCCTCCCTCTCCCCTCTCTCTCTTCCCCTTTCCTCCCCTCTCTCCTCTCCCTCTCTCTTCCTCCTCTCTTCCCCTCTTCTCTCCCTCTCTTCCTTCTCCTCCTCTCCTCTCCCTCTCTTCTCCTCTCTTCCCTTCTCCTCTCTTCTCCTCCCTTCTCCTCTCTCTCCTCCTCCCTCTCTCCTCCCTTCTCCTCTCTCCTCCTCCTCCTTCCCTCTCCTTCTCCTCCTCTCTCTTCTCCTCTCCCCTCTCTCCTCCCTCCTCCTCCCCTCCTCTCTGCTCCTCTCTCCTCCTCCCCAGGCCGTGAGCGCTGAGCTGGAGGAGCGCTCGGAGGTCCAGGCGCGGCTGGAGGCGGACTCCCAGGCGCTGGGCCAGTTCCTGTCGTCGGGGGAGTCTGCCCGCGTCCGCGCGCGCCTCACCCAGCTGGGCCGCTACTGGGAGGAGCTGAGGGAGAGCGTGCAGCAGCTCCACGGGCGGCTGGAGGAGAGCCTCACCCACCAGAAGAAGTTCGACGCCAGCCTGGAGGAGGTACAAGGAGGAGGAGGAGGAGGGGGGGAGGAGGAGGGAGGTGAAGGAGGTGGAGGGAGGAGAGGGAAGGTGAAGGAGGAGGGAGGAGGAGGAAGAGGGGAGGGAGGAGGAGGAAAGGAGGAGGTGGGAGGAGGAGGGGAGGAGGAGGAGGAGGAGAGGAGGTGGGGAGGTGGAGGGAGGAGAGGGAGGAGGGAGGAGAGAGGATGAGGGAGGAGGAGGAGACGGTGAAGGGGGGGAGGAGGAGGAGGAGATACAGAGAAGGGGGAGGAGGAGGAGGTAGGAGGAGGGGAGGAAGGGAGAGAGGGAGGAGGAGGGAGGGGAGGAAGAGGAGGAGGGAGGAGAGGAGGAGGAGGAAGGGGAGGAGGGGGGAGAGGGAGGGGAGGGGGAGGAGGGAGGGATGAGGAGGAGGAAGAGAGGAAGGGGAGGGAGAGGATGGAGGGAGGGAGGATGGAGAGATGATTCTAGGGTTGTTTGTATGTGTGTCTTAGCTCTGCAGGCGGTAGTAGATTAGATGCTAGAGGCGGGGGAGTTAGAGTTAGATTAGTAGAGAATGTGTAGGCAGTTTATGTATATTGATAGTTTTTCGTAGCAGATAGATTGGTGTAGGTGTCCTCACTGAAGAGTAGACTGATGCGCGAAGAGCGTGGAGGCAGGAAGTTAGTAGACGAGGGAGGTAAGTTTAAAAAGGAATATTAGTCTAGTTTACGGTGTGATAGGCTGAATAGGAGGAGGAGTGTAGGAAGTTGGGATTATGAGTCGAGCGATTGTGGTACACTATTATTTATGGTGTAGAAAATGGCGTTGATGAAGTTGTGGAGTTGTATCTCGATTGAGTCGTGGGTTGTTTAATATAGTGCGCATGATATAGTGTAGGGTAGAAACTGCTTGTAATGGCTAATCATGCTCACACCTGGTGGTCTAATAGGGCCCCCTTTAAAATTGCGCCGGGACGCCGGTACCAGCTCTCCTCACATGAATAGCTTCAGCATTCAAGACACATCAATGACCTGTTACCAGGACTCACCGGTCAATCAACAAGCACAAACATGTGTTCATGTGCCCTGGGTGTTACCGTTTCTTACCTATTGACAGACATAGAGGCCATCACTCGGGGTTGTGTGTTTGTGTGAGCAGCAGGGCTTAAATCGTCTATTGAGTCACAAAGCTCTTCTGTATGTATCCATGTATATATGTGTATGTGTGTATGTGTGTGTGTGTGTGTGTGTGTGTGGTGTCTGGTTCCCGTAAGGAAGACTCTGATGTGATCATTCTTTGATGTGGTGGAGAGGTCAAAGTGAGAGACTACTATGACGCGGAGCCTTAAGAAGACAAGTACTAGCAGGAATTATGGGATAGAGGGATACTCACATTATATCGCACTCCATGTTATTGCCTCCAGTATACTGGAGTCATTTTCCATGCTGGTGTTTTGGCATTTCAAAGCTGAAGTGCCTTCTGTGGCTTCTTCACACTCCACTGCCAATACACAGCAGCAGGCGGTGGGGCGGAAAGACAGTACCGCTCAAATGTGGGAAAAGGATGGAGGTTAATAGCAAAACACCTGCATCCACAAAACACCTGCTTCATCAAAACACCCGCAAACACCAACGACCAGGAGAGATAAAAATGAACCAATGGAGATGATTTCCCCCACGATGCTGTCTAGACGCTGCTGGTGGTGGTGGTGACCATGGGTGGAATTCCCTCATTGTACTCAAGTTTAAAGCATGAGGTCCTGATTGGCTGAGAGATGAAGGGCAGGGGCCAAGAATGACAGCGTGGGAATTAAGAACCCAGACATAGATCAATGTGAAACAGAAGGGGAATGTTGATTTGACATTTGCTTTAGCGACATTAAAACACCTGCACCACCAAAACATCTGCATCATCTAAACACCTCTTGAGACATACGTGCAACTGTCATTTGCACGTTTCTCTTCCCACCTCATGTCTACCACCAGTAAACTGCGTGATTATGTGCAGTGGAAATGTATTTAAAAGAGAGAGACAGAGAGAGATTCATTACTCATAAGCAAACAAAATCTTCTGCCAAAGCTTGTGAAAAACTTACATAAGGAAAGTTTCCGCCACGTGTCAAGTCACATTTCAAGCCCTGTACCGCAAAGAAAATTACTCTCTTAAGTTTCCAACAGCACGTACCAACCCCTGCTATTGGCTCCTATAGCACCTTATTCATACCCTTGATTTATGACTGCAGTGCACACTCGAGTGTGGCTACCGACAGTGAATATGTTCATACACTAATAAGTATATTCTTCCATGATATCAACACATAATCAAAATCAGTCCAATGCTCATTCATATATCCTATATAACTATAGGACATCATATATATTTACTCTATTGTAAATATTATGTGACCATAACCTCTGCACTGCCTCGCGCATTATATGGTACAGTCTTGTGGTGAGAGTGCCAAAACTGGTTAGGACGAAAATTTAGTGGCAGATACAATACATGAGTTTGGCAGAATCCATGGTTTCATCATAATCTGAGTCCCACTCAAGTGGTGTCCAATCCTAGCGCCTAGCGTTACTTGCAAGATGATGTAGACTCGCTTGGGCAAGGATGTGTCAGATGAGATGATTCCACTGCATGCTCTGAGTCCTCGATGTAAATTCGAAGCCGCTGTTAGTCTAGTCGCTTGCTCACATGTGAATGACTCCCATTAGAATGATATTAATTTTCCTCGCATTATGTTGGCGTGCTCATGCTACGAGGAGGACCTCCCATTTCCGACAAAAACTGAACCGCCCGGAGGCCTGAGGATACCAACTCTTTCCAACTTGCGTGCGATCTTTTATCTCTCAGGCATTAATCACGAAGGTCTCCACAACTTTCTTCCATGGATCAAATTTAATGCGGCCGAACACCAATAAAAATCCCGCATTCATATATTTGGCGTAACTGGCTGAGCTTTTACCAGAAGCTATACAGAAGAACCACTAAATTAAAAAGAACTCAAGAGGGATTTCGCAATATCTCTACCTTAGTGCCACATCAGCCTATAGTTTGAAATACACACACAATACACATACACACACATACACACACACTACACAACACACACACACAAACACACAACACACACACACACACACACAACACACACACACACACACACACACACACACACACACACACATACACTCTACACACACACACACACACACACACACACACACTACACACAACCAGAAATTTATGCTCCTTATTGCTAAATGGATCCAATTGATTCTCTAGCAGCACAACATAAGCTGAAATACATTTCTCAGTTACCTCTCTTGAAGTAGAGGCTGACCCATGATTAACAAACATTTGAAACTGCATAGAATAATAACCTGTTAGTGGTCAGCAAAAAGCAAGTGCCGTTTTCATTGTTCAATTTTTAAACTACAAATCCCATAGTCAATGCCCAACGGACTACAGCATCTATCCCTTTAGCATCAACTCTCTAGCTCTCTCTCCTTCAAAGTGTGTAGTTTTCTCTTTTGACTTTCGGGCCCTCAAGATAGATTTTAAATACTATTGTATGTATAGTTTTAGTTGTTATGAATTTGACAATTTAGTTTTTATTACTTTACTTACTTATATATCTATTTGCCGCTAAGGGATGAGATTCTCTTCCTCCAACTCTTGTAATACTAACAATAATACATCCCATCACACACACAGCAATATTGTGTCTACTTAGAAACAACTCGTGAGAAAATAAAAGCACAACTCTCAACTCTTGTTGTAGATGTAGTAGGATTTAAGCAGCCTGATACTCAAAATGCAAACGGCCATTGAACCAGACTAGTGCAAACGGCCATTGAACAGTCCATGGCCTGGGTGGCTGTAGTCCTCAATGATTTTCTATGCTTTCCTAAGGCATTGTGTGTGGTAGATGCTTTGCACGGCGGGGAGATGGCAGCCGATGGAGGGGCCTTGCGATACTCAATTATTTATTTGATTGCATGTGCGAGCTTTGAGCTTCCTGGCAGGCGAGCCAGGCGGGGCCTGGTCTCCAGTGCAAGGTTCCATCCAGCGTCTCAACATCTGGCGCAATGGGCTCGCATGAGGGGTTGCATCTAATCCTACAAGAGCCAGGACGCGCCATTACACAGAACGGGCTGCTTCTAGCGGGACACATGCTTTCAGCGTGCCGAGACAAAATACTGATGGTTTGGTCGTTCCGTACCATCGCGCCCGCTGGACATCTGGTCCCTGGACATCTGTAGGCGCTTGCTAACTGGTCATTTTTAATCATCTGTTTCAAATCATCTGATTAAAGAGAATTCCATTGTCATGTGCAGATTCAAACATCTTACAAATAGTGTCGCTGGCTTTCAAGTCACCCTGTAGGAGAGCCTAATGACCACGAACGGTGTGGCCAAACACACGTTTGTGTGGGCTGAAACTGGCGCTATCTTGGGAAACCACCCTCTGGCAGCCCACATAAGCCACAGCAAACCCTCGTCCCACCATTTCAACAGAATGTGCTCTCAGGATTCAAGGTCTGGTAAGCATTGTAACGCACCCCGACTGTGTTTAACCCTGAGTGCTACTGAGAGAGAAATGACATTAGACTCCTACAGGGAGGGTTAAGGGAAGTTCAATTTCGCACCAGAGAGCTAGCTCTTCAGATATTATCACGCCCCTAAACAACATGCGATAGTCGTCTTAGGACCACACCGTTCCGTAGTACGCGTTAGGCAACAAGAACCATTGAGGCTCTCCTAACGCAATGACGTTGATATAGGAGGGGGACAGTGGGTAGGGGAAGGGGGGGGTGGACGGTACCGGAGGATGGAGCACGTGTGTTTGGCCACACCGTTCGTGGTCATTAGGCTCTCCTACAGGGTGACTTGAAAGCCAGCGACACTATTTGTAAGATGTTTGAATCTGCACATGACAATGGAATTCTCTTTAATCAGATGATTTGAAACAGATGATTAAAAATGACCAGATAGCAAGCGCCTACAGATGTCCAGATGGGACCAAAACATTATTTGCACCATTGTCCGCAAACCGTTGGGACCCAGAGAATGACGAGTCAGTTATTTGCTTGGAACCAGAGCTTTGTCCTCGCGCTCCCAGCTATACTTACCAACCCCGTTTGAGTAATGGGCTGGCTCGCTGGATGAACACTTGCCTCTCAATCTCTCCATCAGACTCTCCTCCACCCCCTCCCTGCATTACTGGCGGCATTACTCCTGGTGCTGCTCCGCTGCTGATCACAAACCCTCCAGAGGGTGGTGAAGACAGTGGAGCGCATCATCGGCTGCCATCTCCCCGCCGTGCAAAGCATCTACCACACACAATGCCTTAGGAAAGCACAGAAAATCATTGAGGACTACAGCCACCCAGGCCATGGACTGTTCACGCTGCTGCCGTCTGGTAGACGTTACCAGAGCATCCAGGCCAGACTACCAGACTCAAAAACAGTGTTTTTCCCCACGACCAGTTCTCGTACGAGTTCGTGGGCAGGAACTTTTATTTTGGGAATGCACAAGATGTGCAGATGGGATGTATTATATTGTGTAGGTATCATAACGATGCAGTATATGTGATGCATACCTGATAGTCTCTAATCTCATCCCTCCTCTCTCTCTCGCCTCGCGCTCTAACTATTCTCTATCTATTAACATATCCTCATCTCTCTGTACTGCGTCCTCCTCCGTACAATGTCAACCATAGTGCATCACTCTCATCTCTCATCGCATCATCCATCTCTCCTCTTGTCTCATACGGTGCATGACTCTCTCTGCATACGAGTACCCTAGTGACAGGTTAAAGACCTGGAGCGGCCTCAATCAGCGCAGGAAGATAGATGCTGTAGTCGCGGAGCCGTGCGTTCGCACGAGCGCTGCGAGACCAGTGTGCAAGGAAGGCTAATGGGGCTTGTTGGCAGTTGTCATTCCTGTGGACCAGAAAGTGTAACAATGAAAACGGCACTTCCGCTTTTTTGGGTGGATCCGCAGCTAACGGGTCCTCATGCATGCTGTCCTGACTGCAGTTTTCAGGTGTTGTCCCGTCTCATGTCTGGTCAGCCTCTGTTCAGGGGGACCGTGGATGCCCTGTAACGCCTAGGAGAGTGAATATTTTCTGTGAGTATGTGTGTGTGTGCTGTGGCGCGTGTGTGTGTGAGCTCTTTGCGGTCTGTGTAGTGTGTGTGTGTGTGTCTGTGTCGGTGTGTGTGTGTGTGTGTGTGTGTGTGTGTGTGCGTGTGTGTGTGTGTGTGTGTGCGTGTGTGTGTGTGTGTCTGTGTGTGTGTGTGTGTGTGTGTGTGTGTGTGTGTGCGTGTGTGTGAGTTGCAGAATGTGAGTGTGTGAGTCGATGTGTGGGTGGCGGTCTGTGTGTGTGTGTGTCTGCTTCGTGGATGGCGAGTCTGTACTACTAAATACACTGCAGCATAATTGAGAATTCATCCCTCTATCTTTTTAATTGTTGTCTCTGTAGCTTCTGTAAAGCCCGCCAGTTCGCAATATAGAGATTCTTATTTTGGGTCCATTAATTTGATCCATAAGAAGGTTTGGGAACCCTGATATGTGGAAAAAAGTGACCAAGTGGGTTGGTATAAAAGGGCCTCCTCTACAAAGCAGCATAATCAAAATAAATATTAATACATCACATTTGAGCACTAAACAGTGGCTGAATTTAAGAATTAAACTAGGACTAGAGCTGGGTGTTTCTTCTCACCTCCATACACACGTGCAGGCTGGGCTAATTGGACACTTAGTGTGAGGTTGTGACCTTGCAACAGATGACCATTCAATTTTCCATAAGCCGTTGGATACAAGCTGACATTGGCTGAGAGATTCATAAATCAAATAAATAAATGTGCCATGATGGGTCAGTGAGCTGTGCTGTTTGATTATGTCGTTTGTGTTGGAGATCATTTTGACATACTGCTCGCCAGACTGTGTGCACTGCAGTCATAAATCAAGGGTATGAATAAGGTGCTATAGGAGCCAATAGCAGGGGTTGGTACGTGCTGTTGGAAACTTAAGAGAGTAATTTTCTTTGCGGTACAGGGCTTGAAATGTGACTTGACACGTGGCGGAAACTTTCCTTATGTAAGTTTTTCACAAGCTTTGGCAGAAGATTTTGTTTGCTTATGAGTAATGAATCTCTCTCTGTCTCTCTCTTTTAAATACATTTCCACTGCACATAATCACGCAGTTTACTGGTGGTAGACATGAGGTGGGAAGAGAAACGTGCAAATGACAGTTGCACGTATGTCTCAAGAGGTGTTTAGATGATGCAGATGTTTTGGTGGTGCAGGTGTTTTAATGTCGCTAAAACAAATGTTAAATCAACATTCCCCTTCTGTTTCACATTGATCTATGTCTGGGTTCTTAATTCCCACGCTGTCATTCTTGGCCCCTGCCCTTCATCTCTCAGCCAATCAGGACCTCATGCTTTAAACTTGAGTACAATGAGGGAATTCCACCCATGGTCACCACCACCACCAGCAGCGTCTAGACAGCATCGTGGGGGAAATCATCTCCATTGGTTCATTTTTATCTCTCCTGGTCGTTGGTGTTTGCGGGTGTTTTGATGAAGCAGGTGTTTTGTGGATGCAGGTGTTTTGCTATTAACCTCCATCCTTTTCCCACATTTGAGCGGTACTGTCTTTCCGCCCCACCGCCTGCTGCTGTGTATTGGCAGTGGAGTGTGAAGAAGCCACAGAAGGCACTTCAGCTTTGAAATGCCAAAACACCAGCATGGAAAATGACGTGTGTGTTCCTCACAAATTCTCTTTTGTCTTCAGGTTACAGGGGTTGGTACGTGCTGTGTGGCGGAAACTTTCCTTATGTAAAAATTGAATGTTTTTCACAAGCTTTGGCAGAAGATTTTGTTTGCTTATGAGTAATGAATCTCTCTCTGTCTCTCTCTTTTAAATACATTTCCACTGCACATAATCACGCAGTTTACTGGTGGTAGACATGAGGTGGGAAGAGAAACGTGCAAATGACAGTTGCACGTATGTCTCAAGAGGTGTTTAGATGATGCAGATGTTTTGGTGGTGCAGGTGTTTTAATGTCGCTAAAACAAATTCTCTTTTGTCTTCAGCCGTCAATACCCCCGACCTGTCCCCATCGGTCACGTCTCTTTCCACACACATACACATACATATATACATGGATACATACAGAGCGCTTTGTGACTCAATTCTCTGGATGCTCACACAAACACACAACCCTGAGTGATGGCCTCTATGTCTGTCAATAGGTAAGAAACGGTAACACTGGGGGTTCCCAGGGCACATGAACACATGTTTGTGCTTGTTGATTGACCGGTGAGTCCTGGTACCAGGTCATTGATGTGTCTTGAATGCTGAAGCTATTCATGTGAGGAGAGCTGGTACCGGCGTCCCGGCGCAATTTTAAAGGGGCCCTATTAGACCACCAGGTGTGAGCATGATTAGCCATTACAAGCCGTTTCAAAATTGTCATGCTCCTAAATGTGTCATTGTGACATAGTGACCTCGCAAGTGGTCACCTCACGCTCACACCAGTATAATAGGGCCCCTTTAAGTGAGGCCTACACTGTATCATCCACAAAAAACTCCCTATGAGAATAACACCAATACAAGATTTACTATATTAGTGTAACAATGTGGATGATAATAATACTATACTATTAATATGTACACACTAATATTTTTGTAATTACTGTCACTAACGGTAGCTTAGAAGCTATGTTCAGGGAACCACACTCAATATGTAGAAAAATAAGTATACAAATCTAAATCTAAATAAAATGTGTCCACTCCGCTCAGTCTAACTCTTACCGCTGAGAGTAAGAACAAACAAAAATAGAACTTCAGTGTGCTCCAGCTAACCGCAGCTAGCAGGCCCCTAACCCTAACCCACCCCCCCTCTTCTCAAGGATACCGAGGTGACCGTACTCACCGCTACTGTTGGGGTGCAGCTACCGCCACTGCATGCAACAAACATGGCGGGACACTCATGAAGCGGATTGAACACATTTGTTCCCCGCGCCACAGCACCAGAGCCATCAACACACTGCCTTCTCCTCCCCCTTCGACCCGGAAGTTCTCTCTCTCTCTCTCTCTCTCTCTCTCTCTCTCTGTTTCCCTGATCTTTTCTCAGTCACTGACTGGATGTGGGCTTGTACCTACGCTAGCCCTGCTCTTGGTCTAAAGGGAGCATGAATATAATACAGGAATAAAATTGTCTGTTTAAAGGTACGATATGTAAGAATCAAGTGCATTGTGAGCTCCATGGCTTGAGACAATAACAATCAGAAACTAATGTTAGTTCTAATCATAATTAAACCTTGTACACATTTAAAAAAGCTATAAAATATATCTTCTTCTTTGTTAATTTTTAGCGCGAAATCCGACCCGACTCAAATATTAGAGCTCTTCATGTTTTACCTTCAACCACAACCTGCTCACAAGCTGGCAATTTAAAGCGATTTGTGCTGTAAAATCCTACATGTAGTCCCTGAACAGATTCACTATTCTTAGATACAGCACCTTTAATGTCCTCCCTCATTTTTGTCTGGCCACACTATAATGTTTGAAAATAAATAATACATTCATTTTCTTTTTTCCTTGATTGGTTTACAGAGGCGTGTGACAGCCCCATGGTGACCCAATCTGTCGCCTTCGGCCTTCAGATGCTCCTCCCACTTCTCCAAGAGTCACGGGCCAGGCTTCGCTAAGCTAAACAAGAGAGAAGGTGGGTCTAGTAGTTTGTCAGTTTGTGTAGTTTGTCATTAGATAACCGCACCAGTATGGCAGTCATCCATTTCTTCAATTCATTCAGATTTTATAGTATTTGATCGTTTTTCGGCTGACAAAACATAATCACCACCACATGTTGTCATTGCTGAACAAGACCCTGGCCAAACGACGCAGAGAGGTTGCTCCTCCTCGATATATTTGTGGCATTTCAGCGCCATAGGAAATGAACAGCGAACACTGACACACACACACATGCACGCACACGCAAGTGCTCGTGGCGCAGTAACTTTCAGCGCATGTGTGGTTGATGGAAGCAAGGACTTTCACATGTTTTAGCTGAAGTTAAAAACATCACAAAATACCTTGTGTTTTGTGCATCTCGTCTAGCTACAGGAATTTTTGTTTCATTATGACACTCGCATCTTGGCCAATATTATAGTTGATTTCGCTATTTTTCTAAGGTAACTACAAAATTAAACTGGGGGGGCTAAGCTCCCTCTAGCCCCCCCCCTGTTGCGCCGGGCCTGCCATGTTGGTTCTTCAGCTGACAGTTGACTTTCCACATGAAGTGTACCACAGGTGGTCCTGCTGAGTTGCGTTTTGCTGAGAAGACAAGGGGTAAAAGGAAGAAGAGTGGTATGGAGTGTTGAGTGTCCAATTCAATCCAATTAAAATATTGTAGCATGGCTAGTTTTACAATGCCACATACATGTGGCTTCTTTGGGGCTCAGATCTCAGTTATCTGATAAAGGCAGAATAAAATCCAGTAGCATTAATAAGTGTGCTTGCTTTTAGCTCCTCAGCTCGCATTAGGCAGAGAGATCATGGCATTGCAGACTCCTTTTTCTTGGCTGCAGTCTACCGCCCTCCGGGCCCTTATTCAAACTTCATGGATGAGTTCTCTGAGTTTGTGGCTGATCTTGCAACCTACTCTGACAATGTTCTGCTTATGGGGGATTTCAACATCCATGTGAATAACCCATGTGACTCTCTTGCGAAAGCTTTTCTGTCCATTATAGACACCTTTGGATTCACACAGCATGTTCAGCTACCTACCCACACCGGTGGAACATTGGACCTTGTCCTGACTCGTGGAGTTGAAGTTACAGATTTATGTGTCTCTCCTTATACCTCAGCTCTCTCTGATCACTGTCTGCTCACTTTCCAGGTGGTTGTATCTTGCCCAAGGGACGACCGCCAGGCTACCTATAGCTGCCGTCGTATCACCCCTGACACCACCACAGCCATGGCAGATAAGTTACCCCTGTTACTTGCTCCTTTTGCTGACTTCAGGGGTCAGTGGATAGTCTCACCAATGAGTTTAACACCGCTTTATCCGCAGCCATCGACTTTGCTGCTCCTCTTGTAGTTAAAAAGCGGAAAGCAAAAAGACCAGCACCATGGTTCAACGAAGACACACGCACCCTCAAACGCGACAGAAAACTTGAGCGCAAATGGCGCTCGACTAAACTTGAAGTCTTCTACCTTGCATGGCACGACAGCCTGCTTAGCTACAAAACTGCGTTAACTAACTCCAGAAATGCCTACTTCTCCAGTGTCATCAACTTAAACAAGAACAACCCGAAGTTCCTCTTTGACACTGTAAAAGAGCTGACGCAAAAACAACCTCACAAATTGGACTCCTCCCTCTCAGCGAGCAACTTCCTGGAGTTCTTTGATCACAAGATCGAATCAATTAGGAAAGACATTGATGCGTCTCTTACCACTCATCCTGAACATTCGTCAGGTGCAGCGCCACGTATTCTCCCTGAAGCTACTTTCCAGCAGTTTAGCACAATCTCGTTGGATGAGCTTGACAAGCTAACACAGGCATCTAAACAGACTACCTGTTTGCTCGACCCTGTCCCTACCAAGGTTCTTAAAGAACTTTTCCCAACGGTTGGAACGGCTATGCTCAACATCATGAACCTATCATTGTCGACAGGCTCAGTTCCCTCTAGCTTTAAGTGTGCTGTGGTAAAACCTCTACTCAAGAAGCCTGGCCTCGACCCCGAAGCTCTTAGCAGCTATCGGCCCATCTCTAACCTTCCTTTCCTCTCTAAAGTATTGGAAAGAATTGTAGCTAGCCAAATCATCAATCACCTGACAGCAAACAACTTATTTGAACCATTTCAGTCTGGTTTCAGGAGCCTATACTCCACTGAAACCACTGTGACCAGAGTGGTAAATGATCTCCTCCTTAGCATGGACAGCAATGCAAGCTCCCTGATGGTGTTGCTTGACCTCAGCACCGCTTTTGACACAATCGACCATAGCATCCTCCTTGAGCGTCTCGAACATTATGTCGGCATTAAAGGCACTGCTCTTCACTGGTTTAGATCCTACCTCTCAGACAGAACACAATTTGTTGTCTGCAAAGATTCAAAATCGAAGCATTGCAACCTAAGCTTTGGTGTTCCCCAAGGGTCGGTCCTTGGTCCACTGCTCTTTGCAATCTACATGCTCCCCCTTGGCGATATTATTCGCAGCTATGGTATTAGCTTTCACTGCTATGCGGACGACACCCAAATCTACATTCCCATTGGATCAAAAGACTCCCCCCAGATCCAACAGATCCAAAAGGTTGAATCCTGCCTGGCTGCAATTAAAAGATGGATGTCCCAAAATTACTTGCAGCTAAATACGGGGAAAACTGAGATGATTATCATCGGCCCGAAGCATAAACAATCACAACTTGATGACGTCACACTCTGCCTTGAGGGATCCACTATTGCCCAAAGCTCCTGCGTCAAGAATCTTGGTGTTCTGTTTGATCCTACGCTTTCTTTTGATCAGCATGTAAAAAAGTATCACCAGAACTGCATTCTTTCATCTTAGAAATATTGCCAAGATTAGACCAATGCTATCCGCTGCGGACGCAGAGACACTCATCCATGCATTTATATCATCCAGACTGGATTACTGTAATGCACTGTTCTCTGGCTTACCGAGCTCTACTACAAAAAGCCTCCAGCTTGTACAGAACGCTGCTGCTAGACTTCTAACGAGAACTAGGAAGTTTGACCACATTACTCCTATTCTCACTTCCCTCCACTGGCTCCCAATAAATGCCAGATCAGATTTAAGGTGCTACTTCTTACCTACAAGATCCTGCATGGGTCCGCACCATCGTACCTGAAGGACCTTATTGTTCCCTATTGTCCTTCTCGGCCGCTCCGGTCTTCAGGGGCTGGCCTTCTATCAATTCCAAAAGTGAATACAAAATCAGCAGGAAACAGGGCGTTCTCTTATCGAGCACCCTATCTGTGGAACAGTCTGCCACCTGTAATCAGGGAGGCTGACTCTGCTGATATATTTAAGGCTAGACTTAAAACCCACCTATTTACCCTCGCCTTTGGCTGCTAGGAGTGCCCCTCAGCTCTAATTACAGCTAAATCAATACTGTTAGCACTAGCCTACCCTAGCTGCCGATGGGTACTAGGTTGAGGTTACTTGTATGTTCCCTGTTTACTGTGCTCCATCTAACCGTCATGTTGTCTCCACTATCTAGGGTGCTGCTGTGATCATGACTGGATACCTGGCCACCCCACCTGACGGCTACCAGCTTGCTCTCCAGCCAGCACCCCATCATAATATTACTATTTCATTTACTATTTGTACTTTGTCGTTTATAATTTGTCATGCTTTGTTACCCCTGTTTTTAAATGCCCGTATGACACCCATTGCACTCCGAACCATCCCTGGAAGGAGGGATCCCCCACTCTGAGGTTCCTCCTCGAGATTTCTTCCTTGTTAATTAAGGGAGTCGTTTCTTGCCCTTAGGGGGGCTTGGGCTAGGGGGGTGTCATAAATCACTTTTGGCCCATAATAATCTGGCCTGTAAAGCCCTTTGAGACTGTCTTGTGATTAAGGGCTATACAAATAAAATTGAATTGAAATTGAATTGAATTGAATTTAGGAGCTGTAGAAAATCCATGTTAATGGTGTGTAGAAAGAACCATCCTGTGCTACACTGGCGCACAATGTGGGGCCTCCAACCTCCAAGGAAGGGACACGGACACCTGCTAGCACTAAGCCCTCCCCTCATGGCCACGAAGGTTGTCAGTGGGGTCCAGTAGAGGATACTACAACCACCCTGGAGGCAGCCTAAGAACCACCCACGGATGGCTCCCTAGCGAGGACTGATCCAGGGCCTCCACCCAGACCATCCAGACAGCCCAGCAACGGCTCATACGCAGCGACACCTCCACCAGCGCAGGAAACAACCGGGGCCTCCGGTCGTGCCAGGCCGATCCTATCGAGAGCCAGAGGTTCAAGATGGATGTGATTTATGTTTGTTGTGTTGCTTCAGGAGGTCTTTGGTGGCTTAGGCCTCTTTGTCCACCAGCAGCCCGCTTTACACACACACACACTCAAATCCTCAGAGATATTAAACAATGACATGCAGTCACAACATGCAGTCGTGACGAACAAAACAATACGTGACGAAGAGACACAGAAAACCTGTGGTGACCACACCACTAGCACTGTTGTTAATCCTGCAGGATGTCTGTATAGGATACTTAGATTGGACAATGTAGCAGACACACTGGGAAGGCTGGGGGTCCCAGCCACCCCAGTTTCAGTTCTGCTTGTCTGTCGGTATGGATTATGTTGAGCATCATCTTCATATTATTTTGTTCTTGTTTTCATAATTTGTTTTCCCACTACATGTTTTGTATCAACTTCCTGTGTTCCTTTCCGGGGGTGGGTCCATCACACACACACACACACACACACACACACACACACACACACACACACACACACACACACATCCTTAGCATAGCAGCCAGATCAAAGCCAAATACCATTATCATTTTCTATTTTATTTGCTTATTGTTTATTATGATGTATGTATTATTCATTCATTATTCAATGGTAGCCTTTTTTTTTTTAAGTTCTGCATAAGTGTTGGATTATATACACGCAAATCAGTGCATCCCTGCCGGTGGACCTGTTGTGTTCCAGGCGCTTCAGAGCAGAACCTGAGCCAACGTGACGCATGTTCTGGTGAAGACACAGCAGCAGCTGCTCTCTTTAGAGCGCCCCCTGCTGCTGGGACAGATGACACCAGTTAGCCACGCTGTGTTCACTTTCACACTTTGCTGACTCTCAGGATTAGCATCATGCTCACCAACAGCTATTGATCTTGGGGCTTGTTTCAAAGGCAATAGTTTTCCTTTCTTTGTCTTTCTTTTTAGTTTAAAGGTTCTACTAATAACATTGATCAAAATTATATACATACAAATTGTATCAAAAGCACCTTTAAGTTTGAATTTAGATGCATAATCAGTACGGCAGTTCATTGTGTCTACCATGCGTTTAGCAGTAGATTGGGTTAGAATGAATATAATTCTTGCTCTCTCTCTCTCTCTCTCTCTCTCTCTCTCTCTCTCTCTCTCTCTCTCTCTCAGGGGCTGGAGGTTGGTCTCCCCTTGTCCTGGACAAGTACCAGTGGTTGGAGGTCGACCTCGGGAGACGGACTCAGATTGTTGCTGTCGCTACGCAGGGTCGCTATGGAAGCTCTGATTGGCTCATGGCCTATCTCCTCCTGTCCAGTGACTCTGGGCACAACTGGAAGCAGTACAAGCAGAAAGACAGTATTGGAGTGAGTGCATGATATTTGCCTGCAGCCAACCGTCATGGTGGTAATGGCTGATAGTAGACGGTGTATAGGATACAAGCTAATTCGGTTCATCAACGCAAATTCTCTTTTCTTCACCAGTGGCACATTTTACCATTATGAATGCTGTTTGTTTGTGTTTTGTTTTGTACTAATAGCTAATTTAAAAATTACATTTTGCAAAAATAACAAGGAAACTGTCTCCTGACACTGCTGACTTGGCTGTGTTCCTCCGACACACAGGACATGGGTAGATGTTGAGCAAACCACTTTATTGACAGGTTGGCAAGGTGTTACAGGTGGAGCAGCTGTTGCATGCTGACATGTCAGTGATGCGTGGTGATGGCCGGTTTATCCTGTGTGCCTTGATCACCCAATGCACCACAGGTGTGCAGCCTCACCCGGCCCCAGACTAATCAGCCTGACTCGGGCCAGGTGAGGCTGCTTAAACCAGCCCCCAAACACACACACTCCACATACTGTACCTCCAATGGAAAATTGAGGCAGGGGAGAATCCCCAGCTAACCCCACCTAACACTCTATCCAGGGTTACCATACCTAAAATCTACCTAAAAACACAATCCCCAAACCCCATTGTCTCCCTCCATCCTGGAGACTGGAGACCTGGGGTTGCTGCCTCGGTTGGCGGAGGTTTTGCTGGACTTGGCCGTCACAGGGCTGTCTGGGTGGGCTGGGCAGAGGCTCGACAGCTGGGCAGAGGTGGTCGCTCCTCGGAGGGCCCAGAACAGCCCCCGGTAGGGCCACCTTCCACCAGGGAGACGACGCATTATCCCCCATTATCCCCCATCTCCCTCCTGGAGCATGGGGCTGCCAGGGCTAACCTTTTGTCACATTGGTGGATTGAAGGAACAAATTCTGGCTGAGTTTGCAGATGTTGTACATTCCAGCCTATATATATATATACTATGCGATTGGTGGATGCATGTTTCTAACCTCTAACGTGTGTGTGTGTGTGTGTGTGTGTGTGTGTCCAGGCTTTCCCTGGTAACAGTAATGCAGACAGTGTGGTCGAGCACAGACTCCAGCAGCCAGTGATCGCCCGCTACCTCCGGCTCGTTCCCCTGGACTGGAATCCTCACGGACGGATCGGACTCCGCCTGGAGGCCTACGGGTGTCCTTACAGTATGACTTTCTCTGTTTCCTGTGTGTGTGACTAAACAGACTTGCAATACAGCTGCAAGATTCAAGATTTCTTTATTGCCATATGTAAGGACAATGGAATGCTTACTCCCCGTCCATATTCTTCTAAACAAATTCTAAACAGCTCTAAACAATTAGTAATGGTACCTAGTAAGTACAGTAAAAAGTTTTCTTCTGAAACGTATTCTTATAAACATAACTCTAAACTGAATTAGTAATATAGTACCTAATAAGTAAAACAATAGGTAAAAGTAAAAAGTGTAAAAGTAAAAATAGGTAAAAGTAAAAAGTGAAATAAAGCAGTAATACTCTGGCTGTTGGTGCAAACATTTATTAAAAGTGTCAGCGTGCATTACAGTAGTATTCTTATCCAGCATAAAAATGGTTACAAGTAGATAGTAGCAGCAACATGTGATGATTAGTTTAATGATGAATGAAGAGTGACCAGTGCAGTGCAGTACAGTGAGAGTAGCCGAGTTCCTAGTGTCATTGAAGCTCTACCCCTGTCAGTCTAGTGTCATTGTAAGTGCAGCCGAGATGTGTGTTGCAGGATCACAAAAGAAAGAATGGAAAGACCCAGGTCAGAGTAAGCTATATGCCAAATCCTTAGAAAGAAGCCCGTCAATTAACTAATATTTCGTTGTTAATTCATTGTTTCTTACTATTTCATTGAGTTTAGCCCCAATTGCAGCTTTTTGGTTGCTCAATATTTTCAACAGCACATGAAGGCATTGTTGACTGCAATTTTGGTAAATAAATTATTCTTTAAATTACTTCATGACAAATGACGCATGTGGGTTCTGAGGCTAGGCTGGTTGAGAACTGCTCTGATGTCAAAGATGTGTGCGCAACTGCCTCTCATCACACGGAAGCTTCTAGAGAACTACCACAGAACAGCAAGAGAGAGAATGTGTGTACAGACGCACATGTACACAGAAACTATTGATCGTACTACAAACACTGAGATCACGTTCACATGTGTGATACACTCCTGATAAACATTGCAGAGAAGCATTCAAATTGGATATCAAATTGGATATCAAATTGGATCGATTGGATATGCAAGACCCCAAAAGAAACCTGCATGTCTGTTTTGCGGCAAGTAAAAAGAAAAAGCATTTTATTCTTTACATCTCTAACACCTGAAGCTCTGTTCACCTTACCAGCACAGATGAATAAATCACGTCGTAAATCAACAGTGTTTCTATAGATCGGGAATCTACTATTCTACTCTTCCCACAATGCATTACTCCATCAACAATATAGAGCAGCTATTACCAGCGAGTCCACATGTATTAGGAAATCCGAGTCAAATGCATTGGCAATAACAAGCAAAATACTGTAAGCATTGTAGTCTGTCCTCACCGACCACCCTGAAGAAGCCACAGCAGTTAGCATGGATTGAATCTCCCACAGACCAGAAGTTTGTTTCCTGTAGTAACTGGCACACAGACACCAATCAATCAATTTGATGAAGATAAATGCATTTATACCCCATCCCTACCATTTATAACATTTTATTTAATATAGATAAGTTTTTATTTAATATGTGTTAATGTACTTTGTCATCTTCTCAGACTCTGATGTGGCCCACTTTGACGGCAGGAGCAGCCTTCTGTTCCGGTGGAACAGTAGGCTGAGACAGGTCTCCATGCAGACTGTGTCCTTCAGGTTCAAGAGCCTGAGGAGCGCTGGTGTGCTGCTGCATGCGGAGGCACCCAGAGGGGACCAGAGCCTCACTCTGGAGCTCCACAGAGGGAGGCTGCAGCTGTCGCACAACACACCAGGTGAACACCCTCTGACCTCACTGTTATATATACCAGCCCACATTAGGCCAAAGGTCGCTGATCGACTTTGTAATCGTATCAGCAGATCTGAGGCCACATGTTTTGGACACTTGGGTTGAAGAGAGGAGCAGAGCTGTCAACTGATCACCACCTGGTTGGTGAGTTGGATCAGATGGCGCGGGAGGCTGCCAGACAGACCTGGTAAACCCAAACGTATAGTGAGGGTGAACTGGGAACGTCTGGTGGAAGCCCCTGTCCGTAGGGTCTTTAACTCCAACCTCCGGAAGAAAACTTCTCGTGCATCCCGGGGGAGGTTGGGGACATCGAACCTGAGTGGGCCATGTTCAGAGCCTCCATTGTAGAGGCTGCAGCTCGGAGCTGTGGTCAAAAGGCCTGTCGGTGCCTGTCGTGGCGGCAACCCAAGAACCCGTTGGTGGACACCAGCAGTGAAGGAAGCCGTCAGGCTGAAGAAGGAGGGCCTTTCGGGCCTGGTTGGCCCAGGGGTCTCCTGAAACAGCAGACGGGTACCGGGAGGCCAAAAGGGCCGCAAGCTTCAGCGGTCACTGAAGCAAAAACCCAGGTGTGGGAGGAGTTTGGGGATGCCATGGAGCAGGACTTTCGGTTGGCCTCAAGGAAGTTCTGGCAAACTGTCCGGCGACTCAGGAAGGGAAAGCAGGGCTTGGCTCAGGCTGTGCTCAGTCGGGGAGGAGAACTGCTGACCCAGACTGAGGATACTGTCGGGCCGGTGGAAAGAACACTTTGAGGAGCTCCTGAACCCGACCAGTACGTCCTCTGTGGAAGAGGCAGAAGTCTGAAGACTCGGGGGAAGCCTCACCCATATCCTTGGTAGAGGTCACTGAAGTAGTCAAAAAGCTCTTCAGTGGCAAGGCGCCAGGTGTGGATGAGAATTCGCCCCTGAGATGCTGAAGGCTCTGGACATTGTGGGGCTGCCGTGGCTGACACACCTAGTCAATGTAGCGTGGAGGTCGGGGACAGTACCTGTGGAATGGCAGACCGGGGTGGTGGTCCCCATTTTTCAAAAAAGGGGACTGGAGGGTGTGTGAAAAGGGGAATTATCGGGGTATCACACTGCTCAGCCTCCCCGGGAAAGTTTATTCCAGGGTGCTGGAAAGGAGGCTCCGGCCGACTGTCGAACCTCAGCTTCAGGAGGAACAATGCAGATTCCGTCCAGGCCGTGGAACAGTGGACCAGCTCTTTACTCTCGCAGGGTTGTTGGGGGGGGCATGGGAGTTTGCCCATCCAGTCTACATGTGCTTTGTGGACTTGGAGAAGGCTTATGACCGTGTCCCCCGTGGAATCCTGTGGGGGGTACTACGGGAGTATGGGGTACCGGGGCCCTTGGTACGTGCCATTCGGTCCTTGTACGAAAGTGCGAGCTGCGACACACTGTGTCGAAGAAGGTGGAGTGGAGATCCTGGGAGTCCAGGAGCACAGGAGAGTACACGCTGATGACCGATCGTGTATCGCAGGGTGGGGTATCCATGTTCATCACCTCATCAGCATGGCGAAACGAGGCCCAGGGTGCTACAGGTGGCATGGGGCTAATGCTGAGTGCTCGGGCATGTAAGGCTCTTCGGAGGGTTCACCAGCTCACTGAGAGGGTCCTTATTGCAGATTTTGCGGGCAGCCCAATAACAACCGTCATAGTCGTGTACTCACCAACTAATGTGGCTCCGGATGAAGAGGTGGAGAAGTTCTATGGGGGCCTTAGAACGGCGGTCAGAGGTGTCCCGGCTCACAACTTCCTAGCCATTCTGGGAGACTTCAATGCGAGGCTCGGACCAGAGGATGCGCCATTCACGTTCCACGACACTACCAACCGCAACGGTGAACATCTTGCAGCCCTACTCTCGGAACATGAGCTACTGGCTGCAACACCTTGTTCCAGAAGAGAATGGGTAAGAGATGGACCTTCCAGGACCGGGCAACCGGTATGTTAAGACAACTGGACTACATGCTGGTGAGGCGCAAATGGAGAAACTCAGTCCTGAATGCTGAACCTTACAGCACGTTCAGCTCAGTGGGCTCTGACCACCGAGTAGTCTCTATGACATACGATAACATCAAGGGGGAGGAGCTGGTGGAGAAGGTGCAGAGAGTGGAGGCAGCACATGGCGAACAACAGTATGGGGAGTCGTGGAAGATCATAAATGAGATGAGTGGACGTAAAAGATCAAAGGAGGGCCAGAGTGTCCTCCTGGTTTACTCACTTCCAGAACCTCCTAGGCACCCACCCGACAGTGGATGGAGCAGAGGAGGAGATACCTGCAGTCCTTACGGATCTCAATATTGACGATGGCCCCTTTACACCAGCTGAGTTCGCCAGAGTGAAATCCACCCTGAAGCAGGGGAAAAGTGCTGGGCCAGATGGCATACCCCCAGAGGTCCTTAGAAACTACGACTTTGACGACATCATCCTGGAGTTCTGCAACCTTGCTCTGATGGAAAACAGCCAGCCCGACATATGGTCTCTCTCTAACATCATCCCAGTGCCTAAATCCGGAGATCTCTCAAAGCCAGATAACTACCGTGGCATCAGTCTGACATGTATCACTGCAAAGATGTACAACCGCATGATACTGAACCGGATACGGGGCGCCATCGACCCCTACTTGAGAGAAAACCAAAATGGCTTCCAAGAGGGGAGGTCCACCGTAACCCAGATCTTGACCTTAAGGAGGATTATCGAAGAGGTGAAAAAGAACCTGACAGCAGTTCTGTGTTTTATAAATTTTAAGCATTTGACTCTATACACAGAGGTGTGATGATGAACATCCTTAAGGCTTATAGTGTCCCTCCCTACCTACTCAGGGCCATAGGGACCATGTACACAAACACAAGAGCCAAGGTAGTGAACCCTGATGGCAACAGCGAAGAGTTTGACATCCTGGCGGGGGTGTTACAAGGGGACACCCTCGCCCCCTTCCTCTTCATCATAGTCCTGGACTACACACTAAGGCAGGCCATCAATGGACAGAAGCAGGATATCGGCTTCACCATTACAGACCTCAAAGTGGTCAAGAAGATTCCCTGCTCCTAATGGACCTGGACTATGCGGATGACATCAGGCCTTCTATTCTGATCGTGCGGGACCAAGGCTCAGGAGCTTTGACCAGGAGTGGAGACAGAGTCTGCCAAGGTTGGCCTCCACCCTACAACATCCTCCCGGACCATCCACCTCTAGCAACAAACCGGAGGCCACTGCTCTGAGGGAAGTCAATGACTTCAAATACCTGGGCTCATGGGTCAACTCAACAGAGCAAGACCTTAAAGTGAGGAAGGCGCTGGCATGGAAGGCTCTGAACGGCATGGCCAGTGTGTGGAACTCCAACCTCCCTCGGCATATTAAGATCAGCTTCTTCCATGCGACTGTGGAGTCCGTTCTTCTTTATGGCTGTGAATGCTCGGACCTATGGTCACGAGCTTTGGGTAGTGACCGAAAGAATGAGATCACGGATACAAGCGGCCGAAATGAGTTTCCTCCGCAGGGTGGCTGGGCTCAGCCTTAGAGATAGGGTGAGGAGCTCAGACATCCGGAGGGAGCTCGGAGTAGAGCCGCTGCTCCTCCGCATCGAAAGGAGTCAGCTGAGGTGGTTCGGGCATCTGATTAGGATGCCCCCCGGGCGCCTCCTTTGGAGGTTTTTCCGGGCACGTCCAACTGGGAGGAAACCCGGGGCAGACCCAGAACCCGCTGGAGGGATTATATATCTTGTCTGGCCCTGGGAACACCTCGGGACCCCCAGGAGAACTAGAGAGTGGTGGCTGGGGAGAAGGAAGCCTGGGGGGGCCCTGTTTAGCCGGCTGCCACCGCGACCCGGCCCCGGATAAGCGGTGAGTGGTGAGTTCCCTGATGCGGGCTGGTACAGCATTCCATTCATGTGCTTTAATTGAAAAGGCAGAATTGACTGAAAGCAAATTTCTTCATGAGATAATGTAGTTTCCTCTTGTGACTCCTCTTGTAGTAAACTGATTTGTATTTGCTCTCATGGTGCTACTGCGTATCGAGGTCTAAACACTGCCCAATCAGCTGCTCAGCAGGGGACTCTGTCTGGCCAGGCTTCAAGGACCCGTTTGTGTCTGAACGACCAGTGGTTTATGACCAATCAGGGTCCTCCTGGCAGCTACAGGTGAGGCTTGTGATGTGACAGCGAGAAGCAACCGTTTGATGGCGATAGTCCATCTGGTGCGTCAGTTTACCTGACTGGTTCAGGACTGGAAAATAGATGTTGTTTTTGACAAGCTCTCATCAGAGGACCTGAGTAGTGTAGGGAAAGCAGTGTTTGATGTCAGAATCTGGTCAGAAGCTCTACAGTGTGAGCTCGGCATAACAGAGAACTAATCGCCAGCCAAATAGGCGCATCTGCAGAACATGGATGAAATGTTTGTCATGGACGCTCGGTAACGGACACTTCCCATGAAATTGTGATTGACGCACCGTCTGGGTGACGTGCTGGTCCGGGTGACGGGCCAGCACTATCAGGTTGAGGTCGTTGTAGAGAAGCTCTTCCAGGCAGCCGTGGAAGCTTCCGGAGAGAAGAGGATGCTGGGAACTGGGGCCGAGTTCTGCTCCTATACTCAGCTACTCACACACACACACACACACACACACACTTCTATAGATATACATTCCTGTCTTACCTTTCACTCTGTTTTAAGTTTGGTCTGTCATTGTGCTGTGTTTCATTTCTTTACATTCTTATATTTATTCTTTGACTTTCTTGTGTGTCAGTGCAAATCACTTTTAACAGTGTGTTTTAAATAGTGCTACATAAATAAACACACACACACACACACACACACACACAAACACACACACACACACACACACACACACACACACACACACACACAACACACACACACACACACAGCACAACACACACACACACACACACACACACACACACACACACGTGTCCCTGTATTACATAGCAAACATGCATCAC
The DNA here is from genome assembly GCA_002895965.2 of Coryphaenoides rupestris. Taxonomy (NCBI): domain Eukaryota; kingdom Metazoa; phylum Chordata; class Actinopteri; order Gadiformes; family Macrouridae; genus Coryphaenoides; species Coryphaenoides rupestris. The sequence continues at coordinate 366,453 of PIJE02000333.1, forward strand.
CACTGATGAGTGTGTGTAAAGGTAACAGTGTGTGTAATGCTGTGTGTGAAAGTTGCGGTGTGTGTCCTGTCCTAGTATGTGTCTCTCTCTCTGCTCCATCTGTACCACCTGCTGGGGTTCCCAGTGGGGGTGGGGGTGCTCCGGGCGGAGGTGGAGGTGGAGGCGCACCGTGCTGCCGTCCACCGAGAGGTTGAGGTGAGTGTCGCGTCGCTCCAGCTCCACGCCGTGCCAGTGCTGGTCGTCCAGCAGGCTGCCCAGCGTGCACAGGGGCCGGCCAGCCCGCCCGCCTGGAACACAGTGTGGGGGTGGGGAGGGTGGTGAAGAAGGTGGTGGTGGTGGTGGTGGTGGACGACTTTGTAAAGGACACCCTGACGACAGCTAATAAAAGCAGGGTGTTCTTTAGCTTGTTTTTTTTTCTTTACTTTCTGTCGACGTTGCCCTCTAAATTAAGGCTTTGCACATGCTCAACAACTTTGACTTTCGTGGGGTTTTTTTCAACCCCCGGGAGAATTATGTGAATTATTCAGATTTAAAGAGGCCCTACTTTACCATCAGGTGCGAGTGGGATGAGCCATTACAAGCAGTTTCAAAATTGTAATGTGACTGAAATTGTCATTGTGACATAGTGACACCATAAGAGGGACAGCCTGTCATAGTGTCCACCCAGATGTATGCTGACAATTTTGAAACAGCTTTAATAGCTACCACAGCGATATATTGCTGTCTCTTATTGCTGACTTATTGTTCGTCGCTTTGGATGTAAGCGTCTGCTAAATGCCCAAAATGTAAATGTAAATGTAATAGCTAATCACGCTCACACCTGGGGGTATAATAGGGCCCCTCTAAGTGCATTATTTAAATGTAGCTCAGGTACAAATAAGTATTAATTTGATGAGTTTGGTGGCCTGGCAGGGTAGAGGATGACAATTACGGATCGGGTCTACCAATGACAATTTGACGCAATTATGTGAATTTTGCATCCCACGTTAAAGGGACGTGCGAGGACTCCATGTTGTTTGTTGTGTTAGATAAATTACCTCCTGCTTGCGACAGCAGAATCTAACAATATCCTTCTCTGGAGGCGTGGGTGGTGGTAGCTCTGTCTGTCGGGAAGGGGCGGGGGGAGAGGCGTGGCTATGGAGACTGAATTAAAGGCAGACAAGTGAGTGGCAGGTGTTGCCAATTTACTAATCACTTGTCTAGTCTATAAATACCTAAGTAGAGGGACCGAGGAGGAAGAAATTGTCTCAGCTGAGTGTTTAGTGAGTCTCTTTAATTTGTGGATTTCTGTGCAGCCTTCTATCTGATCGTGCGGACCAAGCTCAGGAGCTCTTGACCAGAGTGGAGAGTGTGCCAAGGTTGGCCTCACCTACAACATCCTCCCGGACCATCCACCTCTAGCAACAACAGGAGGCACTGCTCTGAGGGAAGTCACTGACTTCAAATACCTGGGCTCATGGGTCAACTCAACAGAGCAAGACCTTAAAGTGAGGAAGGCGCTGGCATGGAAGGCTCTGAACGGCATGGCCAGTGTGTGGAACTCCAACCTCCCTCGGCATATTAAGATCAGCTTCTTCCATGCGAAGTGGAGTCCTTTCGATTTACTGGTCCATCTACGTTCCAACCCTCACCTATGGTCACGAGCTTTGGGTAGTGACCGAAAGAATGAGATCACGGATACAAGCGGCCGAAATGAGTTTCCTCCGCAGGGTGGCTGGGCTCAGCCTTAGAGATAGGGTGAGGAGCTCAGACATCCGGAGGGAGCTCGGAGTAGAGCCGCTGCTCCTCCGCATCGAAAGGAGTCAGCTGAGGTGGTTCGGGCATCTGATTAGGATGCCCCCCGGGCGCCTCCCTTTGGAGGTTTTCCGGGCACGTCCAACTGGGAGGAGACCCCGGGGCAGACCCAGAACCCGCTGGAGGGATTATATATCTTGTCTGGCCTGGGAACGCCTCGGGACCCCCCAGGAGGAACTAGAGAGTGTGGCTGGGGAGAAGGAAGCCTGGGGGGCCCTGCTTAGCCGGCTGCCACCGCGACCCGGCCCCGGATAAGCGGTGAGTTCCCTGATGCGGGCTGGTACAGCATTTCATTCATGTGCTTTAATTGAAAAGGCAGATTGACTGAAAGCTAATTTTCTTCGTGAGATAAGGCAGTTTCCTCTTGTGACTCCTCTTGTAGTAAACTGATTTGTATTTGCTCTCATGGTGCTACTGCGTATCGAAGTCTAAACACTGCCCAATCAGCTGCGCAGCAGGGACTCTGTCTGGCCAGGCTTCAAGCGACCCGTTTGTGTCTGAACGACCAGTGGTTATGACCAATCAAGGTCCTCCTGGCAGCTACAGGTGAGGCTTGCGATGTGACAGCGAGAAGCAACCGTTTGATGGCGGTAGTCCATCTGGTGCGTCAGTTTACTAGACTGGTTCAGGACTGGAAAATAGATGTTGTTTTTGACAAGCTCTCATCAGAGGACCTGAGTAGCGTAGGGAAAGCAGTGTTTGATGTCAGAATCCGGTCAGAAGCTCTACAGTGTGAGCTCGGCATAACAGAGAACTAATCGCCAGCCAAATAGGCGCATCTGCAGAACATGGATGAAATGTTTGTCATGGACGCTCGGTAACGGACACTTCCCATGAAATTGTGATTGACGCACCGTCTGGGTGACGTGCTGGTCCGGGTGACGGGCCAGCACTATCAGGTTGAGGTCGTTGTAGAGAAGCTCTTCCAGGCAGCCGTGGAAGCTTCCGGAGAGAAGAGGATGCTGGGAACTGGGGCCGAGTTCTGCTCCTATACTCAGCTACTCACACACACACACACACACTTCTATAGATATACATTCCTGTCTTACCTTTCACTCTGTTTTAAGTTTGGTCTGTCATTGTGCTGTGTTTCATTTCTTTACATTCTTATATTTATTCTTTGACTTTCTTGTGTGTCAGTGCAAATCACTTTTAACAGTGTGTTTTAAATAGTGCTACATAAATAAACACACACACACCACACACACACACACACACACACACACACACACACAACCACACACACACACACACACACCACACACACACACACACACACACACACACACACACACACTACACACACACACACACACACACACACACACACACACACACACACCTACACACACACACTGATCACACACACTCACACACACTGATCACACACACACACACACACACACACACACACACACAACACCAACACAACACAACACAACACAAACACAACCACAACACAACACACCACCACAACACAACACAACCACACCACAACACAACAACACACCACAACACACCACAACACACCACACCACAACACACCACAACACAACCACAACACACCTAGTATGTGTCTCTCTCTCTGCTCCATCTGTACCACCTGCTGGGGTTCCCAGTGGGGGTGGGGGTGCTCCGGGCGGAGGTGGAGGTGGAGGCGCACCGTGCTGCCGTCCACCGAGAGGTTGAGGTGAGTGTCGCGTCGCTCCAGCCGTGCCAGTGCTGGTCGTCGCTAGTTTGTTACCTGAGTCCTCTTATTATCATGTCTCCACGCCAATGCCTCGCACTGTGTAGAGGGACCACTGATTCGCCACGCACGAGTGGTGAGCGTTGGATTAGTTACATTTACACTGTCCACAGCTGTGTGCACGAGCGGTTTGAGCAGACGCTGGTCCACGATCCAAAAGCGCCGCACGACCGCCTCAGATTAGAGTACAGCTAAAGTAGAGGATGCGAGGCGGAATGACGGCAGTGTGGGTGTAAACGATATAGAGATAGGATCGTGTTGTTTCGCAATAAGAGACAGCAATATATCGCTGTGGTAGCTATTAAAGCTGTTTCAAAATTGTCAGCATACATCTGGGTGGACACTATGACAGGCTGTCCCTCTTATGGTGTCACTATGTCACAATGACAATTTCAGTCACATGACAATTTTGAAACTGCTTGTAATGGCTCATCCCACTCGCACCTGATGGTAAAGTAGGGCCTCTTTAAATCTGAATAATTCACATAATTCTCCCGGGGGTTGAAAAAAACCCCACGAAAGTCAAAGTTGTTGAGCATGTGGAAAGCCTTAATTTAGAGGGCAACGTCGACATAAAGTAAAGAAAAAAAAACAAGCTAAAGAACACCCTGCTTTTATTAGCCGTCGTCAGGGTGTCCTTTACAAAGTCGTCCACCACCACCACCACCACCTTCTTCACCACCCTCCCCACCCCCACACTGTGTTCCAGGCGGGCGGGCTGGCCGGCCCCTGTGCACGCTGGGCAGCCTGCTGGACGACCAGCACTGGCACGGCGTGGAGCTGGAGCGACGCGGCGCTCACCTCAACCTCTCGGTGGACGGCAGCACGGTGCGCCTCCACCTCCACCCCGCCCGGAGCACCCCCACCCCCACTGGGAACCCGCAAGACAACAGAAACAACACGCACCACCTTTGTAAAGGACACCCTGACGACGCTAATAAAAAGCAGGGTGTTGCTTGGAGCTTGTTTTTTTTTCTTTACTTTATGTCCGACGTTGCCCCTCTACAATTAAGGCTTTCCACATGCTCAAACAACTTTGACCTTTCGTGGGGTTTTTTTTCAAACCCCCGGGAGAATTATGTGAATTATTCAGATTTAAGAGGCCCTACTTTACCATCAGGTGCGAGTGGGATGAGCCTTTACAAGCAGTTTCAAAATTGTAATGTGACTGAAATTGTCATTGTGACATAGTGACACCATAAGAGGGACAGCCTGTCATAGTGTCCACCCAGATGTATGCTGACAATTTTGAAACAGCTTTAATAGCTACCACAGCGATATATTGCTGTCTCTTATTGCTGACTTATTGTTCGTCGCTTTGGATGTAAGCGTCTGCTAAATGCCCAAAATGTAAATGTAAATGTAATAGCTAATCACGCTCACACCTGGGGGTATAATATGATCCCTCTAAGTGCATTATTTAAATGTAGCTCAGGTACAAATAAGTATTAATTTGATGAGTTTGGTGGCCTGGCAGGGTAGAGGATGACAATTACGGATCGGGTCTACCAATGACAATTTGACGCAATTATGTGAATTTTGCATCCCACGTTAAAGGGACGTGCGAGGACTCCATGTTGTTTGTTGTGTTAGATAAATTACCTCCTGCTTGCGACAGCAGAATCTAACAATATCCTTCTCTGGAGGCGTGGGTGGTGGTAGCTCTGTCTGTCGGGAAGGGCCGGGGGGAGAGGCATGGCTATGGAGACTGAATTAAAGGCAGACAAGTGAGTGGCAGGTGTTGCCAATTTACTAATCACTTGTCTAGTCTATAAATACCCAAGTAGAGGGACCGAGGAGGAAAGAAATTGTCTCAGGTGAGTGTTTAGTGAGTCTCTTTAATTTGTGGATTTCTGTGCATGGTCCTTGAGATCTACTGTAGGCTTGTATATTCAAGTCGAGACACATGAGAGCTCCCCATGTGTATTACTATCCAGTATGTGTACAGTTTTGTAACAGTAAAGACGGCAGCCATATTGTCATCCACGGGCATATCATTTGCAGGGAACAAAAAAAAGAGTTCAGATTAATATGTGCTGCAATGCTTATGGTAACCGGAAACAATTAAGGGGAAATGATCACTTCCAGGCACACATTAGTGGATGCTGTCGTTCCTGCCTTCCATGAACTGTTAAGAGGGACTTTGTGCTGAGACAAGAGCTTTAGACAGAGCTAAATACACAGTCATTAAAAGTTAACGACAGAAAACAGTTGGGGGGAAAAAAAGGTGTTAGGCAAAGGGACGCTTGGGTAGAAACTCAAAGCCTGGTGGAATAAACATGCACCACTAGGGTTCCAGTTGTAAGCTTAGTGGGGGTCTACCCCAAATAAGTAACACTAGGGGTGGGGCTAAACACATGAATAAATAATATCCTAATGGGGAGAGAGAGTGAGAGGAGGAGAGAGAGAGAGAGAGACAGCTCATTTTGGGGTCCAACACTTTCTCTCCACACACACACACACACACACACAAATCGTATGAAGTAGATTGCAACAACTAGAAACTGCCAGCATGTCTGTGACACAATATTGCAACAATCTTTCGATAGCCTGAAATATGCCAACAAAACCTCAAATAATGTTGAATGCAATTAATGTAAAGTTGTTCAACAATTGTCATATCTAAATAATATTAAATTATTTAATTGTTATTATTACTTATGTTATTAGGTTATGATGAAGTTATGATGGTGTACACACAGAAATTGCATCTTGTCACTCACAAGAGAATATGGTACAAGTTATTTTGGAAAACATTATTTTAACCTATTTACCTGGGTAAAAGACACTCATTGCACTAAAAAATGTTTGTGATTAAAATAATGGTTGTTGGTAATGTATTAGCAAAACCCCACACACGTTAATATAATTTAATATAGGATAGCAAGAAGAATGCTTGATAATAGCAGGAAAATACACCAAACCCTGTAAGAAAAGCAAATGAATAAATGCATAACAGTGTAGCCATTTTAGAAAGCACACTTAATGCATTTGGTGGTCAAGTTTACCTGTTTGTTTGTTTGTTTTAAGTATGTAAATCGTACCATGTCTTGTTATTGTTTAATTTAAAGTTGCCAAAATATCCAATCCAATCTAAATCTAATATATACAGCATAATATTGTCATAATTGTGCATTGTGTTGTTTAACTTGTTTTCTGGGGCTCCTCCAATATCAGGACACAGGTGGATGTTGACTAAACCAGTTTATTGCAGAGTTTGAAGTTATGTGTAGACAGAGCATGTGGTACCATGTGTGTGTGTGTGTGTGTGTGGTGATGGCTGGTTTAACCTGTGGGCATTGATTAGCCAATACACCACAGGTGTGCAGCCTCACCCAGCCCCAGACTCTAATAAGCCTGACTTGGGCCAGGTGAGGCTGCTTAAACCAGCCACCAACCACACACACTCCACTCCACAATAGTATTGTATTGTATTGTGAAGCATTTGTCGAAGTGCATGTGAAAAGCCATTTTCTGTGCAGAATGTAAATGCCAAAAACAAAACTGAGGATGTCATCAATATGGTCATGGCAAACTGGACTGGGCTGTTCATGTAAGCATTATATTTTGTGTTGGTTGTAGTCATGACAGTTACTTTTATTCTCCACTTGTCAGAGCCACATTGCATTAGATATGCATTATATGCATTAAAGAGTTGAGTTGTTCAGTGGGTTTAGAAAGAACATGCTCTGCATCAGTGTTTCTCAAATGGGGTAGGTGTACCCAGAGGGGTACTTTGTTTCCAGGTGGTAATAGGTACATTAACAAAAAATGCTTATTTTGGTAATGAATAATTGCAAAATAATTCCAGCTTAAGAAAAATAATAAATATCCCATTAATATAATCAAGTAAATCTGAATAGTACCATAGTAACAAGTTTGGTAAATCTTTCCAATAAGAGTGTCACTTTAACTTTGTACAGGGTAACTTCCTGTTATTTTTTTAGTTGTGGACTAGTTGTCTCTACTGGTGCACTGCCAGACCTAAATCCAATGGACCCATCATTAATGTGATGAGCGACAGCTGCGTTTGAAAAGGGGTCAGAGAGCATTAGCGTGGAGTGTGTGTGGTTGCTGGCTGGTCCTAAGTAGCCTCACCTGACCCGGGTCAGGCTGATTAGTCTGGGGCTGGGTGAGGCTGCACACCTGTGGTGTATTGGCTAATCAATGCCCACAGGTTACACCAGCCATCAGCACACACACTCAGGGAGAGCGCTAGCATGTAAGCAGTGACCACCTACACTGTCTGCCAAAACAACAGAGAAACAGGAGCCCAGCAGAAGCCACTTTAGTGGTGTAGAGAGCTCCCTGCTACACACCACTAAAGTGGCTTCTGCTGGGCTCCTCCAACACCAGGACACATGAAGTTCTTGAATAAAAACTTTTATTGCAAAGTTGTAGTTTTGCAGGCAGAGCAGATGGCCACTGCTCTGCCTGCCACGCACACACACACACACACACACACACAGTTTAAAACATGCGTCCATCAGCGATCCTGGCCTAAGGTGGTCTGGTACCAGGTACACTTGTGGACCACCCTATGTTCGAACATGGTGTTTGTTATGGCCAGTCCATGACTAGCACTATGCCTTCATCATTTGACAAATATCTGTCAACTCACAATGTGTTATGTTGCTATACTGCCCTGCTGCTTGATTTACTTTCATGCTACTGTTGTCCTGTTGCTCATATTTGTCTCTGCTATGTCGGTCTCTGCTCATATCTGTCTTTGCGTATGTCTGTTATTTGAAGCTGTAATTTAAGTTGCCCTGAAACTGCTTCTACTCTGCTTCTATTTTCTGCCCATGTCTGTGTTCTGCTGATGACGTCTGACTTCTACTTTTTCTGTAAATGATTTACTACATGACTATTGTTTTAAATGTGTCATTGTTGTTACATTTATTAGTCTCATTTACAAATGTATCAGTCTCATTTACAATTTCTGAATATTCTTTGATGAGAATATAGTGTCAATATAGTATCAATATGGCATTTGCCCTGGAAATTAAATAAAGTGTAAGGACAGACTGGACAACCATTTTATGCACATCTCTGGCTCCAGCTGTGACTCATGCTATTGTATAGCCACACCCCGAAGCCTTGGCATCCATGGACTGAAAATCCCTACTCTTGTGGGTTGTAGAAATCTTGTAATGTGAGATGCTGGGGTGATTCTCTGTCCTCCCTAAATTGGGGAGTGTGTTTAAAACGATTACCCTTGCCCTCTCAGGTAACTCTCCTGACGAGGAGGAGCTGATCGGGTCATGCTCAACATGTTTTCACCCTTGTTTTCACGCACCCCCTCTCCTTCTCTCTCTCTCTCTCTCTCTCTCTCTCTCTCTCTCTCTCTCTTAGGGAAAGGTGACCTTTTCTTGTCCCCAGCCAGAGTCCATCGCCATGACTTTCACGGGACCCCAGAGCTTCCTCGTCCTCCCGTTGCTGCGGGCGACAGAGCCATCATCTCGGAGGCAAGGCGCGTCCGCGGTGGTGGGGCTCCAATTCCGGACCTGGAACGAAGACGCGCTTCTCCTGACCTTCGGCCAACCACAGGAAGTGGCCATGGTGTGGCTGTATCTGAGCAGGGCCAGGGTGAATGTGAGGATGGTCCCAGCGGGCAGAGACCCTGTGGAGCTCTCCTCAGGTCAGTGGAACTAAGCCCATGACCCCATGTTTAGTGATCCGATTCGGATTCCTTTATAGTCCCAATCAGGATTGACAGAAAATATATTTTTTTAATACATTCATGATTATTATTTGTCTCAACCAACGGAGCTTGCACTCCAGTGCTCTGAATGCACGAGCCCTAGCAGGCTGCAGTTCACTGGCATAAGGGGCCAGTAATGAGAAGGAATTCATGATTCTTACACAAAGTACCTTTTCAAATAAAAAAAGAAAATTAAGATAAATATAAACAGAATATGAATTAAATATTAGAGTTGATACAAGGTACATTTGAAACAATGTGAGAACCCACTTGTGTGTAAATGGGGGTTGCCTCAGGTGCAGGGGTGAATGATGGACAGTGGCATTCAGTGGAGCTGAGGAGTGAACCAGGTCGGCTCGTCATCGTTGTGGACAAAGAGGAGGCAGCCGCCAGTTACGCCGGCCCTGCACTTCCTCTCATCACAGAAAGTCAACTCTTCTTTGGTGGTAAGGGAGAAAAAACCTCCACTATGTAACTTTTTCATGCCATGTTTTTGCTTCTTTTTAAATGTATGTAAGCTACTCAATGTATCTAGAATAAAAGCATCCACAACTCAATCAGTCTTCTCTTATTCAACTTTCTTTTCAGTTACTTGATCATCTCCTGCCCTTTAAGTACATAAAGCTAAGACCATGAAGGACGTGGTGAAGTTATTAAATGTTATGTTTTATATTACAAAAAAACTACTTTTCTGCACACAAGCTGATAGCGGAAGTGAGTCTTTTACCGTTATCTATCTATGCTGGTAACGAGAACAAACAAGACGTTGACGTTGAATTTGAGTCAAGAGTTATATTTTCTCATTTGTTATTCAAATACATTTTTGCAACAGTCTACATATCCTTTGAACTACCTTAAGTAAATTAGTTGGCATTTGTCAACGACAATAGCTCAGGAGGTAAGAGCTGTTGTCTGGAAACCAGAAGGTTGCTGGTTCGCTCCCCTGGCTGAGTGTTGAGGTGTCTGAGCAAGGCACCCTAACCCTGACAGTGATTCTAGAACATTACCGAACCATTTCTGGAGTGGTTTTCATGCCATCCACCCCATGTTTCCATCCCTAAAAGGGACTATGTGTAGGATTTGGACACGCATAAATCACTTTAAATGCCAATATGTGAACATGAATTCATTTCACTTAAAAAAGGAAACCTTCCCTGACTCTCTCCATTCTATTATAGTAGAAGCCGGTCGGTTTTGCCAGGAAAAAGAAAGGAAGTGACTAAGTGTTGATAATTGCAAAAAATGGCTGTTATGACAGAACTTCTACATTTGTACAATGTTTATTTATGATTATACAGAACATTAGTTTATGATTGTTATTGTCTCATTACTGGCCCCCAAATGGGCCTGTAATGAGACAATTTCATTTCAGATTCTTACACATAGTACCTTTAACAAGAACACATTGAACTTAGCTCAATGTTTATATTTAGTGGGTTTCTTGTAGCTGATGATCCACCATTACTATCCAATACCTCACCTTCTTGGGTGCTTTCCTCCCCTCCAGGTTGCCCTACTCAGGCGTACGGCCATGCCTGCACCAATACACTCGAGACCTTCCGGGGCTGCATGCGTCTCCTCTCCTCAACAACACACCGGTTGATCTGATCGAGGTGCAGCAGAGGATGCTGGGAAATTACAGTCATCTGCAGATGGACATGTGTGGCATAATCGACAGGTATTAGGTGTCGCATTGCATTCAAATACATGACATTATTACATATTTTTGTTATTAGCAACTTAACTTGAAGGTCAATGTGGAGGGTGTGTGGTTGGTGGCTGGTTTAAGCAGCCTCACCTGGCCCTAGTCAGGCTGATTAATCTGGGGCCTCACCCGGCCACAGATTAGCCAATGCACCCAACGCCTGTGGTGCATTGGCTAATCACTGTCCACAGCTTAAACCAGCCGCCACTACACACACTCCACAGACAACTTAAAAGATACGCTCACTATTGTGGAATCAATGGCCTACTCAGACTGTCCATCGTCATTAGCCTGCTTATAATTTGCTTTGTAGCGTGACTAGATGCAGTGGAAATGATCGCGTGAGATACGTAGCTCTCGGCGGTGAAACCAACCCAGAGAAGAAAATAAGGCCTAACTGTGCCAAATACTGGATGGGAGGATTTCTTCTTCTTCCACTTCCTCCCCATCTCTCCCTTCTCTTCTCTGTCTGTGTGATGTGTGTGAATGCTGACCTCTCTTTCTGAACGGTATAGAACAATGTGGGAGAATAAAATGGGTCCTGTGTTTGTCTGTGTGGGCTAGCATGTATTTTGGTGCACCTCTTTTGTTGTGATTTTGTCTTTGTGGCAATGCCTTTGTCAAATGTCATTAAATCTGAGCCTTAGGAGTGTCCAGTTTAAAATCAATAGTATCATGTTTATAACATTTTATTTCACTTTCTGCCCCTCAACATTCTTGATAAATTCCAGTCTGATTTCCGTCAGAAGCATTCCAGTGAAACAGCTCTTCTCAGAGTCTCCAATTATATTATGATGTCCTCTGATGTGGGTGAATGCTCCGTTTTGGTGCTGCTTAGCGCAGCTTTCGATACTGTTGATCACTGCATTCTGATCGAAAGGCTTGGCAGTGGGTGGGTGTCTCTGGGAGCACCTTGGACTGGTTCTCCTCCTCTCCCTCCTCCTCCATCTCTCGGATAGGAGTTTTTCTGTGTCCGTTGGTCCATACATGTCTGCCACTGCTGCCATGTCCTGCGGTGTGCCCCAGGGTTCTGTTTTAGGTCCGATCTTATTTTCTTTGTATATGCTTCCCCTAGGACTGATTATTAGCAGGTTTGAAGGTGTTTCTTATCACTGCTACGCTGATTATATTCAGCTGTACATCTCTTTTAAGCCAGATAAGACTGACAAACTGTCTGTTTTGCACGACTGTCTGATTGCCATTAAGGACTGGATGGCCAACAACTTAGGTCTTCTGACCAGGGCTTACTGGTTGTCCCTCGCTCTAGGCTCAAAACAAAAGGTGATCGAGTCTTTGAAATTGTGGCACCTACACTGTGGAATGCCCTTCCACTGGACTTAAGATCTGCGGTCTCAGTTGACACTTTTATAAAGCCGCTAAAGACACATCTGTTCAGACTAGCCTTTGTCTCACCTCGTGTGTCTGTATTTCTGTGTTTTTTAAGATAAGATAAGATAAGATAGAACTTTATTAATCCCGAAGGAAATTTGTGTGCCAGGTTGCATAGCAATTAGTGGTGGGACTCGATTAAAAAAATGAATCTAATTAATTAAAGGCTTTGTAATTAATGAATCGTAATTAATCGCATTTTAATCGCATATCAATATTTGACACGAGAAGCAACATTTTCCAATTCAAATGGATTTTGGTATACGAGTGAATCAATTAATAGACATATACATACATTAAAGCAGCAAAATCCTGTTTATTTTAGCTACACAGACCAACAGTTTAACATAAAGTGCCATCTCTACCATTTCTACCATCTAAAATGGTAACAACAGCAAAAAAACTAAACGGTCAAATGCAATCTCTACCGGTCCAAACACGATCTCTTCCGGTCCGCCCATATTTGAGCCGCCAATTCGTCCACTGAGAAACGTTCCGTGGTGTGTGGAGTGCAAAAATAAAGTGCGATTAAAATGCGTTAATTATTTTAACGCGTTATTTTTTCTGTAATTAATTAATCGTAATTAACGCTTTAAAGTCCAGGCCCTAATAGCAATACAATAAAACAATAGAGAAATAAACAGAATAATAAAAATAAAAATACAATAACAGATTTACAAATGTACAGTAGGTCTAAGTCCTAGTAAAATAAAAATATAGGTGAAGTATAAAAATATATAGGCAAGATAAGGTATTCAGTCCGTAAAAACAATTTGGCAATAATTGAAGTGTAATACAACTGTGATAACATCACAGCAACATTATGTGGATTTTTCCTCAGTATTAAGTGCAATATTAATATTACTGCCCAACATCATGTGCAATACTCTCTATCATGTGCTAAATTCTTATTATTAATATCATGTTATCTATAAATATTATCTGTAATACTACCTCTCCTCTCATCATCATGTGCAATATTCTTAATGTCTTAATGTCATGTCCAATACAGTACCTTTCAACATTATGTGCAATATTCTTAACATATATTCTTAATATTCTTTCTATCAGATGCAATACGTCCCCTAACCATTATTATTATCACAGTATTACACTTCAACTATGCCAAATTGTTTTCGCCGTCTGAATATCTTATCTTGCCGATATATTTTTATATTTTGACTGTACATTTGTAAATCTGTTAGTTTAGATAATTTTTATTATTCTGTTGATTTCCATATTGTTGTATTGTACTGTATTGCTATGCAACCTGGCACAAGAATTACCTTCGGGATTAATAATGTTCTATCTTATCTTATCTTATCTTAAGGTAATGTATTATTGTGCATGACATTAGAATATTGCAAATGATGATGAGGGGAGATGAGAGGTAGTGTTGCAGGTAATATTTAGAGGTAACATGATATTAATAATATTAATAATATACTGTAGCACATGATATTGAGAGTATTGCACATGATGTTGGGCAGTAATATTAATATTGCACATGATACTATTTTTATGTTTTATCGTTTCCTACTATATGATCTATATGGTCTAATTTACTCCTCTGCAGCACTTTGTGACTTTGTCTGTGAAAGGTGCTATATGAATAAAATTTGCTGCCTTACTTTACTCAAAATTCAAAAATATAAAAAGAAATATATATATATATATATACCCTTCTAATCAACAAAATAAAGCTTTCCTATTAACATCTAAACTTCCTTTTCACTTCTCAAATCAAGCTCTAGTTTAATGATATCTGCCAGCTGAATAGCTTTAATTTTGTGGCATCTGCAACACAACACATTAGCACATGTGTGACTTTTAATTCATTCTGACCCATACTGAACACATTTTCTGTTGAATATATATATTTGAAATATTTGTCGTATAAAATTCAACAAAAAGGCCCAAATCACAAACAAACTTTCACTAGACGTTGCCAGATAATCTCATCTCCCAGTTGACTAGCTTTATTCACATGCCAACTATGACAGAACCAAATAAATCATTGGCACTGACGTGACTTTTAATTAAAAATACTTTTAATAAAAATGGTGTCAATCAGTTTGAAAGTGCCTGGCTATGCACCAAAGCTGCTTGGCTGCCCTCAACTATCTATTAAAAAAACCCATCATCTTTTGAAAACATGATGGGCTGTCAGAAATTCATTTTATTTATATTTATATGTCCTCGCTCTCACACATACAATCTCTTGATCTAACTCTTTCTCTCTCTCCACCCCCCTCTCTCGCTCTCTCTCGTATTGTCTGTATCTCTGTCTCTCTCTTGCATTGTCGCTCACTTTTTCTATTTATCTCTTAGAATATACACAATATTTACAGTATTTTCAGCAGCAGGAATGAGAAATCTAAACCAATAGGCATATAAACAGCACGGCGTATAAACAAATAGACATATGACAATGAGGAAAATAAAGAACAAAATTATCTTCTCTACATGTATGTATGTCATAATTTCTGTAATAAGTTCTGTAGTGAAACTATGTGAGTACATGTACTGTGTACTGACTATGTGTACATGTGTGTATGTGAGTGTGTGCATGGGAGGGGCAGTGGGGGGGCTCTGGTGAGGTCAGAGTTTACAGTCCTGATGACCTGCGGAAAGAAACTCTGTTTTAGTCTCTTTTTTTTCTAGCAGCATGACTGCGGAGGCGCTTACCTGATTGCAGCAGCTGGAACAGTTCGTTGTTGGGTGCTGAGGATCCCTTCATGATCCTACAGGCTCTGGTTCAACTCCTCCTGGAGTACAGGTCCTGCAGGGTGGTGAGGATCCTTCATGATCCCTACAGGCTCTGGTTCGACTCCTCCTGGAGTACAGGTCCTGCAGGGTGGGGAGTGTAGTGCCAATAGTGCACCTTCAGAGCCACTGACCCTCAACACGGGAGCCCCTCAGGGATGCGTGTTGAGCCCTCTCCTCTACTCCCTGTACACCCACGACTGCATGGCTATGCCACAGCTCCAAACGTCATCATCAAAGTTTGGCTTGACGACACGACAGTGTTGGGTCTGATCGGCCAGCCGACGACGAGAACCAGCCTAAAGGGAGGAGGGTTGGGATCACTGGGCACAGTGGTGCCCAAGAGGAAACAACCTCGCCCTCAACGTCAAAGAAAGACCAAGGAGCTGATCGTGGACTACAGGAAGCGGAGAGGAGAGCACGCCCCCATCTCCATGACGGGGTTGCAGTAGAGAGGGTCAGCAGCTTCAAGTTCCTCGGCGTGCACATCTCCGAGGACCTTCACATGGACCACGCACACCACACACGTGGTGAAAAAGGCCCAACAACGCCTGTATTTCCTCAGGCGACTGAGGAAATTCAACATGTGCCCCCGCATCCTCAGAACATTCTACTCCTGTACCATCGAGAGTGTTCTTACAGGATTGCATCACCGTCTGGTACGGGAACTGCACCTTCACTGGAGCGTAGAACACTAGAGAGGTGGTGCGGACCGGCCCAGTACATCGTTGGAGGTGAGCTTCCTCCCTCCTGGATATATAACCAGGCGGTGCGTGGCCCAAGGCAAAAAGGATTATTAAAGACAATAACCACCCCAGCCACCGAACTGTAAACCACTTCCTACCATCAGGGCCAGGCGATATCCGCAGTATCAAGTGACGAGCAGACCTCAGAGACAGCTTCCACAGTCAGGCCTCAGGCCTGCTGACAGTGCTAGTGCTTAAGGTGTTTACTGCTAGTGCTAGTGCTAGCTCTGGTGTGCTAGTGCTAAAGTGTTACCCGGCTAGTGCTAGTGCTAAGTGTTACCTGCTAGTGCTAGTGGCCACTGCTTAGTGCTAGTCCCTGGGTGCAAGTGCTGTAAGTAGTGGCTAGTGTTGGTGCTGGTTGCTAACTGCTGGTGTTAGATGGCTAGTGTTACTGCTGTTATTTTTTGTAAACTTGTTAATATAGTTTTCTATTCTATTTCTATTTCTATTGTAATCTTTTATAACTTCTTTTATAACTGCGGTCGGCTGTCGGGCGTTTTGCACATAAGATTTTCACTCACTGCTTATACTTGTGTAAACTGTGAAGTGACAATAAAATACTTGAAACTTGAAACTTGACAGTGGGCCTGGACTCTCAGCCTGTTCCGAACCCTACTCCGTTTCCTTCCGCTGATGTTTTTCTGGCTCGCTCGTACGATCTCCGCCGGCCACTCGGGATCAATGGAAAAAGTATCCCAGAAACTTTGTTGTCAAGTTAATATCCAGATGTGTATCTTGCTTGTATGATTTTTTTTTTTATTTATATTTTAGTAATGTATTTTTTGTAATTAATTTATTTTCTTTAGTTTTTGTATAATTGAAAAATAAAAACTTGTATTGGTTTCATGCATGTTATCAAAAAACCTGATCTCTTTATCTCATTCTCTCTTCTTCTGTGTGTGTGTGTGTGTGTGTGTGTGTGTGTCTCTCTCTCTCTCTCTCTCTCTCTCTCTCTCTCTCTGTCTCTGTGTCTCTCTTCTCTCTCTCAGGTGCTCGCCAAGCCTTGTGAGCATGGAGCCAGGTGTAGTCAGTCCTTGGAGAACCTTCCACTGTAACTGCTCTCGATTGGGGTACAGCGGCGCCACGTGCCACTCCTGTAGGCTCCTGCTAGCTACTACATCACGTGTGTGTGTGTGTTTAGTTTGAGGTATTTGGTGCTGGTCTGTTATTGGTTGGTGGTTGGTTGTTAGTTGGTGTTTATTCCTTTTCTTGATACCCCATTGGCTGCTGGGTGGTTGCCTGTTGGTAGGTTATTATTGTTTATGTCATCATGTCATCTTTTTTTAAATGAATCAAATAAATGCATGATCTGAGTTTGAATTCAATCTGATTCATCTTATCAGTTGCAAGTTGTGCTATTGTATGCTGGTATTAATAGTTTTCTCTGCTATTTGTGCAGCGATATATGAAGCATCCTGTGAGTCCTACAAACACAACGGTAATGCGTCTGGTCATTATCATGTTGACGTGGACGGCAGTGGACCTCTTAGGCCTCAGCTAACCTACTGCAACATGACAGGTAGCGCGCGCACACACACACACCAATACATAAACACACACATCAATACAAATACACACACACACACACACACACACACCAATATACACCAATATACACACACACACGCACACAAACATACCAATACAAATACACACACACACCACACACACACAAATACAAAAATACAAATATACTCACAAACCCACACAAAAGCAAAAAACAAATACACACACTCACGCATGCGCACACACACACACACACACCCCTGAAACATAATGTGGACCCCACTGTGTCTCGACCAGAGGAGCAGACTTGGGTGGTGGTCCAGCATAACAACACGGAGGTGACCCCCGTAGCTCCATCTCAGGGGAGGAGTCAACACTCCGTCTACTTTCAGTACACACCTGGAGATGAGAGTCTGTCTGCCATTCTCAGCCAATCAGAGGGCTGTGAACAGGAATTGACCTACTACTGCAGAAAGTCCCGCCTTCTGAACACGCTGGGTAATTACGTCTAATAATCAACGTTCATGCCAGTTTATATTAACTATTAAGTCTTTCTACATGGGAAGTGAATGTTGTGTATGCGTTGTTCCAGGTGGTTCTCCATTCAGCTGGTGGTCCAGAAGCACAAGTTCTAACCAGGGCCAGACACAGTGGGTCGGGGTCTCGCCGGGCACCCAGCACTGGGCCGGGGTCGGGTCCTCGCCGGGCAGCCAGCAGTGGGCCGGGGTCTCACCAGGCAGCCAGCACTGGGTCGGGTCCTCGGCGGGCAGCCAGCTGTGTGCCTGTGGCCTCCAGCACGACTGCCTGGACACACAACACCACTGCAACTGTGACTCCAAGTGGTACCGTAACATACTTTCCCTTTTTAACATCGGCTATGTCCCAAACGGAAGGCGGCTTCCTGCTGCCTTGCTGTCTAGCGAGCAGTCTTGTATAAAGTACTTGAAAGCGATACTTGAGTAAAAGTACAAGTATCTTACCAGAAAATGACTTTGGTAGAAGTTAGTCACCTTTTAGAAATGTACTTAAAGTAAAAGTCTTAAAGTATCTGATATTTACTGTACTTAAGTATCAAAAGTAATTTTCTGATATTAAATGTACTTAAGTATTGGAAGTAAAAGTACAAGTAAAAAAAAAAAGTGCCATCAGTCGTTTATTCTGCTGACATCCTGGACATGCGGGACTTCTTACGCACGAAACTCACCAGACGCGGACGGACGCTTTTGTGCGCGCGGACACACGTACTGCTGCGCACGCGTACTTTACTTCCACTCCCATCTTACCAGACGCGGGAATTGATTGATATTGATGCTATGATCACACTTTAGTGTGATTAAAACAAATATCTAAACTATATAGAATGTTAAAAATACAAATCTGAGAACGAACAACAATGCTAATTGCCATTAATAAATGTTAAGACATATAAACACGCAGGTTAGTGCTGGGGGGGTGGTTATGTAGAGTCCAGGTGAACTCTGAACAGGTGGGTCTTGAGTCTCTTGCGGAAGCTGGCGAGCGACTCGAATGGAATGAGCCAGGAGCTCCGGGGGGGGGGTGCTCTGTTAATTCGCGGTTCTGAGGGGGGGGGGGGGGGTGCTCCGTTAATTTGCGGTTCTGATGGGGGGGGGGGGCTGCTCCGTTAATTCACGGTTCTGATGGGGGGAGGTGCTCCGTTAATTCGTGGTTCTGATCACAAGTCAATTAGTCTGGACACGCCACTGTGTTAAAGTGTTCTGTTTGTAGTCTGTCAAAATCTTATATTCTCTCCTTTTCTTCTATCAAGTTATATCATCATATGGTGGTGAGAGCTTCTGCTGTTATTCATACATTCATTTGTTTATTTTGCTGCTCCTGGATATTTTTCATCTTTCTCGTTCTAACATTGTGGTTTCCCCTTCCCAGGGCCAATGTCTCGGGCCTCCTGACCCAGAAGGAGATGCTCCCGGTTCGCTCCCTGGTGCTGGGGGACGTCAGCCGACCGGGCCCCCGGGCAGCATACAGGCTGGGGCCACTTCGTTGTCATGGAGACAGTAGGTCCAGTTCAGAGAGCCTGGTGGTCGGTCTAGCTGCATAGTGTTAAAGGTGCTGTCGATTAAGATTTAAGAGGTACTATTGTGAGTGTAATTTGTTAGAAACGGCATAGCCAACTGTCAGCTACACGTGAATAAAATGCGTGTCAGAATATCTGTTTTGAGTTGAGGGCGATTGGACTGGATTTCCCAAACCAATCAAGGAAAAGATGTAATTGATTGGTTCAGGGAATCCATCCTGCATGTGCCTGAAATGCTACACTTCTCAATGGCAGAAAAACATAGGGAGGGAGGGAGGAGAGAGACGGGATCTGTTACTCACAGCAGGTTAATACATTTATTAATTTGTCTAAAATTTTGATTAACAAATTAATAAATGTATTAACCTGCTGTAGGTAACACTGGGAGAGTGTTTAGATTCTAAACACCAGCTGATTGTATAACTGGAGATCTTGTTGGTGGATCATTAGTAAGTACGAACAAATAAAGTTGTGGCACAATTTGTATTCATCTTTTGTAGAGAACCTGTGGAATGCTGCTTCCTTCGACAAGGAGACGTCATACCTTCACTTCCCGACGTTCCACGCTGAGCTGAGCGCAGACATCTCCTTCCTGTTCAAAACCACCGCCTCCTCTGGTGTCTTCCTGGAAAACCTGGGCATTAAGGACTTCCTCCGGATTGAGCTTACCTGTAAGCAATGCTTCTCAAATGACGGATAGTTGAGCGCGGGGAGTGTTAAAGGTTAGATTAAAAGTGTTGTACTATTGTTATACTCAAAGATGTCAAAGATGATATTCGATTGGGCCAATTGGATGTTCATTAAATTGGCATTCATTCTAAAAAATTATTCTTAATAGATACTAGCCTATTCGAAATGTGCCTGTTCTAAGTATGCCCCTGCCCGTTCAAAAGGGGCCGATTGCGTGGCCTCTTATATTGCTGCTTTCTCGAGAACCGCTCACAAAAACAATTGACACTTCAGTTCCTTGGGTCATCAGCTGTAAACCTTCCAAATGTGAAGTCGATCGGATAAACGGTTGTCGAGAAAACATGCATACATACAGAGATTCCTCTAATTATGGCGAGATTTATAAAACTATTATAGATGCGTCGATTTTTAAAGAACAGTTCCTGAAAATATCTAGACCTGACCGACGCAGTGTGCGGTTGTGTTTAGCATCTTGCATGTTCTTGGATGTCGGTAGAGCACTTAAAATGGTACTTAAATAATGGTACTTATGTTCTTATCTTAGCTATCTTGCTGTCAACCAATTATGAGCGCTTGAAACTTGTTCTATTAATCTAGCAATTATTAATGCTTGAAACCTGTCCTATTCTAATCTTTATATAGCACCAGCGATATATTGCTGTCTCTAATGCCAAACATAAACATAAATGTACCTGGTCCCTTCTTCCTCCCCAGCTCCCACAGAGGTGGTCTTCTCCTTCGATGTAGGCAACGGACCGACGGACGTGAGGGTGACGTCGAGCGGCTCGCTGAGCGACGGCCGGTGGCACCGCGTGCGGGCCGAACGCAACGTGAAGGAGGCGTGGCTACACGTCGACCAACTTCCTGTTTCCGTGCGCCATGCTCCCTCCGATGGACACACCCACCTGCAGCTTAACAGCCTGCTCTTCATAGGTGTGTGTGTGTGTGTATGTACTGTATGTGTGTGTGTCATCAATTGCCATTATAGTATTTGTAATAATCAAGACCTAAGTGATAATGAAAGGAACTGAATAGATTTGTCATATCTTCATACATGCATAGCTTTCATTCATATTTCTACTGTTACATTCAAAGTGCTTTGGAACAAACTGGTGCCTTGTGTTATGGTGTGGTGGTAAGACCCAGGCGCACAGCAATGGAGGAGGCGTAAGATCATGTTCAAGCCCAGAGGGGCGGTTTAATAACGTAACACAAAGGGGTTGCCACAAAAAAGGGATGCCACAAAAGTAATGGAAGGAAAAAGATAGGTGCCACAAAAATAGTTGCCACTAAATAATAAAGTCAATGTGCTCGTGGGAGCTGTAGAGGGTTGTAGGTGGAGCGGGGTGAGGGCTCTGCAGGTTAGCACGACTCAGCAGAGGGGGTCCGGGATGCTGGAGAGACGAGGAGGAGAAGGAGGGTGAGTGATAATGATCACAGGTAAGGCAAAGGCAAAAAACAGGGTTGGCACAACAACTGCGTAAAGTTAGTTGGCGAGAGAAAAAGGCACTACAATCACGAGAGCAAAAGTAGGCTCAGGGCTATACGTTACCACTGGTAGTTTATGGTAAGATCTGGCGATGAGTGGAGTGCAGACCAGGTTCTTGTAGGGTTGACGGTGATTGAAGACAAGGGACAGGTGCGGTGATTAGGAATGAGGAACAGGTGAGCAGAGCCGTGCTGTGGAAGCGTCATCGCCGCTCCGCCGTTGCGCATGACATGCTGGGAATGTCGGGATCCGACTCAGAGGTGAGAGAAGTGGGAGGAGCCTGCCGAGAGGACAGAGCCAGCGGGGGACGGGGAACGTGAGCGCCTGGTGGCCAGGGGGGAACTCAGGGGAGCCGGAACGCCGTATGCCCAGTCCGAGGCGGCGCGCAGAGGAGCGCGAAGGGCGCGTAGCGGGAGCGGAGAGAGGCGGACGTGGAGGTGAGGACGGGCGAGCCGTAACAGCCTTGTATCATGTAAGAATTATACTGGAGAGTAGGAGGGTACCAGACCTGCACCTCACTTCTGGAATAAACAGAATAAATGAGGTATACTGAATGTGACAAAGTGATGTGTACCATTTCTGTTTTGTAACCTCTGCATCTCTGAAAATGAGGGTCTTCCTCAATGTTTCTCCTAATTAAATAACAAAGCAATGGTTAAATAAGTAACGTTACTTTTTAACGTAACTCGTTATGACATAAGATTATGTGTATATTTGTTGAATATTTTTGCGTTACCAAAAATTAAAATCACTTTGCGAAACCCTGTGCATGTTATATGGGTGTATTGCCCAGCGGGCGCCTAGCGTACTGTATGTCTACCTTTGCACGTATTGACTCTACCATCATCACATAGCCTTGTCTACAGCCCATAATCTCTGCAGGCCAGTTACAGAAACAACAGAAGCAATATTCCCTTTACTTTATTCATGATTACGTTTGGTTAGGACATCAGACAGATCATGAAATCAAGAGGGTACCGGAGCTCAGACGCTTGTTATCACCCGGGCACAATTAGCATTTGACTGTGACGTTCTTGTCCCTTTCACACGCAAATTCAAAATAATGTGAATACTTCCACAAGTGTGGCTCGTCCTCTCTGCTTTCTCGCTAGCGGGGCTACACATGCTCAGTATGCAGCTACCCGCCAAGGATTGGGAACGAGACCGAGTGTGAATATGATGGGGGATTGTAATAGTAACGGATTGCATATTTGGAAAGGCAACTAATAACGGGAGTACTCTGATTGCACAAATAGCGCTTCGCTCAAGTACTCTTCGCGTTACTCTGTAAGAAGTTTTTTTGTAAAACAAGTTACTTTGTGTCACGTTACTCCCATTAGTGGTCACAAAAAAAGCAAAACAAGCTTCCATAACAAGTGTGCTTCCATGTTGAGATCTAGCCAGGCTCGGGGGAACATGGGGCAGCTTGGGGCTATTCCAGGATTCACTGCAGCACCAGTTAGCCTATTGGAGCTCTGAGTGTTTGCATTGCATTTTTACAATAGCTGCTTGCTCAGCAAAGTTCTCCAACAATGTGATAGGTTGCATTATGTATAGGTGCTAATAAAAGCATTTCATGTTTTCTTCAGTCTTATGTATCCCTGGACGTTCTTGGTTGGTGAAAATAAAACCACGCGAAACGTGAAAATAGTTTCACTTTAGTCATGTTCTTCATCGTAGCACTTGCATGAGCCAGTGGGTGTGTTTTGCAGTAACTTTGCAACAGATTTTGGGCCAAAGATAACCTGCCCCATTAGGCAGCCTGTCTCGTCCTGTCAGCTCCCGATGAAAGCCTGCACATTGAATTTAAATCTCACTGGACACACAGTTCCCTTCACCAGCTCTCTCATCTTTATCAGCATAGTCTTCTTGAAACTGCCGTGGTTTAATTGTGAGGACTAGGATTAGGGTGCCAGTTTTGACACAGAAAACATTCTGGATGTGTCAAGTCAAGTAGACAGGTTGAGGTTGTCCTATTAAAGGCGATGGCAAGCTATAACTTAAAGAAACCGAGTTGATGTTCCTGACCGCGACATGTTCATGACACACATATGAAGCAGTACTCACTTATGTTTAGAACATAGGCGGGATGGTCATAGTATTACAGCATGCATTTGTCACACACAACACACACACACACACACAGACACACACACACACACACACACACACACACACACAGTTTCATGGGTGGTACGCCAATGAAGCCAAAACAAATCATTATTTGGGAACCATAAAAAACTTCCGAACACACCACAATACAACACACAATATTTGTACAGAGGGCAACTGACTTTCTAAACGTTCCCTGTTTATCGTGAGACACAAGAGACTTACACATGGGTTGCATGCATTTGACCTGATTAAGATATGACCGAGACGATTATGATAAATTAACAGGAGGTTAAGAGGGTTGAGGGTTAAGTGGGCGGATCTGGTTCCAAGCTCACTGAATATATTGGGCCGTCGATTGCAGTCAATTTGTTGATTGATTGAAGACGGAAGGCGGACAGAAGGATGGGAAGATAGAAATAAGAGAGAGCAATTGTGTTTTCATGTTGGAGTGTGGGTTTGTGAAAGAGTTGTCTCTGTCGTCCATTCTTCAAGGAGGCACAGCATCCAGACAGAAGGGCTTCCGGGGCTGCATCCGCTCGCTGCGGCTGAACGGAGAGACCCTGGACCTGGAGGAGAGGGCCAGGGTCTCCCCGGGGGTCCGGCCCGGCTGCCCCGGACACTGCAGCAGCTACGGCGCGCTGTGCCGCAACCAGGGCCGCTGTGTGGAGAAACCTAGGGGCTTCTCCTGCGACTGTGGCCTGTCCGCCCACACCGGCGTCTTCTGCCATAGAGGTAGCACTATTAGTACTGTATATAATATATATACTATATATTATACATGATGTACTGCATACTATACACCAGCCACCTGCCATAGAGGTTACACTATATACCATATAATAAACAAAATGACATAGGCCTATAGAGCTGACAGCTGGACAAAGAATAGCCTAGAAAGAAAATTGTGGCAATGTCCTTGCGACAATGCCACGTTCTTTGGCTTAGTTCGGGTTCTTGACTGGGAGGGAGAGACAGTAGTTTTGGTTATGCGGATGTTTATTTAACTACAAGATAAAAGATCTCCCATTGGCATGACAAAGGAGAAACATTAAATGCAGATGCAGTCGATCTTCCTGTGGTTACGTTGAGTCAGACATGTGCCCTGGATCTCCGTCCGTTTATGCAGTTATCCCAGCTCAGTCCATGTGGTGCTGTGATGAACTGGTGGCTAATGGCCAAGCTATTGTCCGTCAGGCCATCCAGTCATAATGGTCTTATTTGCACACTGCCTAGGGCAGGGTGTCCCAACCAGTGCTACATAAACAAGTTCCAGGAAATACTTTTAGTACTTGAGCAAAAAAAAGACATGAAATAATATTTTGCCGAATTTGGTCAACTAGTCATCGATAATACACCAGCCAGTGATGTCAGGAGTCCTGTGAATGTTTGAGTCATTATCAAGGGGGAAGTAGTTGTGAGAGGAGAGAAAAAAGCTATGAGAATAAGTGCAGCCCTGGACACATGTAGACCTAACACTTTGACCTAAATGAATGGTTCAGCTCAAACGGTTTCACACTAAAAACTGGATCAAAGATGAGGATCAAAGTTAGCGTGGTAACAATTATTTGGTTTTAAAAAGGTCATAAAACATAAAACAAACACATTTAAAGATATAAGTGCTGTATATATTAAGTATATAGATATGTAACTACAATACAAAACTATCGATGCACAGGAGTCTATGTACCATAGCAAACGACAAAACAATTACAAAAGCTGTATCTTGTTCATCATCATTTGAAGTGTTTTTAGCGTATCCCCAGTGAGCCAGCATGCTGTCTCATTTCATCACATCTATCTAACGATACGGTAGCTCCTCCTGGTAGCGCTCAGACAGCGAGCGCTCCAAACCCTACAGGCTTTTAATAAGCTTTAATTTCACTGTGGCCCATCAGGAGCTATGAGTTGGCATGTGGAAGAAACCGCAAATGTGTGAAATGATTGCGTCAGTCGCCCGGGAAAAATATCGCCCGCGAGTTTATACCAAGATATACCAACTTGATGTAAACAAACCAAGATGCATTTCCCAAATTGCTAATTAAATTTTTTCTTCCATGTAATGCTTTATGTTGCGTTGTGTTGTATTGGATAACAGTGCTCTATCTGCTAATTTGTTTTAAAGTGCAAGGCCCACTGTTTCAGCTCCAATTCGAACACTATGAGCATTGAAGTAACTTTCCTTAGCATTAAGAGAATTCAACCAGCTCCTATCATGGCTGACTGTTAGATACTTCTGTGTCATTTCAATCAGTTAGGAACCTTCCTAAGCAAAACATTTTCCCACCGCAGTGATATTATCATGTTTAAAACCCAACAAACGATTTTGGGTTCATTGCTCCTTTAAAAACATGATCCATTTAACATTTCAGTCACTACAGTAAAATAAGTAAATTAATAGGAGATGTTAAAGGTACTATAAGTAAGAATCAGTGCAATCTGAAGCTCCGTGGGTTGAGACAATAACAATCAGAAACTAATGTTAGTTCTAGCAGGTTGTAGCAGGTTGTGGTTGAAGTTAAAACATGAGAGCTTCCCCGACTCTCTCTGTTGTGTAGAACAGCTTTTGGGATGATTTCTCTTATATTTGAGTCGGGTCGGATTTCGCGGAAAAATGGAACAAAGCGACACGTAAGCGTGGATAATTAAAAAATATATATATTTCATAGCTTTTTTAAATGTGTACAAGGTTTAATTATGATTAGAACTAACATTAGTTTCTGATTGTTATTGTCTCAAGCCACTGATACTTTCTTATACAGTCGTACCTTTAACAAGACATGACATTCTGCAAATGTGTTGGCAATAAAACGGATGTTCTCTGCAGAGGTGTCAGCCAGTTTCACGACGGCGACTTCCATCCACTACACCTTCCAGGAGACTCGGGAGCCAGGCAGGAATGACAGCGGGCGGCAGCTTCCCGCCTCCAGAGGGGAGAGCGTGCTGGTGGCCTTCAGCACCCGCCACAGCCCTGCTCTGCTGCTCTATGTCACAGCCACCTCCATCAGCCAGTACCTAGCCCTGCTGCTCAACCAGGACGGTAAGGGTTACGCTGCGTTCACAGGGTGGTATAGGTGAGGCTGGCGGAAAGGGACAAAAACGGAATGTACAACTGTATGTTACGTAGCTCCCTTGCACACGGAAGAAAACACAACCAAAACGCCAAATCAAACCTTTCCTCCTCGCCGCTAAAGTAGCCACACTTTTGACACCTTGTCGGGTCACACAGAAACGATTTGAAATGAAGATGACTTGGGTCGTTTACTTAAAGAGCTTTACTTTGACCAATGTGCGCATTCCTATGATGTCATCCCCCTGCTGCTGACCCCCTTTTATCCTGAGTTCACCATAATATTACATAACACCGCAACCTACAGCATCTTCAACACACAAACACACAGCCTCACAGTCACATTTAGTGTTCTGGTTTGTGCCATATATATTTTCCAGCCCACTGGGACACAACTGCACTGCCCCATTACTAAAAAGAGTAATCTCAGTCAAATCAATGTATTTGCTGAGCCCTTAATCACTCAGTCTCAAAGGGCTTTACAGGCCATATAATTATGACTCTCCCTTAACCCTAGTCCCCCAAAAGGAAGGAAGCAAGGAAATGAACAAGGAAGAAATCTTGAGGAGAGTGAGTGGGAGATCCCTCCTTCCAGGGATGCTTCAAAGTGCAATGGGTGTCATAATCGACATGCAGACTAGTATTACAAGCAAAGACTTACAATTAAAACAATGGAAAATGAGTATTCATTCAGTCCATGGTGACAAGGTGCTGGCTGGTGAGCAAGCCAGTCTAATAGTCTAATAGTAGTCATGAAGGTTTATCTGGGTACATTGAAGCTCTGGGTTGTCCGTTTGGCCTGAAGTGTGTGTGTGTGTGTGTGTGTGTGTGTGTAGTCACCGGGCATGTGTGTTTGTTCCGGTGTGAAGAGGAGCTGGAGGTACGCTACAAGCTGGGCAGTGAGGCTGTGGCCGTGAGGACCAGAGTGAGGAAACTGGCGGACGGACGGATCCATACACTCACCGTGAGGAGACGGGCACACCGCCTGTCTGTCCAGGTAACACATACACAGACACACTTCTGCTCCCCCACCCCAAGGGGCTACTTGCTATGAAACCACTCTCACGTTAACTGAAATCCCATTCCCTGTATTTTCTAGATTGACCAGCACTCAAGAGAAGACTTCGATCTGACTTCTGATGTGGACTTTCATGGCAACAAGTCCCTGTTCCTGGGCAGGATTTATAGTAAGGCTGTTGTCATTGCTGAGCTCCAAGGAAGATTGGCTGTCGTTGTTGTGAGATTTTGGTCCTACATATGTGGCGCACACACGTTCATTTACCTATTATACCGCGTGATGAGTGTGATGAGCCATTCCAAGCGGTTTCAAAAACTGGTTGGAATGGCCTCACTTGACACCACAAGTGAGAGTGTCCACATATGCTGGATAGATCAGCCTACCAGTTGCTACAGTGCACTGGGTAGGCTGGTAGGCTGATCTATCCAGCAATACTTCTAGGTGGACACTTGACACTGTGTGGTCAAAGTGGGGCCATTCCAACTGCTCACACCTGGTGATATATATCCTTAGTATAATCTCTTTAATACTTCTCAGGTTACTTCATCTTGTCTCCAACATATAACAATAATTATATACAGTAGGCAATTGTCACAGCTGCACCGTCATTAAACGTGGCTTTTCAAGGCGGTCTCCCAATACCAGGACAACAGGTGTGTAGGTCCCTACGGTTTGGTTTAGTTAAGCTTTAAATAATAAATTATCAAACAGAATTATTAATATTGTGACCACTTATCCTCCATTTTGTTTCCTTTTGTGGGTCACAATTGGTGTTGACGTTTGTTGGTTGCCAAATGATCCGGATTTTTCTCCAAGAGATCGGGTTCATTGTGGATTGATTGTTTCTGTAACAAGTTAAATAAAATCAAACAAAAGTAAATATACGATAAACTGAGAAAAAAATCAGAGCAGCAGCCGCAAGGTCAAAAGCTGTGTGCTCCGGTTCCACCCCCTACTTCACCTGTAGAGGGCACATACTCACAAATTGAAATACAACAGAAAAAATGATAATAAATTATTACATAAATGGCTCTCCTACATAGAAATTATTAATCTGAATGAATAGTAACGGGGCACCACCCTGAACTGGTGAAAAGGGGCAAAGGAATGAACAAAAAAGGGGCGGCTTAACCAACTAGGTGGCTCTGATGAAGTTGTGCGCTTTAGGGAGAATAACAGACTAAATGGCCGTGGTTGAGGCTGCGTAAATGTGGGAGGTAGTTCTAACAAAGGAATCTACATGATCAGTGAGTGACTAGGTTGGGAGGATTTTAATCACTCTCTTATAACACATGTATGCACTTTGTTAGAAAAAAGGGTGAGAAAAGCAAAAGAGAGGGCATGTACAGATCTAACAACAATGGACAGGAATCCATGCAGACTTTAGATCAGAGGTAAATACATGAAGCAAATATCCAACAATATCAATAAACACTTGATCATATATCACAGTTCTATCTAACTATGCCCAGATACTGTACCTGCGTGGTTCACAGGGAGTCTGATGCGACTGGTCTGTTCGACCAATGAGCAGACGTGACCGGGTCTATGGGCTTCTGAGTGACAGACTTCATGGCGTTAGTTTACTCCCTGTGGGGAGCAGGCTTGGTGGAGTTTCTTTAATCTCAGTGGGGAACTGACTCCGTGGCGCCTATTTACCCCCAGAATAAAGAAGCATATGGTCTCAACCACCATTTTGAATGGCTGAGGCCCTACAGGTGGATGTTGAATAATCTCGTTTATTGCAGAGTTTGTTGTAATTCCGACAGAGCAGGTGATAACTGCCAGCATGCGAGCGCTCTCTGACTGTGTGCTCTAATGGATGGTTTAACCTGTGGGCATTGATTAGGCAATACAGTGGACCAGGTGAGGCTGCTTCAACCTGCCACTAACCACACACACTCCACAATACATTTTCCCTTTTTCTTTTCAGACTCGACATGATGCATTGTTTGATAAATCCTCAAACACAATTTCTCCTCAAAACATTACATTTTCCAAATGAGAATAATTTTAATGCCAGTAAGTTTGAAAATTCTACAAATGTGTTTATTCAGTCTTTATTCACAATGATTCAAACTCCCACAATGCAGTGCTCCCCTGCTTACACAAAAATGCGTCCAATATGCCTTTTGTTATGACCCAGAATAAATCTGATGAATCAGGAGGAATAATGAATGTATTATCTTTGCATTATTAATGAGGCAAAATGTCGTTCCATCCCTCCCTCCCTACGTCTGCCTGTCTCACTCTAGATACCAATGATTTGGATCCGCTGTTGTCAAGGTATGCCTCTGTGGGTTTCACCGGCTGTCTGTCCGTGGTTCAGTTCAACACCATCAGCCCTTTGAAAGTGGCCCTATTCCACCGGGACAGCAGCCCAGTCACCATCACAGGCCCATTCAGCCAGTCCAACTGTGGGTCCTCCTCTCCAGCCAATCCCCACGCAGCTGAAACCACATACCACCTTTCAGGTGAGGAGGGAGGAATGGTCATGTTTGTGGGTTAGCTTAGATTGTCCACTTTAGCGATGTGGTTTCTGATCGGGATAAGATAGAACTTTATTAATCCCAAAGCAAATTATTTTGCCAGGTTGCATAGCAATACAATAAAACAATAGAGAAATTAACAGTAGAATAATACAAATAAAACAGATTTACAAATGTACAGTAGGTCTATCCTAGTAGAAGTATAGAAATATAGGTAAAGTGTAAACGTAAAGTGTAACTGTTAGAACTAGGTCAGGTGTTCTATTTTTGTGGGGGGAAGCCTGAGGACAGGAGAGGTCTGGGGGAGGGGCCTGTATATATTGTATATATTGTTCCTCAGTACATTATAATGGAAATTTAAAAAAGAGATAGTTCAGAATAATGTGTGTCTCCCAAATCAATATGTATTGTGTGGTATTGATGAACTAATACCACTTCTACCATATAAATGATGGTAATATGAATACCACAACTCTTAGAAATGCACTGGTCATGCAGTTTTCCAGTGCACTGCAACAAAATCTTAATCTCAAAGTCCAATATTCTAATTCTGTACAAGCAAAGCAAGTTGCGTTTGCATTGGTGACTTTAACAATATCTATGCCACAATGCCACGTGTGGCTTTAGTTCGGGGCTCCTCCAAGGACGCGGGCAGGTTGTGGTGTTGTAATCCGGTTTATTGTCAAGTTGCAGGGGCACTAGCATGTAGTGCCCCCAAGTGTGTGTGTGCTGGTGGCTGACTTAACCTGTGGTGCACTGACTGCCCCCCCCCAGAGCCTAACAGGGCCAGGTGAGGCTAACTAGGCCAGCCAGCCACCAACCACATGCACCACGCAT
The DNA here is from genome assembly GCA_002895965.2 of Coryphaenoides rupestris. Classification (NCBI taxonomy): domain Eukaryota; kingdom Metazoa; phylum Chordata; class Actinopteri; order Gadiformes; family Macrouridae; genus Coryphaenoides; species Coryphaenoides rupestris. The sequence continues at coordinate 397,568 of PIJE02000333.1, forward strand.
TCTCCCACAGTGACATTATCTGCAAAATAATATTGATGGATATTTCAAGATGCATAAGATTCTACTTCGACATTAATGATTGCTATTCACACTCACAAGTAAATTGGTAACAGTCAATATTTTGGGTCCAAAAGAAAATGAATAGTTCAGAATAGTGGAAACCCTTCTGTCTGGATGCTGTGCCTCCTTGAAGAATGGATGACAGAGACAACTCTTTACAAACCCACACATAAAAACACAATTGCTCTCTTATTTCCATCTTCCCATCCTTCTGTCTGCCTTCCGTCATTCACTGTGAAGGTATCTGAAGTAATCAATCAACAAATCAACTGCAATCGACGGCCCAATATATTCAGTGAGCTTGGAATGAGATACACTCACTTAACCCTCAACCCTCTTAACCTGCTGTTGTTAATTTATGAAGACACCACAATCATCTTGGTCAACTTGACGTCAACCAATTAAAGCACTGAAATAGGAATGACGCCTTTGGCATTCCCTGACTGATCACGTTCTCAGGCTACGATAGATGATGGCTTTTGAAGATGGACATGAACGCACATTTTTCAGGTTCCACCTATCCGGGATTAAATTAACTTGATCCTCGAGATTGAAATCTGCCTTTGTGAAACGGAAACTCAAGCCAGCTCAAGGAAGCGCTTGCTTGAGTCAGAGTTCTGGTCCTATATATGCCTATGTCATCATGAAAGATGTCCCTTGAATCTCCTCACAGGTAACCCGCGATTGCAGGTTGAAACTAAAACTAAAAAAGACTGTAGCCCTGTAACCACTTGGTTGCACTTACGGTTTTTGTCCTCCAAGGGCTGCAATCAGACAACGAGACAACGTGTTTTCGCCAGTAATCTCAGGACCTAACTTACAGATAAACTAACGCAGGTGACTTTGCCAGCTCTGCTGGGCCAGCTAGGTAAGTATTCTCTCGTTGTTAGTTTTATACTTTTATGTGGAGCCTGTTATCAGGTCCCAGTTAAGTTTTATTTCTCATGGGGCTAAGTGCTTTCACTTGAGGTGATCGTCAATACTTCATCTTTGGCTTCGGGATAGCCGACGCCGGCTGATTCTTTTCCCCATTGTGGTCATCTTTCATGAAGACGTAGGCATATATAGGAGGGGCTGCCCTACGTCATCCCAGGTCACATGTGACTTTGTTGATATTAAATACTCGACCTGCAAATGTGCAAGACTGATAACATTCAGTGTTAAGCACTGCCTTTGGCGGTCATCCAGAATTCATAGAACCGTAGTACATACGTAACTCTCATTTTTGTGGTCTCACGTTTCCATGGTTATTTATTGTACTTATCAAACTGTTCTGTTCACTTGTTCTTTTCCTTCCATGCGTTACATTCATGTCCATCTTTTTTCTGCATTTGACTTTTTTTCTCTGTGTGTCTCTCTCTCTCTCTCTCTCTCTGCTATAGGTCAGCCTGGTTCTGTCAACGTGGGTCAACCATTAGTGAACGCCATAAGAGCTGACTCAACTCTCATCGGAGGTATGGTCTTCTAAAACGCACGCTGTTGTAGTTCAGAGTTCGTTTACGTGTTCACTCAAAAGCGTGTAGGACATATTTAATAGAAAGCATGGTTCACAGGACAGGCAATGGTTTGATTATGGGGAGGGTAGTCAGACGGGTGGGGGCTTCGGCAACAGGCTGGTCGTCGGGCAGGCCGTGGTTGTTAACGGGCAGGCAGGCAGACAGGCAAGGAATAATTTAGCTATCACCAGAGGTGGTAGCTAAGGATAGCCAGAGATTGTGCCAGAGATTGTACTCAATTAATGTAACAAAGTATTGTTACTTTAAAATAATGACTCAAGTAGAAGTAAAAGTAGTCATCCAAATAATTACTTGAGTAAGAGTAAGAAATTGTCTTGTGAAAAGACGACTCAAGCACCAAGTTACTTTTTTTTCCACACATATGACCATTTCTGAAAGGAAAAAAAAAAACCACGGGAAATCTTTGATACGATCTTATTTATCACCGTCTGAAATAAGCAGAGCAAGATGAATGTAAATATTCAAACTGTCCAAAATATAAAATTGCAAATGTTTGTCCAATAGAAATAAACAAAATATAAAATAGCCATGTACAAATTAAAATATGGCCTATCCCTTGAGATAAAATACACAATAATAAATTCAATCACAAAACATTCCCTTCTGTCACTCTTTTGATAACAAAGCTTTGAAACCAGTGCCTAGTAAACAGTACTGTGTTTGAACTCTTCAAACATGACTTGGAGTGACAGGTTTAAAAGTCAGTAAATGAGAGACGTGGTGTGTATACAAATGAGAAACTGAATGTGTTTTGCTGAATGAAAATTTGTGGAACAGTCTAGATAACAACTTTGTTTGCCAAACATGATCTTCTCATTCTTTCATGTTTGGCCTCCTCCAAATCACCGCCGGTTTTGTCGACGTATCGCCAGGATTGCAGAGACCTATTTGGGCTGAATTCTCTCCAAGAGAGAACAGAACTGCATTGAATAAATGTAGCAGAATATAATGAGGCAAAAGTAACTAATTTCTGCTTCACAAATATACTCGAGTAAAAGTGAAAAGTATGTTTCATTAAAACTACTCTTACAAGTACAATTTATTCATAAATAACTACTTAAGTAAATGTAACAGAGTAAATGTAACGCGTTACTACCCATCTCTGGCTACCACAAGGTGCAGACAACGAGCTGATGATGAGTGACAGGGAAGCCAGGGTTGATATACAGCGTGCTGATGAAATAGACTGACGGCGGGCGTGTAGGCAGTGAGAGATGAATGGATGCCGTGATCAGGAACCACGGCCACCACACATACACAACACATACTCATACACACGGACACGGACAGGGAGAGACAAATGGGAGATTTGGAGCACACAAGAATATATTTTGCAAGCGTATTAATTGTTTTGAAGATTAATTGTACACAAGCTAAATATGAATCTATTCTGTGCTCAATAAATGTATAAGCATGTTTGCTATTATCGATATTAACGTGCAATAATGCCTCCTATCACACAGTTTTACTCATCTGAACCCTCACTAACTCTTGCTCGGTGTGCTGACAGACTGCTACACACTAGCTCTCTCTCTCTCTCTCTCTCTCTCTCTCTCTCTCTCTCTCTCTCTCTCTCTCTCTCTCTCTCTCTATCTCTCCACTTCTGGCAAACCACTACAAACTAGCTCACGTTCTCTCTCTCTGTCTCTCCACTCTGTGTGCACTCAACTTTGCCTGCACTCTCTCAACCTGGCACAGCATTACAAATGTGCCACACAAATCAATCCATTGGAGAAGGTCAATTCTGATTGGCTGTTTCATCTCACCCACCATGCTTCCATAAGAAGACGAAATTAGGATTTTACATTTCCAGAATCAAATTTAGTAGAGATAGTTTCATCATCGATATTCGCCAGACATTCGATTTTCAACTTGCAATTTGTCCTCCACGACAATGACTGAGATGTTAAGAATACTTGAATGTTAAAACCACTGATTAGTTTGTTTATTATTTGTGAAAATAGCAAGGCATTGGATTAGTTTGCAATTTTGAATTATGTTTCACTATGTAGACTACATGAGACCAGGTCGAGAATGAAATCCACAATACAGAACTGTATTGTGGATCGTATAATCACGGACTGGGGACATTATTATAATCATGTCCCTACACTCTTAACAACCATGTTTCAGATTGTGAATTCAGATTCAGAAATCCCTCATGTTATAGATTTAACCATTTATTGCATGAAACAGTAATACACTTCAGCCATTCCCATGCATTTGATTGGACTGCTGAGCTGTCAGCTGATAGGCGGCGCATGACCAGGGTGATCTACCAGAGCTAGCTATGCCCATTTTTCACAAATATACTGTGAACGTGTTGGATTTTAAACCATGTAAACAGCAAAAGCTAGAATCGTGCCAATCCATGATTTAGAAATCAAGATAAATGATACTATGACAATTTTGCACCGTGATGTCTGCGGTGCGAAGAACCCTGCTCACGTTTCTCAAAGGGTTAGTTGCTGGGTCGGTTGTTGTCGTGCCATTTGGTTATAATCCTCAAAACTCCTCCTATATCTCTGGCTTTCAGGTGCGATAGCGGTGGTGGTCTTTGTCGTGGTGTCAGCGCTGGCGATCGTGGCCAGGTTACTGTACGGGAGGAAAGAGACGTTTCAGAGCCAAGGGATAGCACCGGGGAATTGGTGCGACGCTTCTCTGGATCCTCGCAGTGACCGCGGCGGTTCACAGAGGACGAGTGGAGAGAGCCAACAGCAGCGCGGCGTTTAGCCAAGAGCTGTAACGTGCCAAACAACATGGGGCGTGGAAAGACACGGACATGTCACCTTTCTATTTTACATTACACCTGTGGTGCCAGTGACTCAAAATGATTGATGTCCTTTTGATTGTGTCCCACCTGTGTTGATTGGTGAAGGTGCTATATGTAAGAATCATGAATTCCTTGTCATTACTGGCCGGTAAGTGTACTGCAGCCTGCTGGAGCTTGTGCATTCAGAGCACTAGAGTGTGAGCTTCGTGGGTTAAGACATTAACAATCATGAACTAACGTTAGTTCTAATCATAAACAAATCTTACAAATGAAAAAATGAGCCAACAGGCTGTTCTACTAAACAGAGAGTGTTTCAAGTTCAATTCCAACCTGTTTATATACTGGCAATTGAAAGTGATTTGTGTATATACAGTCCTACATATAGTACCCTTAATTGTTCCCTCTTGTGTATTTAAACCAGGGGTGGGCAGACTTTTTGGCTCAAGGGCCACATTTGGTTTTTAAAACTGACAGACGGGCCGGGCCATTAGTAGATGAGGATCATAATGTCTAACTTGCCATATGCTGTATATTGAAGTAGCCTAGTAATCGTATCAACATCTATAGGCTGCCACTATGTAGTTAAATGAAATAAATGAAGTACAATTCAATAATATAACAATATTTATTGAACCAGAGGGATTATCAAATAATATGTGCTCTAATAATAAATAAATGTTCTATTCTTTCTTCTCCTCGTTGAAGAACCTTACATAAACTAACAGCTAAACCTATGCATGGTGCCTTATGAATGGCTTCATCCAGCTGAGCACACCCTGGGTTCATATTTCCTTTTCTTTGTGGCTGATGATGCTGATCTTGGTATTTCCTTGATTTCAGCACAAAACTCTTTTTGTTCCCAATAAGGTTTCAGCTACTGCACTCATGCTCTCCTTAACAACCCCTCCGTCGGTCAATGGTTTTTTTATGTTGACCCAAAATCCAAACAACTCTAAGGGAACATTCATTAGCACGTTGTTGGGCAGTGAATGAATGTGTTAGGATTCTGGTGGATCGATCATACTGGGCTCTCAGATCGTTTATTTTCTGCGCCCTCAGTTCGGATTTGGGCGGGTATGTTTGGTATGTTTTGGTGAAAACACAGTTTTGTCTCGTAGTGTCGCTTCACATGCCGCTTTTAATTATAGCCACAGTCAAAGTATAGCCACGGACAGATGAGACATGCGGGTTTTGAACTGTCTGTGAGAAGAATAAACATGTACACGTCTGTCCAATCTTCATTAAAGGCTCTGTTCTCTCTGTCTATCTTTCTCTTATTAAAGGCTCTGTTCTCTGTCTCTTTCTCTTATTAAAGCGAGCTATACTCCGACTGTTTCTCTCGTCTCTCCGCGTGTATGTTTATTTCTACTCGCTCACTGACTGCAACGATCTGATTGGCTGAGTAGCGTCACGTGACGTGACCTGATGGCCGCTAAACCAGTGCCGTAAAGGCTAGAAATGATGCGCCGGTTAAAATAGAAACGCGACAACTAAATGGTATAATACTCAATAATTTATCGGTTATAGGTCCGGGTCCGGATAGGACGACGTCTGGGTCCGGACCGCGGTCCACCTATTAGTGACCTCTAATCTAGTGGAACCAATGAAGGAATCAATTGCAGGAAAAATAAAACAGCGAAATGAATCCTACAAATGTAAGTGTATTATAGGACTGTTGTGAATGTAAATGCCCGACGGATTAAACAACGCAACGGGCCGTATGTGGCCCGCGGGCCGTAGTTTGCCCACCCCTGATTTAAACCCTTAAGTCCATTACTAACTTCTTTTTTTATTTTGGAGAAATGTGCCAGCTTTTTGGCTTGTTATCTTTGTTATCTTTTTGTCTTCAAGAATTTTAGTTAATTTATGTTTAAATCTTATGTTTAAGTCCAGAAACTGATCCTTATAAAGTAGGCCTATGATCAGACCACAAATAGACTCAGCAGACATAAACCTCCAAGGAGCGCTCTCCAACCAGGGCGCTGTCATTGGCAGACACAAGCGTCTTCAGCAGCTGGCTCAAACAGCGGAATAGCGGGGTTGTGGATATCATGTTCATTTTCAAGTAATGGTGATTTAACCAAACGTTTCCACTAACCGATCCTGTGAAAGCCGCATCTGTTCCCCCACAGCCTCTGGTTTCTAGAGAGCCCCGTCTGCCTCCACCTGAATGATATTCCATTGATCTCTCTTCCAGTGTTGGAGTGTTGGAGCTCCCACCATCTCATTTGTTTTTGTCAAAGAGTATCAAACTACTGTCTGCCACATACAATTATGGAGACAGAGTTATGGAGATAGAGTAATTCTTCACGTTACATAACGTATGTGTAGATAGCATGATTTGAAAAATATTGTTAAGTATCATTGGCTTTTAAAAACATGGCCTACCTCATTGTGTGCTTCTACTGGAAGCTGGAAACTGCTAAATTATATGGGAGTCTCTGACAATTATTGCATCAGAACAAATGGGGGTGAAGAGTTGTGCAACTACTTCAATCTGTTTCTGCGAATCAGATTCATAAAATAATCCAAAGTAATCTTTAAATGTGTACAGAGATTGGTGAATGTGTACAGAACATGAAAATGTGTACTCAATCTGTGAGCATAATCAGATTTGTAAATTAGTAAAACATTGATCCGTGCAGCGGTTGTGTTTTGCACCCAATTGCAGCACAACCACAGGAGACTTTTATAATAAAGTTTAATGAAAATTCTGGATGCACGGTACAGGGTAACACAAACACAACAGGATAGTATGTTGTCTAAAGGCAGGGCATACGAGGACACAGGGCTTGGGGAATCCACGGGTCTTGAACAGGGGATGTCGACAGGGGACCAGGTGAGTGTGGCAGGGTGGGAGAACTCACACACAAACCGGGCAGGCAGTCAGCTGGGCAGAGGTACTGAACCATGAATGAGCAGGCACACTGATGGTCGGGGACAGGCGGATGATCAGCAATCCGGGAAGCGATGTTGTAGACTGGGAACGCCAAGCAGCCACATGGATGGGCAGACAGAAACCAGCAAGTGCGATGGCAGGATTCGTTGTCCGGGACAGAAGACTGAGGCGATCTCCGGGGATTCGATGAGACGGGAAGGTCTGGGACAGGCAGGGTCGGTAAGGGTAATAACACGGAAGAATGCTGGACAGTCTTGCATGTGAAAAAGCGAAGATACAATCTGGTAGTGTGCGTGTGGAAGCAGGAGATTATAGGAAGGGAAATTGACACAGGGAACAGGTGGAGGTGATGTGGCCGATGAGATCATTGAATGATGAATGACGTGAGGGTGGAAACTTACTGAGTGGAGTGCGGATCATGACAGATCTGTAAATATTTAGACAAATCTGTAAATGTGTATGTAGCAAAGCCGCTGCTACCTACAGTTTCTTTTATGGGGCTCCTCCACTCCAAGGACACAGGCAGTTGGTGTTGAATAAACCAGGTTATTGCAGTAGTAGCATGAAAAATACGAGAGGGACACGTGACGTAACGAGCGAGAACTAAACATGATGAACAAGAAGCCCACACAGCACACACACACACACACACCTAGGTGTCTTGTGTAACATTGTGTGTGTGTGCAGTGCACATGTGTGTGTGTTTACAACTATTATGTATAATGGGTCAGTAAACTAAAAAACATTGTGTGTCAAAAGTTTCCAGTTCTGTTGCTGGCATTGAAAGCCAAGTTAATATTGGTCCATGTTAAGTTGATTATTTTCAATATATTGTAGCGACCCTGGACGTTAAATACATGTGTTGTGCAACCCCCTCCATGAGCCCAGTCCCATCCCTTGCCCTGCGCAGTTTCCACAGACAGGGAATGAGACGGTGCTGTCGGCTGTACGGGTCATATGGCAGGGTAACTGCGATGGACTCGACCCCCAGCAGCAGGAGCAGCTGTGGCAACTACTGGCGGAGTTTAAGGACAGCTTCGCCCTGAGTGAGAGCGACGTGGGTCAGACACATCTGGTGCAGCACCAAATTGACACTGGAGATGCCAGGCCCATCAGAATGCGCCCACGCCGCCTGCCCTTGGCTCGTCAGGAGGCTTCAGATCAGGCACTGTGGGAGATGCAGCAGGCGTATGGGCAGAGGAGTGCCAGGCTGCCTTCCAGGCCCTCCAGGGACTTCTTAGCAAGGCCCCGGTGCTCTCTGTCCCCCTGACCCTGCCCTGCCTTTCATCCTAGATACGGATGCTAGTAGCGTCGGCACCGGCGCTGCGCTGGCGCAGGAGGGGGCCAGAGGGAGAGCGGGTAGTGGCGTATTACAGCAGGACATTTAATAAGGCTGAACGCCGCTACTGCGTCACCCGAAGCGAACTGCTGGCCATTGTCAGAGCTGTTCGCCACTTCAAGTACTACCTCTGCGGCCTGCCCTTCACGGTAAGGACTGACCACTCCGCGCTCCAGTGGCTCATGTCCTTCAAGGAGCCTGAAGGGCAGGTGGCGTGGTGGATCGAAGAGCTCCAGGCCTACAGCTTCACTGTGGAACACAGGGCAGGGGCACGCCATGCTAATGCAGATGCCCTCTCCCGACGCCCTTGCAGCGAGGACGGCTGCCGTCACTGTGAGCGGAGGGAGAGCCGCGAGGAGGAGCTGCTCAGCCACGAGGAGCGCTGCTCTGCGGTGGAGGTGGTCTGTCGTGAACTCCGGGATGTTGACACCACGGGGTGGAGACAGCAACAGGAGGAGGACACAGACCTTCAACCAGTGCGCCGGTGGGTGGAGCTACAGCAGCAGCCTCCACGGGAAGAAGCAGCCATTCTCTCCCCGGTCACCAAAGGACTGTGGGCCAAGTTCGGGGCACTGCGGCTGTGTGATGGCATGCTTCAGCGGGCCTGGAAGGAACCGGCCACGGGAGAGGTGAGGTGGCAAGTGGTGGTACCTCGCTCCCTGCATGAGGAAGTGCTTTGGGCGGTCCATGGGGCTGTGGGCTCAGGACACTTTGGAGTGACTAAGACCCTCCGCCGCCTCCGCCAGGGGTTCTACTGGGGGCAGCACAAGAGGGACGTCGAGGACTTCTGTCGCCGCTGTAATAGCTGCACAGCCCACAAAGGCCCCCACGACAGGTCACATGCCCAGCTCCAGCAGTGCCCTGTGGGGTTCCCCATGGAGAGGGTGGACATGGTGGGCCCACTACCCTGTACAGAGAGGGGGAATAAGTATGTCCTCACAGCCATGGATTATTTTACCAAGTGGCCAGAGGCGTACGCTCTGCCTGACCAGGAGGCAGAAACCATAGCGAACGCTTTGTTGGGGGGGATGATTAGCCGTTTTGGGGCAGCAGAGTCTATCCACAGCGACCAGGGGAGGAATTTTGAATCCTGTGTGTTTGCAGCTTTGTGTAGTAGGCTGGACATGCAGAAAACCCGCACTACTCCTCTGCACCCCCAGAGCGACGGCCTGGTGGAGCGATTTCATCTCTGTATGGAACAGCAGCTGGCTATCATCTCGGCGAAGCACCAGAGGGACTGGGATACCCATCTGCCTCTGGTGCTCATGGCATACCGGTCAGCCATCCAGGAGTCAACTTCCTGTACTCCGGCTCTGCTGATGTTGGGCAGAGAGCTCCGCACACCAGCCGAGCTGGCGTTTAGCCGGCCACCCCATTCCCCCCCTGTTCCCCCTGGCCCGGAGTACGCCAGGAGACTCCAGGACCGATTGGAGACGGCTCACTCCAGGAGGCAGCTGCTGAATGCAGGGGAGAGGCAGAAAAGGAACTATGATGTGCACTCCCGTGGCAGGCACTTTGTGGCTGGTGAACTGGTCTGGACCTACAGTCCCCAAAGGAAGAAGGGAAGGTGCCCAAAGCTGGACAGCGAGTGGGTGGGGCCCTGCAGGGTCCTGGAGAGGTTGGGGAGGTGGTGTACAGGGTCCAGCTACCACCCCGGGGAAGGAGGGTGGCTCTGCACAGGGACAGGTTAGCCCCTTACCATGACAACGCCACCCCTCAACCTGCTCCAGCAAGCCCTGTGGCTGCCCACACCAGTGAGAACAGGCCGCGGACACACTCACCCCAGCGCGCTGACTCTAGGCCCACCCCTAACCCCATTCCTGCCCCCACTCCTCATCGATCACCACAGTCAGCGACTGGGACCCCAGCCCCTCCCCCACCCTTCCCCTTGACCCCTGTAGCCCCCACACGGCCTCGTAGGGAGCGGAGAGCTCCGGGTCGCTTCCAGGACTTTGTTTGTCCCCCCGAGGACGAGGGACTTTGAAGGGGGGAGGCAATGTAGCGACCCTGGACGTTAAATACATGTTATGTGTATTCTGTGTTGTTCTGATGCAGCCGTTCCCGTGTGCGTCTATTGTGATGTATAAGTTAAGTGGCTGGGGCTAAATTGACAGGGCAGAGTGACTCTTGCTGTGCTGATGGTGGTTACCTGTTGCTGTTGTTAGCAGAACATGTTCAGGTCATCTGAGGGGTTAATACTGCGGCTATCTTTGGGAACTTTTCGGTCGCTGTGTCCCACAAACGCGCCGCCAATAGATAGTTTACATTATGGATTACCTCTGGATCAATGTAGCCTCCATCACTGCGTATGAACGTGACTCAAACACACACACACAAGCACACACAAAAACACGCACAGCAAACGCACACACACAGTTTTCTTGGAACCATGGATTAACAATCCATGGTTTTATATTGACATTATTAATCTCCTTTAAACAAGTATGCATCCCACACAATGATGCTGTAATTCTGTATTCTGATTAATTCTGACTGTGCCCTATATATATGTAGTACAGTATGTGGCTATCTGTTGTTGTTGTTGTTCTGAATCTAGATAGCGATGCCTCGTGTAGTGCGTCCGTCTCTCCAGGGCTTCCTCGTCCACAACACCTCGTCCACAACACCGCCGTTTATTCTGATTTGTATTGAATTACAAAGTTTTTGCTTTGAATAATATCAAATAAAAATATAACATGAAAAATGTCATATGTATAAATAAATATTTAAAATATTTGATGTACTGTGAAATATGAAAGAATTGTGCGGGTGTGTAAATGAGAAATAGTAAAATATAAATCATTATTATTTCTGTCTGGATGTTGAAGATCCTGGGCTTCGTAGCCAAAGGTTCCTTCGGCCCCATCTTGAAGGTGGAGGACAAGTTCACCGAGAAGACTTATGCTTTCAAGGTAAATCTCCCCGCAACACGTCGATAAACACAGGAGTAGTATAGCAAATATTAACTTCTATGTTAACGTCACGTCCACGCCACCCAGGTTCTACCCAAGTCAGAGGTCCTGAAGAGAGGCGTTCTGCAGCAGGCCAAGGAGGAGGTCACCATCCAGGTTGGTTCCTCTGTCATCATAACCGACCCAGAACTCACACTTCACCACTGGCTTCCGGTTCACTTGGGACGAGGTGCGAAAGAATCACTGACACGACGAGTGCGGTGGGAGCATCGCGACATCTTGTGGTCCTGTGGAGTTCAAACTGGGAGAGCAGCGTGGCATTAACGCTGCCGGGGTTAGGGGTTTGATTCCTCCTGGAGCCACCACTCATTCACTCACAGATGCTTTGGATAAAAGCATCTAGCAAATGGCATATCGTTATCTGTATGTTAATCTTACTCCAGCTGATATGAATCATCTTCAATAGAGTTCAGGAAGCTCTCTATTATTATTATTATTACTAGTAATATAGCAGCTCAATATGCTGACTGTCCTCTGCTGTGTGTTAACGGTTGCCTTTCAGCAGCAGCACAAACACACATTCCTCCACAATCTGCTGGAATGCTGGCAGACACAGCGGCGTCTCTTCATTCGTGAGTGTGCAGATGGCTGCGTTGGGTATTCATCCTCCCCCCCCCCCCCCCCGTGTCCCCCCCCCCCCGTGTCCCCACCCCCCCCCTGTCCCTTTTCAGTTTGTCCCGACACTTTTGTCCCCATGGCTGTAAAAAAAAGTTGTCCTTCCTTCGTTGGCCTGGTGGATATTGGAAACGGTTACACTGCCACCTGGTGGAGTGACAGGGTACCGCGTCGCTCGCACCCCAGTAATAACAACATACTGGGGTGGAATCTTCAGGTCCTTTGTTTTATTGCATTTGCCTTTTTTCTCTCTTGCCAACTAGAGTTTGTGCAGTGGTGGAGCAACCTTGGACAAAATTAACATTTCAAATGCACATTGACTTTTAACTTCACAAACTGCTGGGACAGTCGAAGGCAACTGGAATGTGCCTGAGCAAAACTGGAATGTGCCTGAGCCACCTAACCCTAGCTCCTGATGTGTTGGTTGTTACCTTGCATGGTTGGCACCGCCGTCGGTGTATGAATGGGTGAATGTGAGGCAACTGTAAAGCGCTTTGGATAAAAGCGCTATATAAATGCAATCCTTTTACCATTTACAGTGTATTCCTGCATTGAGCTGCATGCAGTATGCATCGTGATGATCCTATCCTTTTACCCTCTCCTTTTTATTCCCTTCACAAAGTACTGCCTGAGTACCAGCAGGGGCCAAGCGGGTACTTCCTACTCTGTGTGGTCCATCTGTTTTAAAGGCATGACCACGCTATATCTCCCCACTCCCCAGTGTGCGACTACTGCAGTACGGGGGACCTGTACACCTACTGGCTGCTAAGTGACCACTTTGAGGAAGATGATGTTCACCTCTTTTCCGCAGAGCTGGGGAGCACATTGGGTTTGTGTTCCTGTGGGATCTCATCTTTGTGTCGCTTAATATTTAAAGGGTTTCTATGAAGGTTTTGTATAAGAGCTCATTTAGGAAGCTGTTTAATTCTGTTGGTTAATTTGCAATGTTGTTGTTTACTTTTCAGATGGAAAACATTCTCCTGAGTGACCAGGTATGTTAATGTATATAACTCTGAATATGAACATATTTATACACATTTATATGTATTAAAGAGTCACAAAACACAGAGCAATCAAGTCAATCCATCAAATCAATAGCGTAGGAGTAACACATTTTCAAACTAAATGTCATTAACACATTATTTCAATCTTAAACAAATTTACTACACTAATCCTTGTACACTAATCCCCGCCTGAGACAAGGAGGAAAAGCCTTCACCATAATGTGGGACCATCCAATACATGGGTACAGGCTTTTCAATGGTGGACTGTAATCTATACAGTGGGAGTGTGTGTGCTTGGTGGCTGGCTGTCTTAAATGGCCTCACCTGGCCCAGTAGGAATCTGGGGGGGTGGAGGAGGCTGCAAGCCTGTGGTGCTAATGATGCGTTCCATTTACCTCGGAAGTTGAAATCGGAACTGGGAATGATGTCACACCCGAGTTGACCGTGTTCCAGTTAACAAGTCGGAAAACCAAGATGGACGCCTTGTTTTACCAGTCAATAAATCACTTTAAAAAGAGCGGGCTCTTTTTAAACAAACACCATGTTACATGTTTTGTTTTGTTGTTCATGTTTATTTCTTCGTATACCCCAATGTCTTATTGCAACACAAATAACCCAAGACACCATGGTGTAATACACTTAAAACTGCTACAGCTGTCTCCGAGTACAACGGAGGTACGATTCAACACATTGCATGGCTGCACTGGTGACGTCAGAGGCCATAAGCCAAGCACAATGTCTAAGAAGCAAAACGCGTCTGTGGAGATGAACTAACATTACACGTTTAATCCCCAATGCGACACATACAGTATGTGATGCATTTATACATGGTGTAGTTTGGCTCGGAAGAAATTGTGTAATAATAAAGATAAATAATAAAATAGATAATACATAAAAGAACTTCATGTCAAGTCCAGTACATTTGGTTTTTATATATTTTTGACCCCCTTTTGATACCCTTTTGACACCCTAACCCTAGCCCCCCCAGAGGGCAAGAAAAAACCTCCCTTAATTAACAATGAGGAAATCTTGAGAAGGAACACAGTGTGGGGGATCCCTCCTTCCAGGGACAATGGGTGTCATAATATAGGATAGGATAGGATAGGATAGAATAGGGGGAGAGGTGGGGGTAGAAGGGAGGGAGAGGTTAGGGGAAGAGGAAGGGAGTGGTTAGAACAGAGGGGGGGGAGTAGTTAGAACAGAGGGGAGGGAGTAGTTAGAACAGAGGGGAGAGGGAGGGAGAGGTTGGGGTGGAGGGGGATGGGGGGTTCAGGGGGAGGGAGAGGCTGTGGTGGAGGGGGGGAGAGGCTGGGTGGAGGTGAGGGAGAAGTTAGGCTTAGAGGGGGGGAGAGGTTTGGGAATCCTAGGGGGGAGGAACGGGTGAGGCACCCATCCCTTCACTCTCTCTGCCGGGTGGATTGACGTTACCACTGGCCCGTCCTGAATGGTATGTCCATGCAGAAGAATACCATTGTACAGCACGGGTGACTTCACTCGTCTGGGGGGTTGTGTCTCCTTCTCACAGGGACGAGCCGGGCACAAGCCGTTACAGATGCATAGCTCTCTCAGGACTTCAGCGGTTGTCATGGCCCCGTCGTGTCCTGGAGGCGGGAGACTCTTGCGCAGCGGATATCCCTGTACAATGGAGTATTTAGGGGTAAGCACCTAAGATAGGATAAGATAGAACTGTATTAATCTCGAAGGAATTTCTTGTGCCGTGTTGCATAGCAATAGAATAAAACAATAGAGAAATAAACTGTAGAATAGTAAAAATGAAATAACATGTACAAATTTACAGTAAGTCTAAATCCTAGAAGAAGTATAGAAATATATAAGATATTCAGTCCGCAAAAACAATTTGGCAATAATTGAAGTGTAATAAAAGGGTAATAATAATAATGGTAAGTGGAAGTGTTGCACATGATGATGAAAGTTAACGTAGCATGGTAATATTGCAAGGATAATATTGAGAAGAAGTATTACACATGACATTAAGATATTGCATATGATAATGAGAGGAGATGAGAGGTAATTCCTACCTGCCATTGCTGTTCCAGGCGGGATTCAGGGCGAGGCACCATCCCCTTCACCCCCCCCGGGTTGATGGGACCTGTCAAGGGGAAGAATAGACATGATTATTATCAAGGATGTCAAGTTTGTAAAGTAGGTCCGTCCAGGTGTGCGTCAGAACGATAACTGGCCGTGCGACAGTGAGAGACAGTTATATACTGGCCGCGATACGTTGGGGCACACACCGATTGGTTGTTTGTCACGTGATCCTTCTTTGTCACTGCGTTCAGGGGCCGGTAGTCGACGCAGAGTCTCCACTTACCCCCCTTCTTGGGCACCATCAACGGCTGCTGCCCAGGGACTGTCAGAGGGCTCTATGAGGCCCGCCTGCTGCATCTCCCACAGTGCCTGATCTGCAGCCTCCTGACGAGCCAAGGGCAGGCGGGGTGGGCGCATTCTGATGGGCCTGGCATCTCCAGTGTCAATTTGGTGCTGCACCAGATGTGTCTGACCCACGTCGCTCTCACTCAGGGCGAAGCTGTCCTTAAACTCCACCAATAGTTGCCACAGCTGCTCCTGCTGCTGTGGGTCGAGTCCATCGCAGTTACCCTGCCATATGGCCTGTACAGCTGACAGCACCGTCTCATCCCCTGTCTGTGGAAACTGGGCAGGACAAGGGATGGGGACTGGGCTCATGGAGGGGCTTTAGGGCACTGTTTGACCAGGTGGCCAGGTTGCCCGCACCCCCAGCAGATCCTTGGCCCCAGGCGAGGAGGGGAGTGATGGTTCGCCTGAACGGAGACAGCACGGACGAGTTCAGTGAGTTCATCCACCCAGGCTGGCTTCTGGGAGTCCTCACCGCTCTTCCCTGTAGATCTCACCTTCGGCTGAGGAGCGATATGGCTGCCTGCGGCTCCTGCCTACACCAAATCCCTCTCGATAGCCATATCCAGGGCCTTTTGTAAAGTCTGTGGGTGGGCCAGCTGGTGTGTGCGTAGGTCTACAGGGGAAAGGGCCTGGAGAAACCGATCCCGACCGAGCTCGCTCTGCACTGTGTAGATATAGTGATAATGTGTTGTATTGTGTAGTGATAATGTGTTGTATTGTGTAGTGATAATGTGTTGTATTGTGTAGTGATAATGTGTTGTATTGTAGATATAGTGATAATGTGTTTTATAGTATAGTGATAATGTGTTGTATTGTGTAGTGATAATGTGGATAATGTGCTGCAGGTGGAGGCAGTACACGGAGCGCACCGCCCACATCAGGCAGCTTCTCGGCCGATGACCTTTCATCTGAACTGCGCTTCTCGCTGTCCAAAGGATGGCATGGTGGCATGTGGCCGTATGCCCGGCGTGACAGGCTCTCTATATCGTTGGCCAGGGCCTGCAGTGTTTCCCCCGGCCGTCTCTGCCTATTACACAGTTCTGAGCGCAGTAGACCCGGCTCAACACACTGTCCAAAGCGCCTCTTCAGAGCCCCCACTAGGGCCTCATAGTCACCTCTATAAACTTCTGGGCTTAGCAGCAGCAAACATTGCAATGCCTCACCCGTTAGACACATCGCAAGTTGGAGCGCCTTGATCTCCATCTACCACCCGCCAGCGTTGGCTAAAAGTTCAAATTGCGCGTGAAAAGCTTCCCAGTCAGCTTTACCGTCGTATCTTGGCGTCTT